>CM053785.1:787605435-788087935 GCA_028749045.1 Cupressus sempervirens | reverse complement strand
AAGACCAAGGCAAAAATTCATGCTACATTGTTGAAGAAGAGCATACCAAGTCTGGTTTTGATGATGATAGGGAAGTAGTTGAAATGGTCTATGTTGTAGTCAAGGATGATCCAAATGGTGAAAGCTATGAGAATGAAACTATCCTCATTCACATATTACTAAGAATGACTCATGGGTTATTGATAGTGGTTGTTTACACTACATGATTGGTGATCTAAGTAAGTTTGATTAATTTGAAAAAAATGATGATAGTGGAACTGTTAAGTTTGGGAGTGATTTTCCACATTAAGTGAAAGATAAAAGATCACTAATGATGAATTATAAGATCATATGTGATGATGCATATTGGGTTCAAGGACTTAAAATTTAATCTTTTGAGTCAAGTCACAAGATGGAATTTTAGAAAAGGAAAGTCAATATGTTTGATGAAGAAGGTAATTTGATTGAAACATGAATGCAAAAGAAAAGGTGACTCATTCTACCTTGATCCTAAAATTGAGACATGCTTATTTTATAGAGTTTAAAATGTGTGGTTATGGCATAATAAGTTGTGTCATGCAAAATTTGAAAATATGGTGAAATTCGGTAGGAAGAAAAGAGTAAGAGGCTTAACAAACTTGCAAAAACTTGAAAATGTTGTTTGAAGAATGTCATCTTGGTAAGATGACAATGTATAGTTTTAATACGAAGGAAAACACTTCAAATGATACTATGGAATTAGTGCATACTAATTTATGTGGTCCAATTGGAGTTGATAGTTACTATGGTCATAGATACTTCATATTGTTTGTGGATGATTATTTAAGGATGATGATTGTAATGTTCATGGAAGTGAAATCACATTCTTTTGATATGTTTAAGTGGTACAAAGAAAGAGCTGAAAAGGAAATTGGGGAATCTTTGAAATTTTTGAGAACTGATAGAGGTGGTGAGTTTATGTCTACTAAATTCACTAACATTTGTGGTGAGAATGGTATCACAAGACAATTATCTTTATCTAGGACACAACAATAGAATGATTTTGATGAAAGGAGAAATATATCTATCATGAAAAGTGTGAGGACACCAATGATTGAGAAGTGTGTCTCTCATATATTCTAGAGAGAAGTAATCAATATTTCTATTTACACTCTCAATCGAGTTCAATTGGAGAAATGATCAAACAAGACACCTTATGAACTATGGTATGGTCATAAACCAAATGTAAGTTATTTCAAAATATTTGGAAGTAGGTGTTACATTCATAAATATGCTAGGAATAGTAAACTTGATGTTAAAGGAGATATAGGTATATTCCTAAGATATTCATCTCAAGGAAAAGATTACAAATGTTTGAACAATGCTACTAACAAGATTTAAATTGAAAATGTAAGATTTGATGAGTTTGCAAAGAGACACAATCTGGAAAGCAAGAAAGAACCTAAAGATTACAACAAGTTTGTTTATGTCTATGAAGAGGCACCTGATACTCTACTTGAGTTACAACACAAACCTACCAAGCACCATAAATTTGCAATTGAGTCAAAGAAAACTACACCTAAGCAACAGGCAATACAACCCAAGCAGGAAGCTGAAATTCTACCAAGTGAAGGAAATACTGAGAATCTAAGAACTGAACCTATATTAGCCAAATATGTGAGGAAGAATCATTCACCTAGAAAAATAATTGGAGATGGAAGTGCTTGAGTACAAATAAGAAGCAAGATAATGGAAGGTACATGTTTAATAGATGATTTCAACCTAGAATAGTACAAGTTTCATTGGATGATGAGCGTTGGGTTAATGCTATGAATAAGGAGATTGATCAAATTGAGAAGAACAATACCTAGACACTTGTATCGAGACATGCTGATAAGAATGTGATTGGAACAAAGTGGATTTTTTCAAAACAAACTTAATGAGAATGGATAAGTGGTAAGAAACAAGGGTAGATTGGTTTGCAAAGGTTATGCATAAGAAGAAGGAGTTGATTATGGTGAAACTTTTGCATCTTTTTCCAGATTGGAAGGAGTAATAACATTTTTGGCTTATGATACCTGCAAAAAATTCAAGGTATATCAAATGGGTGTAAAATCTACATTTCTAAATGAAATACTTGAAGATAAAGTCTACATTGACCACCTTAAAGGATTTGTTGAACTTGGAAAGAAGGACATGGTCTGCAAATTGAACAAAGCATTGTATGGACTGAAACAAGCCCTAAGAGCATGGTGTGAAAGGTTAAACTCCTATTTGATTAAGATTGGATTTTCTAGAACAAGTGAAAATAGTAATCTATATTTGTAGAATAAATCACAAGATATGGTATTGATTGTTGAAATATTTTTTGATGACATAATATTTGGAAGAAATGATATGTTGGGTAAGGAATTTTTTGAGCAAATGAGTACTAAATTTGATGTATCAATGTTTGGAGAGATAAATGTTTTCATTGGATTGAAATTCTACCAAAAAATGAAAGGTATATATGCTACTCAATCCGAGCATGTAAAGTAAATATCTTGAAAATTTTTGGGATGGATGAGTCTAAACTAGTTGGTACACCTATGGTGACTAGAGTGAAATTATCAAAGGAAGACACTATTGGTGAGATTGATCAAACACAATACAGATCAATGATTGGAAAGATACAATATGTTGTACATAGTAGACTATATATTTCCATGGTTGTTGGAATTGTTGCAAGGTTTTCATCTAATCCAAGGGAAACACTTATGACTGCTTTGAAAATGATATTCAAATATCTCAAAGGAATTGAAGATTATGGCCTATGGTATAAAAAAGAGGATGAATTTTATCTCTAAGTCTACACTATGTTGATTGATCTAGAAATATTGATGATAGAAGAAGAAGAAGTGGTGGAGCTTTCTTAGAAAGGTTGATTACATAGATAATAAATAAGCAAAGTTGTATTTCATAATCTACTAGTCAAGCTGACTATGTTTCTAATACAATCAATTGTTAAAATATTTTATGGGTCAAACAACTATTGGAAGGAAGGAAAGAGGAGGTCATCGAGCCTATCACTATCTACTGTGATAATACAAGTGCTATAAAAAACACTAGTGATGCATGCAAAGCAAAAATACATAACAATCAAGTATCATTACTTGAGGGAGAAAGTTCAAGAGAAACAAGTAAGGCTTTAGTATGTGAAATCTAAGGAAAAATTTGTTGATATATTTAATGAGCCACTATGTAAGGATGCATTTGAGTATCGAAGAGGTAAACTTGGGGTCTTTCCCCTATCAAAAATCTACTAGGTGAAGCTACATGTTGCATCAACTCATGGATGAATTTTAATATGTTTTGGAGTTGATGATTAAGTGTTCACACTTTAGGATCATTTCTAAAATTGTGAAGTTAACTGTGATGAAATAGATGTAAATAGTACATGTAAGGTACTGTTGACTGGTCATTTTGTACAATGCTAACAGCAAAGTTTTTGACGAATCTCTCTCTTGAAAAACTAATTAATGACCAACTCAAAGGTTTTAGATGGATGTTTTTCAACATGTTGGGTATCTCAATCAAAGATAAATGTGAATGTTCACAGGGAGGCCTTTGCTAGTATCTGCTAATTCTGCACAACTTATCTAAAACATAACCACAAAATCAATATAACTTTGTGTTTTCTATTTTATGATGAATGCAATTTCTTATCAATGAAAATATATGAATTTTTATTTTAACCACATGTTTGAAAAATAAATAATGAAGATAGAGTAATGAGAGATTTAAACAAAATTATTGAAATGGAAATTCTTAATGGAAACTAGCCAAAGTAACAACATGTGTGCAAATTAAATTGTCAAAAGGATTTGTTAAGAAACAAATGAAATTAGGAGCAACACTTCCTCAAATCTACTGATGCAGTCGTTGGAAACTTTAATGAAAATTGAAAGATGTTTTATGATTTTTCAAATCCTTTAGCCATGGAAAGTGCCCAAACATGAGACAAAACACTATGTAAGAACAATAGTAATCCTTCCTCCAATTCATCACAATAATAATTTTTTTTTAACATAAGGTAAACACTAGTATTAAAAGATTGTACAATTACAACAACACAATGAAACCAGTAGCTCCATTATCATTCTTGAACTTAAATTAACAAAAATGACACACTCCAACAAGATTTACTACACTCAGAATGAGAGTACCAATAAAATTTATTATTACATCCATATTCCATCTATGTATTTATAGACACCCTCTCCTCTTTTTGTGTTAGGAGTAAGAGAACTTTTAGCGCAAGCACTATGCTATAACTAATAAAATAAATCTAATTATTTACAAACTAACTCTCTAAATGGTGCTAAGTAGGTCTCCACCCTTGTTTATATCAACTAATGGGTGCATGAGTGTTTACATGACTTAAAACAATAAAAGAAGAAGAAAATAAGAAGAGAGAGACCATGAGATGATCTGAGAGTTAGTGGGAGTTCTAAAAATGCAAGCTTGGCCTTCTCCAAGTACTTTTGGGAGTTGAACTACCATCAAAATGCATTTCTGATGCATGCAATGCTCAAAAACACATACAGTTAACTGTCGATGCACTGCTTCATCTTAAATTTTTTTGGCACACTTCTTAATTTGGCTTACCTTGTAAAAAGTGCACCTCTAGGAAAGTGCATCTTGTGAAAAGTGCACCTTATGACAAGACCAAAATTGCTAGAATTTTGCTAAGTGTCAAAACTCAATTTCCAACATTTGGGTTTTCTTCCCTCTAGACCAAAATGATGTCTTGATGTGTGTTTATGAACTTTTGAATAATAGTCATAATTTCTTGAGTTTTTGGTAAATCCAAGGACCCATATCTATTACACACCACCTAGCAATAATTATTGATCTCTAGCCTTGTATCTACAAAATCTTCCAACCTAGAATCTAACTTTAGTAGTTCTTCTTCCATTTTGAAGACTTGTCTGATATCATCTTAAGATGAAGCAACCTCAAATAGTGCTTTGAACTATTGTACCACTATTTCCACTGAAGAAAGATGAGTCCTCAATTCATCCCCAAAAATCTTTAGGATGATGGAATTATAGTACTTATGTAGTGCTTGCCCCTAAGTTACATTTTTTTACTATCATTGTTGAACTCTTTTAGGCTAGTTTTATGCTTGATTACTAGTAGTATTGTTTTGAGATTATTAGATATTGTTTTACATTCAGTTGAATATATGATGAGATTACTTGGTACTCTATATTTCATGTATGCATGATGATTATTACAGTGCTTTTAGTTATTGATGATGATTAGTTAGATGGATTATCATATGTGCTTTCTTATGGATACTTACCCCATAATGCATGTGTATGGCATGCATGTTTATTTTCTTTATGTATGGCATTTCTGATGTGGTTAAGGAAGGGAGTCATAGTCACCTGCTAGTCGGGATCTACATGATGCACCACTTCCTGCCATTATCTGTTTAGCTTAGAATATTGTGTTTGTACATGCATGGATTTTATGCAGGTTGTAAGTATCGAGTATCGACTTCCTTGAATTGCCAAGGTGAGCATACACTATCACATTATCTCAATGGTAAGAGAGGGGAGATAAATTCTTAAGTCCAAATCCTAAACCTTTAAGCCATTTGTCCTAATCGAAAATTACAACAAGTATCTGAGTTGAGTACCCTCTGAATGAGTCGAATGATGTTAATTCATGATTATAGCCCTTTAGTTTGATTTTGAATGTGTTTTGCCATGATGGGTTTTCATATTTTGTTTTATGAGTCTTTGGTGAATTTTCTATTAATTAAGTCTAATTAAAAGATTAAATTTAATGAAAAATTATTATGATATTTTAATATTTAATTATATTTAATTAATTGGAAAATTAATTAAATAAAAAATAATTAAAATTGAACATAAAAAGTCATAAGAATAAATTTGGAAAGTGATAATATTAATTTAATTTAATAATAATATATTTAGAGTTCATTTTTAAATAAATGCTAAATAATATTATTATTTAAGTTAAGAAATAGTTTATCAAATTGAACATTCAAAAAATAAATTAAGAAGTGGAAAAAGAAATTAATTTATTAAGAAGTTTTTAGTTCGCATGATGTATGCATGAGATTAAAATATAAGAAATTAATTAAAAAGATAAAACAAGTGAATTTAATAAAGGTATTTTAATTGCATAAAGTGCGCATGAGACTAAAATTTAATTAATTAATTGAAAAGCAAAGTCAAGTGAAAATTAAATAAAGTTAGTTAATAATTCAATTAACGTGCATGGGAAAGATAAAAGAAAAGATAAATAAAAGTTAATTTAAAGTTGGGTCTGGTGAGTAGAGAGTTCTCTCGAGTAAACACACAATGAGTGCCTTGATTTTAGGAGAGAACTCCTTATCACCAATTGAGGGTTCATTTTCAAAGGACAGAAGTTTTGGGAAGGAAACACAAATTTTGGAGGAGGAAGGAATTTGTGGAAAGGAGAAGGTTCTGGGAGGAGGAATTTTCTCTACAGTTTTCTTGGGTGTAGTGATTAGCCTCAATGTCTAGGAAGATGTTTGTGATTTTCGCATATCTTAGTACGCTCTTTTCTTTGTTATCTTCATCGTGTTTGTTGGATGGATGTTTGGATAATTTTTGTGAAGAATGTTTCATGTTGTGAGTTCTGGACATCTGTTATTTCTTCTATATAGGGAACGTTTTTAATTGATTGATATAGTCTTTCTTTCAATAGATTAAAAAATGGAAAAATCAATTAGGGAAGGGTTGAATTAAAACAGGATATTTCTCAGGAAAAAAAAAAAACTAATTGGTGGGTTTGTTGTAAATTCCCAATTAGATTAATGCTAAGATTTGATATAAAAAAATTACAATTAAATACAATTGTTTGTTTTAACTTTGTTAATTACAAAATTGTTATAAAAAAATTAATTATGGAAAAAATGTTTAATGGGGGGAAATGTTATTTTTATAAAATAAAATTTAAAAAATATATATATAAATTGGAGGGGGAGGGAATTACCCCATACCCCCCTGCCATTGGCCACATGTAAGGTACTTGCCATCGCAGGTACTACAATGATAGGGGTACTTTGTATCCATTGTTGCCACAGGCCCTGCAACAATAGGGTACTGCGATAGGCTGTAGGCCTTCCTTTAAGTTGGTCAACTTCAATCACATTTTAAAATTTTTTATTAAAATTTAATTAAATTAAAGTTTTTAAATAATATTTATTATAATTTATTTATAAATATTATTTTATTAATAAAGTTTATTAAAAAATTTAAATTTATTATAATTCATAAATGGTATTTAATATAGATATTAATTAATTTAAAATAAATTTATAAAAATGAATTAAATGTTATAGACATTAGCTTATTTAAGATAAAATTTAATTATTATGAGCATTAGTGAGTAAGATAGGAGACCTTTTAAATTGTAAATCCGACTTTAGTAGAAATTACTATTGTTCTATCAGAAATCAATGAGAAAAATCAAACAAAGATAGTATTTACCCTTAGTAAAGTTTAGGAAATTGATTTCAAAATATGAGGGTAAATCTTTGTTTTATTTAAACAAATTCGTGGGTTAACTATAGGGTAAATGGGGAATCCTTTTTAACTTGAAACATACACTAAAAAAAAATGGAAACCTTGTATTTAACCCAACCATGTGATTCAAAATGAACCAAAACATGTACTTGCATCTTGTTTCTATATGTTGTCTGTATTTTTGGGTTTGGGGTTGACTAGATTGTTGACAAGTTCTAGGACATCTACCAGAGGCTTGGGAGTTTTGTGACTGTGGCATCATGCTAACTCGATCTTGGTTACTTTTACTTAACCATGGTATGTGATGGTATGCTCTATGTTGAGTATGTTTATATTGTTGATTATTGTTTTCAGTGCCTTGTGGGATGGAAAGATTTATGCTATGAGGTATCTGACTTAACCATTTTTGAGTACTCAATTATTTATATTTGGGTTGCTTTCCAATCACTTTGATAGGATTGAAGTGTTTGCTATGTTCTTGATGATGTCATGTTGTGACATGTTTTATTTAGCCATTTTGAGTTGTTGATCAATATTATTGGGATACTTTCTGGTTGCTTGTTGAGAACCAATGGATATTGTGATTTATCTTTGATGCTTTCTAGTTGCTTGCAGAGAACTGATGAGATTATTGTAGATTATATTTTAATTCTTTCCAATCACTTGTATAGGGCTGAGGTGATATTTATATGATTCTTGATTTATGCTTTTATGAGCCTAGGGTAGGTAATCTATATGTAGTCTCAGGAAGTGGCTTGTAATGGGGGCCAGGGCCCTAAGTGGTTGCTAGGGTAACTCATTGTAAGTTGTATAATAAGTAAAAACATTACACTAAATGAGAGTAAAATGAACCTAATAAGATTCTTGTATTTTCTCACCCATGCCTTGAGTGCTAGTACAGACTGGGGTGGGAATAGAGAGAATGCTTGGTTTTTGAATTTGCATTCTGTAGTATGCCTTATCAGTACGAGAGGATACTAGTGATCGCATAGTGATCACTAGGGACCCTAGGGTCTTAAGAGATTGCCAGGGTAACTCCAACGTGATTCATGCGATGACACTTGCTCACTTACATAGTAGATTTCCGACATGTCTTGTGCGCCTCTCGGTATAGATATCAACCTATCTTGGAACCCTTTGAGTTAGTATACTTTTAGGATTTCTTGGACCTAGAGAGCACTTTTGATATGTGGATTGATATCCTATTTGGGACTTGAGACTATCTCCTCAGTGTGATGGGAGTAGGCCATTTATGTTCTACGCGATCGGGTGGTAGTGCTTTTTCACTCTTATCATTGAGATATGTCCGTAGTCACCATGGCTGGAGCTTCCTTCTCTAGATTTACTTTCATTCTTTCTATGTATCATTTGATGGATGGTTATACTTTATGATGGATGCATATATCTTTTATGATGGATGGATGTATCATGTATGGTGGATGGTTTCATTTATTTATATTGAACTTTATATGATAGATATGAGGAGGATGATGTATTTCTATTTCTACATATGTATATTCTTTTAAGCCTTTCATACCCTATGACATGTACAGTGGATGATTGAGCATTCTGAATTTAATTTTCTGAGAGGCATTTAGAACAAATGTATATTATTTAAAGGACATTGGAATTTTCATTATTCTTTCATATGGATGTGGTTTTGATCTACTTAGTATTAGATTAAATTTATATGTGATTCAATGTCTTAGGATCCTTAAGAAATGTAACCTGTTATGTATGCTTTAGTTGATTGTATGTTATTGCTTCCACTACTATGTGTTTGATGTGTATGATATTCTTTCTTGTTTCAAAAAAAAAATATTGGCAAACTTAGTAAAACTTTAGGTTATTTCTTTTGGATCCCTTGGTGGGGCGTTACAACTTATTTGCTTCCAAAAATTGCCTCTGATATTTATTCTTTGTCTCTTGGATATCCTCATATAACCTTATTTCCTATTGATACCTTTTCTATCCAATTATCTATTTTATCTAATTCTTCTATCATGTATACCTCCATCATCATCCAATACCTTTACCCTTTGATAGTTGTAAGCCAAAATGCCCTCCCGCCAAAAAATCAAATACAAAAGATAGGCCACTCAATAGTCACCTAGGGCTTCATTTTTTTAAAAATATTTGAAAGGTTCTCATGAAATAATTTAACTTTGGCTGCATCCTTTTATCCTAGGTCTCATGTCCCTTATTTCCATTTTATGCCTTCAAAGTTTGAGTTGCGATCGCTTGGTTGCACAGTTGTAGTAGGTTAAGCACTAACCAAAGTTCAAGTGGTGAGGGCATGACTTAACTATGTTCGTATCAGCACAGAGTTAGTTGGCATGACCAAGGTCAAGCTCCCAATAGGATGACTACATCATTCACTCAGTTGTAAGGTTAAATTGGTAGACCATGGTTTAAGTTGCCACAGTGAGATAAGGGAAAAATATTTAGTGCTTCATAGATGCATTCCATGCTGTTAGATCTCCTAGGATATATGGTGTACACACCATCATGAGGAATCAGGCTGAAAATGCAGTTAGAGTTATGATCAAGTGATTCCCTTTGTTTTGCTTAGGTGCAAGGTTAAGAGATGAACCTCCAGTCAAATCGACGACAATGCAAATGCAATTAAGTCCCAATCTTCACAAGGTTGCGGTGTTTAGTAAGAAATGTTAGGGGTAGGCCATGAGTCAACAATATTAGTGTGGTCGGAAGGTCACAAGTATTTGATGTGATTGTATGCAATGGTCAAAGTGGGAAGACTTCGCAAGGTGACAAGACATGACAATATAATTGGTCCACGTGACTCTTTCTAGTTGATTGACTCTAGTTGGATGATGACATGGCTGACTTGTCATACTAATAAACACAGGAAGCAACTCTCTGATAGTAGATTTGGTCTTGTGATCTCTTGCAAATACTTTCATTGTTCCCCAGGTCTGATAACATGAAGGAACACTTTATCACCACCTTTTGATCCATCTACTTAGTCAAAATGTTAATGGTCATTGTTGTAATGCCCTGCCCGGAGATCCTTGGAAACAAGCATTCAAATCAAGCCAAGATATTTTTTTTTACAAGTATGAATGCACAAGACAACATCATACAGGGATCACAAAGATCGCAATAGAAGACTTCAACACAATCCCAACAACCAACGAATCTTTGAACGCCACTACCCAACTGACACACCCAAACAAAAGGAAACAACCACCACAACAAGATGAGGGCACAAGAAATGACCACTCATCAACAAAACACCAAGCTGGGGTAAAATGCAGAATCCCAAAATTTGGCTAAGCCTGAAATCCTGAAGCCCTGAAAATTGGCTAAGTCTGGATTTCTGAAGCCCTAAAATTTTCTAGAATCCATAACTTATCTCCGAGAGGTCTGAAACCTATCTCAAATGATTTGTCGCATATATTAAAATATATCTTAAGTATAAGGAATTAAATATACGTCAACTTATACTTGAACGATATATTTTAAACCCCTAGGAAATCTGTTTTGAACCAGGATGGTGTAAAAACCAAAAGGGTGTCCAAAACCACCTTCCGAACTTTCATTCGACAAGCCTAGATAGCCCCTGTTTCTCGCGCGAGAAAGAAAATTGGTCTCGAGTTTCGCGCGAGATCTTTCACCGCTTTGCGTGAAAAAGTGCGCACTTCGCGCGAGGACTACTGAGCTTCATGCGAGGATTCACATTCTCATGCAAGGATTCCCTACGCGCCATGCAAAGATTTACATTCTCGGGGGGAAAATACAATTTCACGCGAGGAAACAAATCGGTGCGACACAAAACACAAACAAAAAGCTAAACAAACAAGGAAACCTCCACACCGGGGAGTATCGAATCCACGTAAATCAAGGAATGAACACTCGAGAGCACTAACAACAAGGAGAGAGGAACATCCAACCATCTAAAACATAAAAGCAAAGCACATACTGAAATAAACATCGCAATGAAAAAAAATACATTTCAGAACTAAATAACCAAATAAGTGCGCGGTTCCTCCCAACCGTCAATAGCATCATAAGACCATCGTGGGTCCTAGCCATCCCCCACACATAACATCCCAAGCCACTGACCAGATCGTCAGTACTGTCGTAATAGGGATGTCACTACTAAAACATGCAACAATATAAGCATAAGGAAATCTAACATGCTAGTAGTAAAGCATAAGATAATCCTACAATAGATAACATCTCCTATTACATGCTAAACAGTAATAAGCAACAAATGTACTACTAAATCAAATAACATCATCTAATCATATGCTAACCATCATGATAAGGGAATGCATCAAATAAACTAACATCATCTAAACATGATATCCAAGGATTCCAATGAAAGCATAAATCACAAGAAAGCATACTCCAGAACTCGAAGTACCAAGTGAAAACATCCAGCAATGGTTGCACTAGGACAAAATCGTCTCTGTACACTGGTCCCTAGCAGTGGCGAAGGTAGCTACGCCTCCCAACCACGTGGCACCCATAGGTCCACACCCACCATGCTGATGGAGATAATGATCCAACCACAAACACACATAAAACACAACATCCATGGCTAACACTTATGCCAGACAGTATGATGGCTACAACCAAGAACCTAAGACAATGCAAGGAGTACAGGTCCTGATTTGACACTCAATAGGCTACTATGTAGGGACTAACATCATAGAGAGTCGCTTGGAATCAAAAAGCCCAAGCTACGACTTGCGCAGATTCAACATCCCTCAATGGAAAGGCTCTTGCACCTCGAATATTTTATTATCTTAAGTTTTATTACCAGTCACACATTTTATTTAATTATCACTTAATTAAAGCTTCCTTTGCTAACCCTCTGGGCACAATGATCACCAGGCTGTGAGGTAGAAGCCCCCTCCATATGCTACCCTACCCTACCCATGCTCATCCTATGACAAGTGCCCATGGGCATGCATACTCCCATCCCAACCCCAATGATCATAACTTTCGGCAAATCCACGAAAGATCGAGCCTCACAAGTCACCCAACAAATGTACGCACACGTACTCATGTGTGGTGCACCACCATCATGAAGATCATAACACAAGGACAAGAATGAGAACACAATGCAAAGAAACCACCCAACTAAAAGCAACACAGGAAGGACAGATTCTACACGAATCCCAAAGCCAATAAAATCATACATCATGAAATCACTCAATTGACCTCAATTCAAGAGTATGGATTCTACACAAATCCCAATGATGCAATAAGACCAACAGTCATGAACTTACTCAACTGGCCTCAATCCGAGAGTATGGATTCTACACGAATCCTTGCGTTCACAAAACAAAAGCAAAGGTCCAAAAGAAACCATAATAGGTGTAAAATCACTCAACCGAACACAACATCGTGAGTACAGATGCAACACGCATCTCAATGGAACATAAAAGTGCAAAAGTGGTCTGACTAATATCCAAATGGATCATCAAGGTTCACGACCCACATTGTGCCAAAGAAACCCGAGAAAATAGGGCAGCACGCAAAATGAAGTAAAAACCCCAAAAATTTGGAAAACTTCAAAATTAAAACCCATTTGGCCTTTGGGTTCAAAAACCCCAAAAATCCAAAAATAAATGGAATCGAACACCGTATGCAAAAATGGCCAGCATAACGGTGCAAAATCCCAAACCCTCATCCTGAAAAATAGGGAAATGTTCATAGCCACTCAACTGGGTAGAACTAACATACAAAAATAGAGGGGAACACTAGTTCTCAGCCTCCAAACAAACGGCTACCAAAAATAGAAGCAGAAACGGAGCAAAAACAATAAAATAGGAGAGCCCTACCTCACAGCCAAAAGGGCAAAATGGAAAACTGAACCAAAAAATAAAACGCTGGCAGAAGTGGCTAAAAATTGCGGCAATCTAAGGTTTCTTCGAGCTGGATCCAACAAGCCCAACCTCACGACAATCCCATGCCCATAGCTCCCACAATGAAAAAAACAGTAAATCCTTATGAAGAGGATTTTGGGTTTTACTCTCCAACTTTCCAATTCAAAAGTGAGAAGTGAGGAATTAAATTCCTTTTTGGATACTTATTCACTTTTCGAGTGAATAATCGATTAGGGCATTTAATCGACCAAACTAGTTAAACCCCGAATCGACTCAAATGAAAACAGGCTATTCCTATAAATAGGAATTCATCTATGGCAAAGCTGCCAGAAATTAAAATAAATCAATTAAAAAGCCCAAAAACCCAAAAACACATAAATCTCCTGAACAACTTTTGTGACAAAGTGAAACTCTAAATGCATAGACATGCTTACTGGTCTAATCACATAATGTAAATGAGTTCGGATTTAATAATCACTGAAAGGTTTAAATTAAAAATTTAATTAAGGATACGTCGACCATACAAAGGCGACATTGGTAAAATATGAACGACTGAATCACTAACTCCATGTGCCACTGCCAGGGATATAAATCCTGCACACTAAACAACACGATCAAGTGCAATTGCATATAATAACATAGCCAAAGCAATAAATGCATTAAATCACCTAACTTAGCCATTTAATTAATTATATTAAAATAATCTATTTACATCACTCACGTTCGCAAAAGGCATAGCAACGCAAGAATGAAGTAAATAACCATAGCATTAAATCCATCATATAGTGAAATCAGAGGTATGTCCAAATACTAGATAACTAGATAACCAGATATCATCATAAAACACACTGTCATCTCAAAAATGGCATCATCATGCAATATGATTAACTGAACAGCATAGTAGTCTAATATCTATGATACTAGAATCAAAGAGTAACATTTGACCCTCAGGTCATCTCAAATGTAAAACATAACATGAGTAACAAATATCTCTCTAATTAGAAATATAACAAGGTAAATGTCCGCAGCACATAACCAAAGAATCCAACATGAACAACCCATTCTAATTACTTTTAGCATTTAATAATGATTGATTACTCTACATTAAAAAGGCATTTAAAACACATAAGCAAACATAGTCATAAACATGACTAACCACTGCTAGAGGAACCTAGTCCCGTGTAGCATGGTAATAGTACACAGTGCAATCTCTACACACATCTCAGGGTAATCATGGAACAACCTCATGATACCACATCGATCTTGGTAACCATTGGCACAAGCCTCAGTGAACCAAAAATCACATCATAATCTCAAAGATCAGTCAAAAGCATAATCAAAGCAACTGATACAAAAACATAAATCTAAACACCTCAACGGTGTAGACCACTCAGGGTCACAATCATGATCCATCACAACAAAAGATCAGCAAGGTTGCATCCATCAGGATGACTTACAAAAGTCAAATGGGAGAGGCACTACAATTGTTCCTGTATTCTTAGAGAGCTATTTGGTGAACAAGTGATCTTCCTATGCCTAGATTTGTGCCATGGTTAGATCTTTTCCTACTTTGTAGTAATTGTTCTCTGCAAATTGAATGCAGTTGTTGAGTTCTATCTTAGGGTAGAAGCTATTTGAGTTATGCTTAAAATATAAAAGCACATTTTGTAATCTTTTGAAGGGTCAATTCTTCTCTATTTTCCTTGGCATGTTTTGGCATACACATTGAAAATTCCCTTTGCCTCTGAACTATTCATAATATTCTACCTTATCTCTTTCAGCCTTTGATGTATTGTGCAAGATCTATTTGCCTTTCTTCAATGTATTGTGGATATCTATAATCTTCATGTCTATATCTCTTTTGGCCTATGAATGATATAAAGTGAATCTCTCCTTCCTTGTTTCATTTTTTTGGTTGTTAGATTTGCATGTGATTGATAGACTAAACAAGTTTGAATATGTATATCTCTTTGATGTCATAATGGTTTAACTACACATGTATGGGAAAAGATAGGATTGAACACTCTATTTTGGTGCATCACCTCCTTAGAATAGATTAGGTAGTTTTTTTTTATGCATCCCTTCTCCCCTTCTCTCTCCAAGTATAGTTTAGTTGTATCTTGATAGTAAAGGAAGCCAACCTTCTCTAGAGACTCAACCTCATAGTTTAAGTCCCACAACTTGAAGTTTGTTTCCGTGTTTCACAAGGTTTCCTTTAGGTAAAAAGCTTCAGGAAAGGGTGAAATATTTTATGACAATAATAGTATTTAATGCTTCTAAATCATTGGCTAAGGAATGCACTTCATCTATTAGCCCAAAATCTTGGTTTATGATTGTAACCAATTTCTCAACACTATTTTGAATGATGTGTAGAAGGTTGAAATTACCCTCTATTATTTGTATCCCTCTATCTTCAAAACTATGATGCCACCTTTTGCAAGCATCCAAAAATGAATCAATTTCCTCCAAAATGTGTCCTTTCTCTTTTGTCTCTAGAGTGGCACCTAGTGAAATCTCTAGATGATTGGGGTCAATTGGACCTACTATTTGATTTAAGTATCCCCTCAATAATTCATTCTACTTTCTCAAAACCAATAATTTTGATTCACACTGATCCAAAAGTGAAAACACTTTCTTAAGGTATGTGGTGATTAGAACCTTTGTTTGATCAACTATGGGTTTTTCAAGCACTATCTCCTTCATCTAGTAGTCTTTTGGAGCCATTTCTTCTCTATCAATGTGGGGAGGTGGAATGGAAATGTGTGCCAAGAGATCTTCATTTTGGTTCTTCATAATAAAATCCTGCATCTTAGCATCACTCTTGGTAGGTTCTAGCATCTTGACTATTTTTATCGATTCTGTCATACCCTCCTCTTCAATGAACTCCATATGTCTCCTTTGTAAAGTTAAGACCTCTCTTTTTAACCATGCCAGAGTAGTCCCCATAGGGGACATGTACTGAGAAGATGACATAGGTTCCGAAGCTGGTCCTTTCACTTTATCACCTTGTTCTAGAGTCTTCTCTTGTCGAGGAAGGACGACTTCTTGAGCTTCCATTTTTGCTTTTGTCAAGGACCTAGTCTTTGCTTTGGGGAGAACTTGTTCTTCTTCCTGAACAATTTTTCCTTCTTTTGAAACTTCATCTATATGTAAATAGCCATACTCTCTTTCCTTGATGGTTTATCTTTTTGGCTCTTCTATTGAAGGAGGTAGACCAACTATTTCTCATTCTTGCTAAGGAGGTACAGATGGAAGGTCTTCTAAGTGTGGGGGATGTATACCAAATGATCCTTTAGGTAATGGAGGCAATTTTTTCCAATCTTCTCCTAGTGGTTCATTCTAAGGCGTATCATGCATCCTTTTCCCTCCCAATTCTAAAATGTTGGAAACATCTTTCCCTTCACTCTCATCTCTGCTATCCATCTTACTTATTCATGTTCTGGGGCTTCTTTATGAATTGGCTATTCTATATGGAAGGTGGTGTTTAGGTTAAACTCTTCCTCCTTTCTTCTTTTATAACCCTTCTTGAGTGAATTCTTTTGTTGAGTGGGATATGCTCAATCTGCTCCCCCTCTTCGTCATTTGATCCTAGAGTATGGTCTTTTGAACTTGAGGTGATAGAGTACTTTTCTTCTTCAACTTCTCCATTTTCTCACCTACCACAGTTGTCTTGGTTTGAGCTCTCTTAGGTACTAACAAGGTGGTCTCTACTAGGGCTGTTGGGTCTTCTTTATCAGGTTGAGCTTCTTCCTTCTAGCTTGGTTTTGGCCAAACCTATTTTCATTGGACTCTCTCTTGAGTAATCCTTTTTCTCTTCTTCCTCTTTACTCTCTCAGTTTAGAAGTACTCCACCTCCTATTTGTGTTGATACACTCTCTCTAATCTTATGGGCAACTTTTTAGGGTACGTAGGAATTGTAACTTTTGTTTGTTTACCCTTCTTTGGTCAAGCAATGGCTTGCAAAGTCAAATCTTAGGGAAATGGATCCAATTAGAAAGGCTTCCTAACCTACTCCTTAGTTAATTCTATAATTTTCCTGGTCCTATGGTGAATATCATCATTATCCTCTCAACTAATTTCTACATTCATAATGTTCTGCTCATAGATCTTGTCCCTATTGATAATGGATCCATCAAATTAGGAGTGTCCTTGTTCAACACCTTAAGGGATACTTCTACATTAAGAACCTTTTCTACAAGCTATAAACTCATTCTATAACATTCCCTAATTTAGACATCGTGTTCATCTATGCAATTCATCCAGTGATATTCAATTGCCATCTCAAGTATGAACATTTTCCCTACTAGATGGTATACCATCCCAATATTATCGAAGTAGTGGCAAGGTGATGGATGATCCTCCAAAGGGTATTGGTCCAATTCCAAGTCAAAAGTAGCCATGTCTTTCTTTTTCTTGACCTCAAAGGCTCCAATGGTGATTAACTAGACCCATGTCTTCTTATGTTGTTTCCATACTTTATTATAGGTGAAGGGAAATTTCTTGGTTATCTCTAATAGTAACAATCTATCTTATGGATATTGAGGGAGATTCTTTGGGCACATAAGGGTAACTGCTACCCAGATATAGGAAAATGTGTTAAATTGGATGAAATAAGCTCCTATTTGAAATATTTGACTTTCTACTTTTAATTAAAGGAATTAAGTAAATGCTTCCACAAACTAGTAGGGCTTTTAGGTATATGGGAGGGATATCATAAGAATAGAATTTAGGATTAACAATTGACAAGTTTAATTGCAAGTCAATTAGATAGATCAAGTGTTACTGTTTTGACTCTGTATAACAATGGACAAGGCACTGGTCATTAATTCAGATGCAAATTGATAATGTCATATTGGTTGCACAATACACATTAAAAATTAATTTTCCATTTCTATAATGATGAGCAATATTGTTGGTCATTCACTTGGTTGTAATATATTTCCTTTGAATTATAGATGCCTACTATAAACCTAGGAGTTAATTAAAAGTTCAAGAATATTGTTGACCATTTTTTTGCTATAAGGGATATTTTCAAGAAAAATAATATTAGTAGTTAAATATTGAAGAGAAAAATCAAAGATTCAGTCATCTCAATTCATAGGTGCACTTGTGTTAGCCTTGTAGAGGCTTTGTTGAAGTTGGTCTAGATTTGAGACAATTTCTGTTGAATATGGTAAGTAGCTTATCCTTAGGCTTTTATTGATCTTTTGCATCCTAGTACTATTTTATAACTTATAGTTTTGAAACACAAACATTATCAAAGTGGAAGGATGGTGTGAGGATATGATAATATTTACTTGATTGGAATTGTATAGGCAGAGGAGATGTTATTTGTGAGTTTGGTTGTAATCGTCTTCTTGTCCATCTTATTGCAATTCAAAAGAGACTAGTGAACATGACTTGAGATTGTATTATGTGTAGTGTGCTCTTTATAGTGTACCTCTAGGTAGTACTTTTAGCATAATATATCATCTTGTGGGTTAGACTTCCATTGGGGTTTTCTCTAATGAGTTTCTTTGAGAATAAATATGGTGTTCAAGTTTTGTGTTTTGTGGATCTTGAATTTACTATTTATCATTTAGATTTGTATTATGTGTAGATGTTTTGTGCTTTCATTGTTTCAACTAGATCAACCCCCCCACCCATCTCCACCCTTTAGGTTGTGCTTTACTTCAGCATGCCTAATAGTTTGCAAGTTGTTTTGAAATTGTATCTATAAATCTCATTCTATAACCAATGCTAGCTAGAATGATCCAGAATATATAGAAGATCAAATTTTTGAAAGTATTTTTTTCATATTTTAAAAAAGTTTTTCTATGTCTTTTTAATTGGCGTTGTTGGAGGTCTTTTGCTCAAAATTTTAGATCAAAAATTTCATTGGTCCCTAAAATTGGGAAGCCATAGGATCCCTATTTTAGGGACTAAAATTAGATTTTTATTTCTTCTTTCTAATGGTGTAAGCAATTTTGAATTTTGAGCTCTAGGTCAAAAGTTATGACCTTGACAAGGTGGGGTAATTAGAACTAGTTTGAATAGTTTTAGTTTTATTTTTTCCTTTTATTATAGCCACTTGAACATTTTGAATTCATGGCTATGGTGATTGTTGATATTTCATTATTGTATATATTCTTTCAATTTTGATTAATAAGATGGCTTTTGGTTTGCATACAAGTCTTTCAAGTTTTGCAAGATTTTCTAGAATTTGAACATTGGTATCGAAGGTATTTGATTCACTAGATATCATGTTTGTAACCCACTTCTTAAATTCGGATCAGTGGTATCAGAGTAGGAACACTCTTGTATTCCAACTAACACAAGAACTTCCTATCAAAGATTAGGATTGGCCACAAAAAAATTGTTGGAATACCTTCCTTTGCGGTTCACAAAACCAAAGATGTTAGATAATTCAATAGACTCTATGAAGATGATGGTAGAAGAGGCCTTGGCTAGGCAATGAGAAGAGATGATGAGTAAGTTATTAGAAATTTTGAAGACCCAACAAGTGCCTAGTTCAGTAGCACCGTTCCGTGGGAACATCCCTTTTGAAGTACAAGTGAATTTTGATATCTCCCAAATTTTGAAGGGAAAGCTAATGCTGATGCTATTGATAATTGGTTATCCATGTTAGATCGATACTTCTTTGTAAATAATTTTTCTAATGCAGAAAAAATAACATTTTCCCTCTTGAAAGATGAAACTTGTGTCAAAGTAGCCTAGAAAACAAGAATATTAAATAAAGAAAGAAAAGATGGAGAAGAGTTGGGAATACTCTCTGATAACTAACACTGTTGGGGAGAATTTGTGGAATACATAAAAGAAGCATACTTGCTTCAAGATGTATATGAATAGAAATATATAGAATGGAAGTTTCTTTGACCAAAAAGGGACCAATCTGTACAAGATTACACCAATATATTCCATGCACTCTTTGCAAAAATTGGTATAGAAGATTCAGAGAAGCATTAAATTTTGAAATATCATAGTGGGCTTCATAGATACATTCAAAATGAAATGGAACTCTTTAATATTGAAACATTGGCAATTGCTTATAAATATGCTACACAAATTGAAGAAAAATTCAAATAGAAAGGAAAAAGAGATTACTTTTCAAATAATAAGCCAAGGGGTGAAAGCAATAATAAATTTGGAGGAAACCTAGTGGGGAAGGAACTTCCCTAAAATCCACCCAAGAATACCTAGTGGGCTACTAAAAAGAAACAAATAGATACATGCATGTGGTGTGAGATACATAAGATTCCAACCCATAACACAAGGAGTGTCGACACATTAAGAACTTGATGACATAAATACAAGGAGAGGAAGCTGAGCTTGAATCCACACCAATAGAAACTCCTAAAAAAAAAGACAGTGATTTGGTGATAGAAGTATACCCATATGTCATAGTTGCAACAATGAAAGTAGTTCCACATGAAGATGAAGAGAGATTGTTCCATTCATAGATGTGGGTTGATGGAAATCTTCTACATTTTATTATTGATAATGGTAGCCAAAAGAACTAAATTTCTATGGAGATGACCAAGAGATTAAGTTTAAAAATGACAAGACAACCACAACCATACTCTAAAAGATGGGTTAATATAGGAAAAAACATTTAGATAAGTCAACAGTATCCCTATCATACTCAATCAAACCATTTGAAAGGATGAAGTAATTTGTGATGTAGCACCCTTAGATGTATGTGATGTTTTTCTGGGACAACCATACATGTATCAAAGGCATGGGGTGTATGAATCTAGACCACACAGTGTCATGATCAAGCTTGGTGAAAAGAGATATCAAATACCAGAGGTATGATCAACTCAAGTTGCTTCTTTAATTAGTGCTAAACAATGTAAACATTTAATTTCTCAAACTAGAAATTTTGTACGTCCCATGATTTGTTCTAAGAAAACAAAGTTAATTTTCCTTAACACACACGCTAAGGTGGCCATAATAGTAGACCATCAAAGGAGATGGATAAAATCTTGAAATAATATCATAGTGTGTTTAAATCACCTGCAGGGGTCCCAACACACTGTCAAGTCAAGGATTCTATTGATCTAGTTCTAGGAACGCCATTTCCATACATGCCAATATATAGGAGGTCAGTTTTGGAAAATGATGAAATTAAGAGACAGACTCAACAACTAATTGAAATGAGGCATACCAAGCCAAGTGCTTCATGTTGTGGCAACACTTTTGTTTTGGCAAGAAAGAAAGATGGGACATGGAGACTCTATATTGATTACATGGCACTCAAAAAAGTTACTATGAAATATAGATATCTAATTTCTTGAATTGATGACCTTTTGGATCAATTTAAGGGGGCTAAGTTCTTTACAAAAAATTCTTTGAAATGTGGATACCACCAAGTAGCAATTGATCTAGCGGATGTATGGAAGATTGCATTCAAGTCCAAGGAAGGTTTCTTTGAATGGATGGTTATGCCTTTTGGCCTTAAAAATGCCCCTAATACATTTATGAGGTTCATGAATGATGTGCTTAGACCATTCATTGATTATTTTATAGTTGTTTATTTGGACAATATCCTAATTTTTAGCAATAGTTCGTCTGAACATTTACAACATGTTGAACAAGTACTCGAGTTTACAAAAACATAAACTCTATGCCAACATAGACAAGTGGTCTTTTGGTATGCAAAGCATCCAATAGTTAGGTTACATCATTGATTGTGAGAGTGTTCATGTGGACCCTACAAAGATACAAATAATTAGAGATTGGCCACCTCCTAAAAATTTCATAGAACTTCACAATTTCTTGGGTCTAGCCAACTTATATTGTAGATTTGTATTTGGTTTTTCACATTTATCATGGCCTCTTAATTAGTTACTCAAAGGTGGAGAACAAGCAAAATTTTGGTAGATAGAGGAAGAATTTTTTTTTTTGAGGAATTAAAACTCAGATTATGTTCACTCCAATATTGATCCTTCTAGGTTTGCAAAAATTATTTGAAATAGAAACATATGCATTAGATTAAACTCTTGGCATTGTACTCATGCAACATGGGCACCCCGTTTCATGTCATAGTGAGATATTTTCTAAAATAGTTTGAAGGTATTGCAGAATGATAGGCATCAGAGGTGGTCATCTTATTTGCAACAATTTCACCTCAACATTCATCTTAAAAGGGGAAGTAGTAATAAATTAGTAGACTATTTGATTAAGCCCCCAATCATAGGTTTGAAAATGGTGTTGGATTCGTGTGGCCATCAAATAGAAACTTGGGCTCACCTATATGGTAATGATCTTGATTTTTGTGACATTTACAATGAAGTCTTATAAAGGAAGCATATTCTTAAATTTTATATACAGGATGGGTAACTTTTTCATATTGGTCACATATGTGTCCCCAGTGAAGAAAGAAAGAAAATGATATGGGAAGCACACTATAGCCAGGTGGCAAGACATTTTGGTATTGGTAAGACTACTCCAATTCTCCAAACGTATTTTTATTGGCCAAAAATGAAACATGATATCATTTTATATATAAAATCTTGTGTTGCATGTGCAATTGCAAAGCCTTCAAGCCATAAATTGGGGCCCTATCTACCATTATCCATCCCTAATAAACCATGACATTCTATTTTAATGGATTTTATGTTTGGGATACCAAGTAGTAGAAGGGTAAATGATTGTATATATGTGGTGGTAGATATATTTTCTAGAATGGCTATCATGGTGGCCTATAAAAAAAATTTCAATAGAGGATACCGCCAAGCCATTTTTTGAACATGTTTGGGTTCACTTTGGGTTACCAAGAAGCATTATTTCAAATAGGGATAGTAGGTTCCTCAGCAATTTTTGGTCTTCATTATGGGCTAGAATGCACACAAAGTTGACAAAGTCTACAACATTCCATCCTCAAACATATGGTCAAATAGAGGTAGTCAGTAGAATGATTATCCATATCCTTCAAATGTACCACTCCAAACACCCATGTACATGGGATGAGAGTTTGCCTCATGTGTAACATAGATACAACTGTGCACTCCACACTACTATAGGACAAGGTCCATTTGAGGTTTGTCTTGGGTATCAACCATTGGCACCTATAGATGCATCGCTACCCATCTTGCAATCTAGTCAGCCACTAAATACTTTAAAGGAGGTAGATAAAGCAGACAAATTTATTGAAAAGATCAAATAGTTATAGCAACAAGTTCATGATATTTTAGAGCAGAGCAATAATAAGTATAAGGAAAGACATGATCAACATAAAACTCCCCATCATTTCCAGATTAATGACAAGGTATGGCTACATCATCAGAAGGAGCACCTCCAAGGACCTAATAGAAGGCTTCGTCCTATTCAGTATGGGCCATATACTATTAAGAAACAAGTTGGCGAGAATGGTTTTGAACTTGATCTGCCACAGTTTTTGGGATTACATCCATTTTTTAATATGGAAGTGTTGAGAACCTATTTTCCTCCATTATTAGACATCTCTCAAGATGTTGGACATATTCATGCTCCAACATTAAATCCATCCACTACTACTCCATTATAATGTGATCATGTCACTAAATTCATGCTGAAATCCTTGAGAAATCAAAAAATTCCTCTATATAGGGTGGTTCGAGTTGGTCAATACTCTTATCAGAACAAATGGTTAACCAAGGAAAAAATTGGAGCAAAATTCCCTCATCTATTGTAGAATAGTGATGCAATGGGGCCTATTTTCTCTTAAGGGGGGAGGAATGATCTAGATTATATAGAAAATCAAATGTTTGAAAGTATTTTTTTCATATTTTTAAAAAGTTTTTGTATGTCTTTTTAGTTGGCCTTTTCAGAGGTCTTTTGCTCAAAATTTCAACTCAAAACTTTAATCAGTACCTAAAATTGGGAAACTATAGGCTCACTATTTTAGGGTCTAAAATTAGATTTTTAGTTCTTCTTTTTGATGGTGTAAGCAGTTTTGAATTCTGAACTCTAGGTCAAAAGTTATGACCTTGACAAGTTGGGGTAATTAGACACCTAGTTTTGAATAGTCTTAGTTTAATTTTGTTGTTTTTATTATAGCCACTCAAACATTTTGAATTCATGGCTATGGTGGCTATTGATATTCCATCATTGTATATATTCTTTCAATTTCTATTAGTAAGAAGGCTTTTGGTTTGCATACAACTCTTTTGAGTTTTGCAAGATTTTTCAGAATTTGAACATTGGTATTGCAAGTATTTGATTCACTAGATATTGTGTTTGCAACCCACTTCTTAAATTTAGATCATGGAAGGATTCTATTATACAAGTATACATTTTTTTTTAATAATTTACCATTATACAAAGAGGTCGATACATGGGAGACTTTAACCAAAAATAAGGATGAACAAGTTGAAGAAGAAGATTGAATAAGAATGAGGTTCCACATGTTTGTCTTTTTTTTTTGTTGGTTTATTGCACCATAGTTATCATAAAAATTAAGAATTTCATCTTTCTAGCTATTTTTTAAGAATTATTATCAAATTCACATTGTAACAAAGTTATCACAAACATTCTAAGTGAAGAATTAAAGTTTCTTAAAATAATGGTTGTGATAACCTTTGTGTAACATGAATTTGATAATAATTCATCTTTTGGGATTGATAAGGTGTTAGGCATCATAAATTAGTTTGATCTTGAAATGTTGTTGAGATTGTTCTTTGAGTTAAATATATTCCATGGTTTTCTAACTCTTTTACCAATTGAACGAGGCACTAGTCTAGAGTATAGTTAGGTATATTGGATGGGGAAAATCTAAAATCAAATCAATTTTACCTTCATTTTGATAGGATTGAGTCTATCTTAGTTCCATTCTTTGTATAATTGAAGCTATTATGAGAGAAATCATTTGAAGCTATGTGTTAAAAGAAACTCATTATATTAATTGAGAATTATCCACAGTCAAAAAAATTGTATGTGTCATTGAAAGTGTATTATTTTGATCACAGATATGTGAAATATGGATATCCTCCAAACTTTTGTAAAACTTAAAGTAAAGAAGGTTATTTAACCTTGCTAATATTTTGTTTTCTTAACTTCAATAGGTCATTACAATTATATGGATAGCTAAGTTCTTAATCCCATATTCCAAGTCTAGTAAGTTTCACTTAGGATTTAAGGTATTAAGAAAAATCTCTAACAAAATGGCTATTTTTCTAGGGAGTTTCATTGATTCTTGATTGATCGAAATTTTTAGGATTGTCAATAATTCAAGTTTTTTTTGTCAACTATTATTTTACTAGTGTCTTGTGTGTGGCTTAGAGCCAATATATTGATAAATTGTTGTGAGATTCTCAGCATTGCATTACCATCTCCTATAAAGGAGTGCAAATAGGGAGTGACAACTCTAGGTAACTAAATATATTAGTGAATGGGAAGGCATATCATGTATCCTTGCCTAAGAAAACAAAATTTATGATGGTTGATTTTATGAGAAATATTTGTGGGTTCATGAGAGAGATCATTTATATTCCTATAAAACTTGATCCTCTAACAAAATCCCCAATATCTACCTCTAACCTAAAAATTGGATTAGGTTGTCTTCATATTTTGATCAATGATAAAAGTTGATTGAATATCCCATACAACAAGAAATAATTTAGCAAGAATCCCATCTTGGCCAATAGTTATCTCTTCACTATCTTGATCATATTGTTTGATAGGTTGAACAATATGTTCTTTCTTTTCCTCTCCTCTCTCTCCAAGATCCAACTCCTTTCTTAGTTCACTTTGTTTCAACTTAAACAAAAACACTTTTGAATTCATCATTCTTTTTAAAAGAATCATCTTCCATAAATGACTTAGACAATATCTCCCTTTCATCCATATATGTAGCAAGAGGCATTTCTACCTCCCCTTGTTTCTTCCTCATCTAGTCTTTCTCTCAGCCTCCATCTAATGGGTTGAAAGTATTTTCCTTTTTGAATCACTACTTTCTTAAAAGGTTCTATTGTCACAATTCCTTGCTGAATAATTTTAATTTTCATGGGTGGCTCCATTAGTCAGTACACCTCATGACCAATTTTAAAATCAACCATTTGTTGTTCAACTAGCATGCTCCTTATGATGAAATCTCATCTTTCATTTCATCTAGTTCTTCATCTAGTAACTGTGGCATTTGAACTAGCATATCCTCATATGCATTAACCATCCTTTCTATTATAACCAAATATCCCTTTTCATGATAAAACCTCATTAAAGTTACCCTTCATACTTCTTCTTTCTTGTACAATGCTTCTCTCTATGAAATTTGTGAAAATGCCCTCTTTATTAAAAGGATCCTGATATGGTATTTGGGCCTATGATGCCATCTTCTTTAGGGAAATATTGATAAATTTCCTAGGATGATAGAATCTAGCACTAGTAGTAATCATCATTATTGCTTTAGCTAACTATTTATTTCTTCAAGGGATTTATTCCCTATGGTAAAATCATGAGCTACCCACAATCTAGGTAAGAAGGTGGCTTTCATATGGGATGCTAGATATTCTTTATCTACTAGGGTTACTTGCCAAATAAATTCAATAAAAACTAATATATTTGGGAATTTTTTTGGAAAAAACATGTAGGGGTTGTGGATACCTGTATGACCTCATGATACTACAAGATCATCATACAAGTGAAAATCCCCCCTAGTTATGTTGAATTGGCCAATTAGGAACAAACTAATATGAGCTCAAATCTTCTTAACACCAAAAACATTCTATCATTATTTGTACCTAACATATTTGTTATAGGACTAACAATCCAATTTTAAAAGTAAAAGTAAGAGGAAATATTTATGCCATTTTCCCAGAGGTAATTGGTCCACATATGTACTGACATGGGAATGCCTAGTTCCTCCTTTAGCAAGACCAACTATTTATCCATCCTATCAACATTGTAGTACAAAACAAAATGCTCAAGTATAGAGTAGAAGTTGAAATTAAAATAATTCTTGTGTATCTTCACCAACCCTTCATGAATGTGTTGCACTAGGTAACCTACATAATCATGATCCATGTTAGCTTCAGGGTGATGAATGCTCATAGTTATCATTAGCAACTTTGCAGACACAGCACCACTTCAATATATCCCAAGTACCTTACACAAACTGTACACATTGCACTTCATGTAAAAATGGAAGGTACTTAAATCAAAAGGCTCTTCAACATTATCTAGAATGGCAATTAAATTCCTCTCTACTTTTGGAATGTACTAGGGAATTATATGTCTCTTCACTATTATCTTTTGGGCCTTGTATCTCTCATTTATTTTTTGTGGATAAATATTGAGCAAGTAGCCCCAAATATCTAAAACACTTCAACAAAGTTGTCCATGTTAATTGAAACTAGGGAAAACTTGGTTTTTCTACATATCACCTCCATCATGGGATCATAGGATTTTGCCAACTCCCTAACTAGGTCTGCCTCCATACAAACATTAGGTGCCACCAACTTCTCCATGTTGAAGTCCACAAGTTTGACATAGGCACCCCCTTAACCGTATTAAGTAAGAAATAAAGACACAAAGAAGAATTAGATGCATTTGGAATCTCGGGGTTTCTGCACTCACTTCATGTGCCCTTCCATATATATATTCATTCATGTAAAATCCATTAGATTTCCCTCACAATAGCTCAATGAATTCTTTAGAATATTTATTTTTCACCTGTTGCTTTTCTTCCAAAAGCCTGAGAACTAGCACTAATAGTAGCCTTGCTCTTTTTCTTGATAGAATTCCTCCTAGCTTCGTAAAACTACAGAAAATATCAAATGCTAAACACCCTTTCCACCTTCCATCTCAAAGTTGTAGAAAAAATCTTCCACTCATTTCATCAACTCTTCAAGAAAAGCTCCAATATCATATCACACTTATAGTGTGAAATCACATACACAATCCCACCTTTTATAAATTTTTGATCTTGAAAGCACTGGTTGTCATGTTAGGCATTAATGCACCATGTATTGAAGCATTAAAATTGTAATCCATCCATCAAAATAATAATGTTCAATGAGTTCTAGCCAAAAATTTTGAAACAATGTATCACAACAATAAAGTTTACTTTAATTTGTAAAAGACATCAAGAAATATCCACATGTCATTTTCTTATTGGTCCTAACCCCTTATTCCTAAATACATCAATAGTTCTCTCCAAGTCAGAGAATTCTTGGCACACTATCATAAACCCTTAGTCCCAAAGGAATTCTCATTACTTAACCTAGAAAATCAATGACTAGACTTGGCAGTTTACTCTCTAGGTTATTAATTGAAAATTTTGTATCATCATAACCTCGAGAGTGTGTGACTAAAGGTGAAATAATTGTTGATCTCCAACTCTTGGCATCAAACCATTAATCATTTTTAGCTCTATGAAGTAGCAATAATAGTCAGTGTAAATATTATCACATAGTGTCCACATGAAATTGTTCAGAATTATAACCATTGTGACCCAACAAGAACTAGCATTCAACCATTAGTTGCAAGATCTCTTAAACTTTATGTTACTTTTATAAACAAAAATGAGCTAGAGTTGGCAAAAATATTTAACTTATTATGTGGCCACCACTTTCATAATCTCCAACCCAAAAACAAACTGCGAAGAATCCTTGAGAGATCAAGATAATATGAGATCAAACTTTTTTATTATTTTGCATCTAAGCCCTCCACATGGAAATCATTTGCCAATCCTCCAAGAATAAAAGAATATTCCCTTACAACCCCGAGAGCCAACGACAAAATAGAGAAAACACCATGTTAGCTATAAAAAAATAGGACACATAGCATGCAGTAGCTAGCTCTCATTTTGTCATTTCTTAACATACCTTAACCTTGCGAGATGGCAAGAAAAAGTAAAAATGACCACTAGCATTCCATTCACTAGCTCACAATTTGGACATGGCTTAAGACTTTTAACCTCATGAGATGATGGTAAGATAAAATCTTGACTACAAACCATTATACTCGCTAGCTGGTGACCTGAAAACACTAATGTGAAACTGACAAGAGAGCTAGTGATGAAGTAATGGAATAATATAGTTGCTAAGACTCATAGTAATATAGCAACTTGTTTGACCAACATGAGACAACACAACAAAAGAAATTTTAACAACACTCGCTAACTCTCTAAGACAAAATAGAGCCAACCCAAACAATTAGAGACTTAGAGTCTTGAAACATTTCAATACTCGCTAACTTGCCACTTCAACTTTTAAACACTAAAATTAGTGACTTAGAGACTTGAAACATTTCAATGCTCACTAACTGACCGCTTCAACTTTTAAACACTAAAATAACTTGTGAGCTAGAGTTAAGCCATAAAATAAATCAAACAAAACTTTCGACTAGATGCAACACTAACATGGACAAATAGAATGGAGACAACTCAAAACATAAGATGACCATCCAACAGAGAAAATCAACAAACATGAAACCCTAGTCACTATGAGTAAGACTAGAAACAAAGATGACCAAAATCATATAACCAAAGGAAAACCATGATATGAAAAATAAAACTTACAAGATTTAGCTAAATTCTGTAGTGCTAACATTGCCTACATACTAATTTTAGTGTATATTATTGAACAATAATAGACATACGTAAATTTATTACTTTTGATATTTTTCTCTTATTGTCCTCCCATTAATTTGAAATTTTTTGAAGTTACTTTATTCAAGTAAAGAATCTAACCACCCAAATACAATAAATACATTAACCTAAAACCATTTACTCTTTATAAAGAGTTCCTCTCAATAACCCTATTATTATAAAGTGGTGCATTAGGCTTCCTATAAATTTGGCTACTCATATTACTCATGAGTTGCATATGCCTAATCCAAGGAAGATATTTGGAATTCTTTATAAGGAGTGTAACCACAAAACAGAAATAACACATAAGAGTAAATGACTTGGCATGGGCGTCCTCTTAAATTGACAAAAGAGAATAAAGGCAAAAATTGAAATGGCCAACGAACTTCCTATCATGTGCACAATATTAAAGTTATAAACAATGGAAACATGGGGAATCTTCTAATTACAAATTGGGTGTAAACTAACTTCAAAACCAATTAATTCTAAATTCGGATATACTCGTGTATCGTTATAATTGATATAATATTTAGTTGGATAAAAGCTAATTTATTTTACATAGTATAAGCTAGGCAAAGTTTTCACGCTATGAGTAGCATATTTGTGCTTTTATTCGATGTCCATGTTTTCTTTGCCCGTGACCCTATTTTTATTGATTATATTTTTTCTTTATTGTTATCAAAGCTTGCATAGCTTTGATGCAAATCTTTTACCATCTATAAAATTAAATTAAATATATTAAATCTAGCTGGGAATTGAGAAACACAATTAATATTAAATATGTTAAAAATAAGTAGGAGGATTCTAAATATAAATTTTGAAATAACAACAGAGTATAAATTAATATTGTGTAAAATTTGATCTTTTGAAAAATGAAAATAAATGTTCTTAGTCTATTAGTTGTCTTGGTTGTCTTGGAATCGTAATAGTCATACAAATCTATACAAGTCAAGTTTGAGTTGTGTATGATAAACCCCATGCTATTTGTGTAAATCTTCTTAGGCAAGGATTGATCAACATGTTTATGTATTTTACAACCTAGTTCATCCCACTCAAGTATAATGTTTGTTGATGTGTAGGGATAAGTGGTATTAACAAATACCTTTGAGAGATTGTACAATCACAAGATCATACTATTTTAGATCAACTTCCTTGATTAGACCATTTCTATAGTTTTGGATGAGTATTAAATATGTTACTCACACACCCATGCAAAAATCATAAATGATATTAAAGTAGGTTATTATTTTATTTAGCACTAAAAATTTGAATATTCCTAGAATAGTGATAGAAACATGAATGTGTTGGAAATTTGTTCAGCGCTCCCCTCAGAATTCGTGACAAGGGCTTAACCACCTCTTATGTACTATAAGTTGAGTGATTGTATCGAACATTGATAGATCGATCTTTTGGTGCAACGACAACCCCACTCTAACAGAATGAAGGGTCTGATTAAGGATTATCCAACCATGCATCTTAATAAATTTCCCTCTTAAATACACCTATAAACTAGACACCCTTAGTGATTTCACATCACACAATAATACTTGATTAAATCATAGTCTACAAGCACCTCGGTATGATTTTTTGCCAAGGCTTACAATTAGAACTAGTTTTCAATATCCAATTACAATCACAAATAAGCACAATACAAGTGCATGAATGCTCAAACACTAAATCAATGTGAAATTATTTTGTTTTGTGATCTCTTTAAATTTCTAAGTTCTTAATAGAATTGATCCCTCTAAGCTTCCAACCAAGAAAATTCTCCTAATGTGAATCTTGGCATTGTTTTTATAGATAGTCATTATGTTGAAAAAAATCATAATAAATTTCGCTATGCATCTGGTGTGTTCAGAAATAAGGTAAAGAAATCTTACAAACATAAATCAAATCTTGTGTGTATGCAAATCTAAAACTAAATATTAAACCCTTAAATGTGTGATTGCACAATCAATACAAATATTATAGAATAATGCCATAAATAACACCATATTTACATTAAAAAAACATCTTGGGAAAAAAATTCGAAGAAGATAGATAGACATGCATATTATTACTATGGGATATTTCTATAGTAATATGCTTCTCTACTAATATATATTGAATCTAGTAACACCTTGATACATATTCTTCAAACTTGAACAAAACTTAATAAAGACCCTCTTTATGCCACCTAAAAATACACAAAATGATTCCAACATGTAATATTGAATTTATATCTAAAAACCCAACACCCTAGCCTAGAAACCATCATTATACAACCCCAAATATCCACTTATATATATTCTCTTAGAGTTGTCATAATGAATATCTCTTATATGGAAGCCAATGGACCAAGATAGTAATATTCCATTATATATGTTCTCAAAAACATTTATGAAATTTATATCATAACTCTCAAGATTCTCTTACATCATCTTACATGTATTGAAGTGACCTTGATATTGCAAATGAGATGCAGAGAAAGGTAAAAGTTGAGTGTAATTGACTCTTTTGTCCAAGTATGTTTTTATTGAAGTCAAGACAATATAAGTAACTCTAAATATACATGAGTTCTTTTACTACTATGGGTAAATAGATTTCATCCCTTGAGAATAAATTTTATAACACCATTAAAAGAATAAATAATATAATGATTTATAAGGTTGATGGAACCTAAGTCATAACATTGTCCCACCAGCATTACATATTGTAAATTACACTCATAGTAATTTAAATAATAGATCAAGCATAATGATCACTAATCAAGGCACATGACCTTCCTACACCAAGAGAACTTATCTATGTTTACTAAATTTGTGAAAGAATCTAGAACATTCTCCAAATGTCAAACTTCTTAATATTAACCTTGATTGGTGAAGGATTCATTGGATGCAGTAGCTTAGCCTGGCCCCAACCTAAATTAAAGAAACCATAAGATCATGACACCATTTCTCACATAAAGTGATGTTGTTATCAACATATTTAGTATGAGCATGATACATAGAAGTTTTAGCTAGACAAATGACACTCTAATTATTACATCTAATCCTCAGTGTTCTACAATAAATACTAATACCATTAACAATTTTTTACAATTGCACAACCTACAAAGTGCAACTATATGTTGCATTTTACTCATTCAACTCATTTCAGCTCCAAAAAAATGTAAATACATAGTCACTACTAGATCTTGACTATGCAAATCACCTAACCAATCTACATCAACAAAACCTTGTATGTCCAATCACTTTTTTGCATCAATAATAACATGATAAATTAAATAGTAATTACAAGTACCTCACAAATATAGATACCCTTTTAAAAGAAGTTCAATGCCCTTTGTAAAACTACTTAGAACTATAACTACTTGGGCTATGTATTGTCTAGTGCAAATCATTACATATATTGAAATACAAACAACAGTAGCATAAGAAAACATAGAAATTTATTTAATATTATCATTATTGTTTGTGAACATTTCTAAAATTGGCTTAGAATAATCCATAAATTGAATATTTAGTAGTTTATAGTTTTGCATATTAAACATATGAAAAATGGTATTAACATATTTGCTCCGACTTAACAAAAGTTTTTAAAACGCAATGCTTGTTGATATCCATCCCAAGAATATAACTATAAGCCCCTAAGTCCTTCACACGAAATTTTAATTAATATGAGATTTGACTTTCCATATCATTTCCTTCTTATTACCAATAAACATGCTAGATAAACATACAAAGTATAATCACTATCTAATCATTAATAACCTTAAGTGAAAATATAATGATCCTCCTCACTTCTAAAATAATAAAAATTAATACAAAAGTGTATGTGATGTGTAAAATGTGGTACACCACACACACACATGAGTAGGATAAATACCAATTTTTCACCACAACCGAAATTTGATTAGTGCAAGGGAAAGTGCTAATGTGTGATCTTCTCAATGTAGAGGTTGCATGGGTCTTGTTCCCCTTTTCCCTAAGAGAAGGAATAATAAGTGCAATGCAATGTAATCTATGAAGCTATTTTTTATGAAAAGATAAAGAGGGAAATATAATCACATCGGGGGCTAGTAGAGGATGCACATTCAACCTTCAAGATGGACTATCAAAGTATGAAAAAAAAAACTAGGTGAGATCCAAATTCTTCAAGCTAGAATTTGTAAAACCTAAAAAATATGGAAGCCTTGGGTACAAGTCAACTTGGAAGGTCTAGTTGAAATTATAAGGTCTATGTTGAATTGTGTGAGGTTGAGGTTGAGTTTAACCTTTTATATGAAAAAATTCAAGATCTAAAAGTTTGATAGATATTGTAAACCTAGATCTGTAAAATTCATCTTAAAAATCTATAGATCTTCTACATACAAGAATGGGGGAATTTTTTTGTTGGGGAGGGGCTAGCCATAGTCAAGCCCCAGTTTGAGAATCAACCTTGAATTGATCTAGATATAAATGAAGGAGTGTTAACATGTAGTAGAATTAGACAAGGCAATGGAGAGGGTAAAAGCACAAACCTATGTCACCTATTATGAAGAATAAGGATCACAAAATGCAAACTATTTAACTTCAATGACATTAAAATGATATTTGTGTTTAGAATTTGAAGATAATGTTAACTAATTAAATGTGTAAAATTTGATGAATTTTATGCTTATAATTTATAAATTTTTTAAAGTAATAATCTATTCATTTACAAAAAAAATTGAAGTCCTTTTTCAAATTGCAAAAAATATATGGTATAGTTCCCATCAAACAAGTATATACAAATCATCTTTTTTCCTCTAATTTGAAAATATTTTATAGATGACATACATAGCTAGGAAAAATAATTTGATTTTTGATGTATTTTTTCTTTGTTATAAGTACTCAAGGCCGACCTTATCATAAACCACTAATTTTTTCCTTCTGTCAAAACTTTCCTATCAAATCTACACCTTTTTGAAAAAAGAAAGTTACATATCCTTGAAGATGACTCTCTCCTCTAGGGACAAATATGAATTTTAATTTTTTAATATATCAGTTACTATTTTTTTCCCTTTTTTGAGGTAGCATCTTCTCAAATGTTAAAATACCTACTTAAAATATTGTGATATTATAACATATTATATCTAATCAAAACACTATGAAATTTATTTAATTGTGATATTGACTCCAAGATCTACAAAAGTATACTTTTAGTTTTTGAAAAAAGTTGAGGTTTGATATAGAAATGAGATTTTACCAAAATAGGTTAAGAGGTCCTAAAAGGTGACATAGATCTATGCTTTTACTCCAGAATAATATACCTATGTTGGTGAAATTATGTATAATTTGTGATCAAATATGTTAATACAATAACATTGAATCAACATAGAAATCAAAAGGAAATCATGTAAGACAATACCTTATTTGTATGAGTGCTTGTAATTTTCATCAACGATGGATTGAAGAACATGAATATATGAAAATAGATCTCCTCATTAATAACCAACTCCATTATCTCCCATGAAGAATAATGTTAGATCTAGGAGAAGAGATGTATGATGAATGATGAATATCTTGAATTCTTGCATGATGTAATTTAATGCCTTATTTCTTGATTTCTTGAAGACTCCTTATGTTCACTTGATTTTTTATTTCATTAATAATGAAATTTCTTTCTCAAGGTGATGGATTATGGATTGCTTATAGAACTTGTGGATGATCAAATGAAGTGTTAATGCCTAATTTTATATCAGTTTTGAGCATAAAAATATAAAGGTTTGAATACAAAAAATGGGAAAAGATTAATATTTTTCATCAGTCCTAGGAACCAGATAAAATTTACCTCTTAGGTCAAGGTTGGTCCCAACCTCAACCTAGAGCTATTAACTTCTAGGCAGAAGTTTATAGGTCCAAGAAATATTAGGAGGGAAAAGGAAATATGGTGAGATAAGTAGGAAAATTAGACAAAAATGTTTTTTAAATAATATTTTTGTGATTAGAGGAATAAATGAAAATCCATGTATAGAAATTAATGCCATCTTAGAGTTTTGAGAAAGATAGGAAGATGGAAAAGGGCCTTAATTTAAGTGATTAAACACAATAGGAGATTCTAATGTACCAAACCAAACTAAGGAGGGATAAAATGATCTTACAAGGAAGTGTGAATTTTTAAGATAATACATTTATTCCCCACTCATATTCATGATAAAGGAGAGATAGAAGAAGAGAGAGATGATTGAGGTGAATTACAAAGAGATGGGACATCACCAAGTCTAAGGACATAACCTCCAAAAATAAGATCCTAACTTCACATCCATTCATGAGGCTAGAAAAAAAGAGGAAAAAATAACAAGATAAAAGATAAAATAAATAAAACAAAAGGGGTTAGTACTAAAAAAACTATAAATCAAATAGTAAAAGAGACATCAGGTAGAAATACCTCATCCATTTATACAATGTTTGGAAAGATATTACAAGAGAATAAATGATCACATAGGAAAAATAAGAGAACCACCAATGATGATACAAAATCCATGGTCTAATCTAATATCATGAAATGAAAAGAGAAGGGGTGAGAGATGTCATTACCTCTCCTATTAAGATTTGTGTATCTTACTTTGAACCACATAAAAGATAGAACTAAATGGTCAAGAAGGTTTGTGTTTTGTGATAATCAATTCTATACAAAGGCCTTGATTCCTATGGTGGATTTATCTACATGTGTATGTGTTTTCCTCATGAATTAACCAAAGTTTGTTATCCATTGAGTGTTTGTGTGTGCACCAAATGGATCAATTTGTCTATCACCATAGGATTTTCTTATGATTGTGTTCTTCATGGATGGATTAGGGAACATTATTGGTAGAGATAAATGTATATAAATGTGCATCTTAAGGATGGATAAGGATCACTTATACTTGTTAGGGATCATCTTCAATAAAATGCATAAAATATTATACAAAGGATTTTATAAGTATGCTCCCCTCTTAATGATGAATGTCTCTATATATGCATCATAAGGAAGAGAATCTAGGATACCTACATCAATAAATGCATACATATTCTTAAAATAAAAATTTATTCCATAATTTCAGCTAATAATGTTGACTCTTATGAGCTAAAAATATATACAATTATGATAGGATATGGTACTTATGAGAAGAGACTCGTGAAAGGAAGAGACCTTGTTCAGAAGATATTTACCTTTGAGAGAAGTGTCCAAAAAAATACAACATCTTCAAGATAAGAGGTAGAGGAGAACATGAATACACCCATTTAGCCCCCTATCTCTAGGTGAAATAGGTATTTTTGATGAAGGATGATAAAATTCAAATCACAAATTGAGACAAAATGTTTATTTTGAACATGTATTTACAAATAAAGTAGAGGTAATTGTTAATGATTCACATCTCTTTCATAAGAAATAATCTTGATCCAAATATAAAATCCTTATAAGAAAATAATGTCACATGATAAACAAATGCAACTATGCCAAGGAAAGTAGATCCTTAGACAAAAGAGAGAAATAATTTGCATGCAATCTTTCTACCCAAATGTAAAGATAATATAAAATATATAATACACCTTGAGAGATAACTAGCAAATTATAGATACACAATTCAAAGAAAAAGAAGTTGTAACAAGAGATATATCCTAAAAAAAACATATATTCTAGAAATGATATTGTCACAAAATAAGTCATCAAGGATAGAAAAAAATAATAATGATACTATGGCTGATCATGAATGATAAACATGTCCCTCTGAAGGAGTGAAAACAAAATTTTAAGTAGAGACTTTCATGTATAGCATGAAATAAAGTATCACATGCTAAAAATAAGAATGTGTCTTAAAATAATGAAAATCCATAGAGAGGTGAAAGGAAGAATGAAGGATGCCACATTATGCCTACTATGTGTTTATCTCAAGTATACAAGATATGCACTTTCAAGGAAAAAGAACATCAAAGTGATGCAAGAGCATCGGGATTGGATTTTTGGGCCCTATATTCTATGAGCTTAGGGTTATGTTTAGGGTATATCTATGGACCTTGTCCTCATGTGAACATAATGATTGGAGTTAGAGCTCTTTTGGTGGTTGCTAGTAACATGTTATTCATTTCTTGGAGGGACATTGTAGATATTTTATGTGACCTTCAATTTGTGGGAGTTAACTTATGTGATCCTATATTTGGATATTTGGATGATGTGTGGGCCTATGTCTAAGGATGCATAATTTTATTTTATCTATTGAGTTAATTATGTAGGTAAACTTGGGGCATGTAAGGAAAGTATTTATTTAATGTAAGCTATATACCCGACTTGTGGCTTAAGTATTTATTTAATGTAATCTATCAAGCCAACTTGTTTCTTGGTTTGGTAAAAGTAGAAGGTCTTTTGATGTCTAGAGTAAGTAGGGATAGCATGGATTATAGCAACATCTTGAGGGATGATAGCTTAGACTTGGATCTTGGTATATGAGGATTGAGTTATATTCTTCATTGTAATGAGTGTGACCAGGAAGGCCTTATAGCCTGACATGTTGGATGTAAACCTTATGATTATGTAATGACAATATGTGTTGCAATTAATTTTTATATCTATCTATTTGTTATATTTCCACTGTGTAGTTAATTGTTGGGGGCTAGGTCACCTCTAAGGGGGGTATCTTTTCCTTGTACTCTATTAAATAGTATCAAAGAAGAATCCAATCTTGTGCTAATTTCATGGTGGATAGATTGTCTATGGAGCCTTATATCTATTTTTTGTGAGGTGGTAGATTTTGGTTTGGGTTGCAATTGTAGAGAACTTGCAGATGAATCATTTTGGTTGTGAAACCTTGATGTGAGAGATGGAGTTTTCTTTTAGTGAATAGATCACTAAATTGAAGTAGGTTGCAAAGATGGAAGTCAGATCACCAAGTACGAGGTAGGTAGATTCATAAAATCATATCACAAATGTGAGATAGTTTCACTTTGAAAGGAACCTAATGATTAATATGGAATAGTTTTGATCTAAATTCAAAGAGAGGATTAAAGAGATAATGGAGTCTTGTTTGAGTTGGCATGATCTTCTAATAAGAAAGAGACTTGTTTGGACAATTGGAAGGATTTTTTTGGGGATAATATGATTTTTTGTTGAGGAAGATGTAAAGATGACTTCACCGATGTTGATGAGGCATCTTTTGGTTTTCATGAGAAGATGGATGGATTTGACATGGAAATTGTAGAGAATCTTATTGTGAGCAATGAGATCGATAATTATGAGATTTGTGCTTTTTGTAATGATGATTTACATATGGATGAGGATTTGTGTATGGGTATTGATATGGATTTTAATTCATATGTTATTTCTGAAATGATTGAGAATGTAAAAATTATTGCCAATATGGTTGATTTGGATTTATATATTGCTACTAATTTGAATATGGATTTAGATTCTATAGTTGCTAATATGGACATGGATCTACATGTTTGTGATATAGTTGTTGGTACTTATGTGGACTTTCATTTACATAATTCACTTATTGCTCACATGATTGAGGATCTACATTTTACTTTTGATTTGAATTTATATGTTTTTGATGTGGATTTTCTTGTGGTTGACATGGTTAATGATTTACATGTTGGTGATATTTTGGGTTTGGGCATACATGTTTTTTTTTTTTTTTGGAGATACATGATGTTGTTGACATGGTTTTCATGTGTCATGATTCTACTATTAGTGGTTGTGATAATAAGTTTCATAGATTATTTGTAGATCATCATGTGGTTTAATTTGTTCATGTGATTGAGCATGCTAATGGTTTAGATGTGGAACATATAATTTTGATTTTTTGAATGGATGAACCATATATTTTTTATTTTCATATTTTTTCTCTTGTACTTGATGGATTGCAATCCTTTGGTGAAGATGAAGTTGAGTGTATATGTAATGCCCCACCTAGAGATCCTTGGAACAAGGATAAAACATGCACTAAATATTTTTTTTAAAGATAAATTACTTAACAACAACATGAAGTAACCCAGTGCAAGAGTGAAACATCTAAAACAAGTAATATGAATAGGGAACACAACTAATATCACATGTTCATCTACACTAGCAGAAGCCTTACAAATACTCCCAAAGATCCCCAAGTATCAAAGATAACAAAACCATGAGAATACTCAAATGGACTCTAGATAACATGTATGGATTCAAAGAGGGAATACAAAACTAACAATCTCAAAAAAGATATTCTTTTTAAACCCAAAGAAAAAGTACCTAGCATGGTTAAACATACAAGTCCATTTCCAGCTAACCATAGCATAATTCAAGAATTACAAATAGAGACCAACAATAACCACACATAGGATAAGGGCTTGAAGATATGACCACTCATATACTAAACACCATGCTAGAATATAAATGAAAAATCCTAAAATTTGGCTAAGTTTGAAATCCTGAAGCCCTAAAATTTCCTAGATTCTTTATCTTAACTCTTAGAGGTCTGAAACCTATCTCAAAAGAATCACCACACATATTAAAATATATCTTAAGTATAAGGAATTAACTTAAATGATATATTTTAAACCCCCTAGAAAGATTGTTTTGAATTGGAAAGGTGTGAAATCCAACAAGGTGCCCAAAACCAACTTTCAAACTTTCCTCAGCCAAGCCTAGATGCCACCTATTTATCACACGAGGAAGTGCACCGAACCACATGAAAAAATACCCTCTCATGTGAAGGAATACCTGGACCAACCACAAAACTCACAAAACTAGTGTCAAGGCCTATGTGAGGAAAAAAAGAACCATGCGAGGAAGTGCAATGAACCTCATGAGGAAATGCCAAGTCTCACGTTTAGATTGTACAATCTTGTGTATGAGAGAGTACAATCTCGGATTAGGATTTGTATCAACAAACAAGAAAAAAAACCAATGAGAAGATAGGAAAAAATAATCCTCTAGACTGGGGAATACCAGATCCATAAATCGAGGCATAGACACTGAACACAATAATTGCAAGACAAAAACATCTAACCATCTAAAACATAGCAATAAAGGAAATGTAATGAAAACAACATTATAGAGAATGAACATAACAAATTAAATGCATGGTTCCTCCCAAACATAATAGAATCATGAGTCCTCAAAGGTCCTAGCCATCCCTTGTGTGTAACATCCCAAACTACCAACTAGATAGTCAGAGTTCTCTTATGAGGACATCACTACTAAAGTGTAATAACATCATAAGAAACAAGAAATTTAACATGCTAACCACTAATAAATAGATACTCCAACTGAGAAAATAACATCATCTAATCATATGTTAAACATCATAATAAGGGAATGCATCAATTGAACTAACATCATCTAAACATTGTATCCAAGAATTCCAATGAAAGCATAAATCACAAGGAAGCATACTCTTAAATCCAAAATATATGAATTGAACATCAAGAACCGATCATACTGGAATAACAGACCATGTCCCCAATAGTGGTATAGGTAGCTATGCCTCCCAACCATGTGTGACCCATAGGTCCACTCCCACCATGCTAATAGAGATAATGATCCAACCAAAAGCACACATAAAACAAATGTCCATGGCTCACACTCATGCCAGACAACAAAGATGACTGAAACCAAGAACATGAGATGATGCAAGTACAATAGGTCGTGGTTAGACAATCTATGGGTCAACTATGCAGGGACTCTAGTGGAGTGTCACTACTTGCCATCGGGTAGTGCAAGTACTTCAAGCATTCATTCAACTCCCTCGAGAGGCTAGACTCAGAATGTATCTTTGATCAACTCCCTAAGGAGGCCAAATACTGTGCCTTTGATCAAATTCCTTAGGAGGCTAGAAACACACACCTTTAATCAACTCCCTAGGGAGGCCAAGTGTTTTAAGATCTTAACTTTCATTAAATTTTTGTACCCATTTATTGATTTAGTTATCACTTATTAGAACCTCTTCACGTTATCTTGTCGGCCACTTCTAGGCTGGGGTATATGAGAAAATCCTCTCCACACCTCTACCCTACATACCCATGCTCATCACATGATGAGTGCCCAAAGGAAATGAAAGTTTCCAATCTAACCCTAATGAACATAACTCCATCAATACAATTGGGAGTTTAGGCCTCATAAGTCACCCAATGAATGCATGTGCATGTGCTCGTGTGTGGTGCACCGCCATCATGAAGATCATAAAATAAGGTTTGGATGAGTACACCAGCAAAAATAACACTCAATCGACCTATATTCAGGAGTATAGATTCTATACGAATCCCAAGGCACAATAAGACTAAACATCAGACATAAAATCACTCAACTAAACACAAGGTCAAGAGTATGGATGTTACACACATCCCAATGCAACATATAAGTGCAACCATGATATAATTGGCATCCCAATAGATGATCCAGGTCTACAATCATCATCATGCCAAGAAAACCTAAGAAAATTGGGTGGCATGCAAAATGAGGTAAAAACCCCATAACTAGTAAACTTTAAAAATAAAACCCATTTGGTCTTAGGGCACAAAATCCATGAAAATCTAATAAAATTTGGGTTTAGGCACCATATGAAAAATGATAGCATAATGGTGTAAAACCCCAAACCCTCATCCCAAAATAAGGGAAAAATTTCATACTCGACCAATCGAGTAGAACCAACAAACAAAAATAAAGGGGAACACTAGTTCTTAGCCTCCTAAAAAATAGCTACTAGAAACATAACCAGAAATGAAGCTGAAACACAAAAATGGGAGAGCCCTACTTGATGACAAAAGGGGTAGAAATAGGAAACAACATAATAAAATAAATAACTCACAGAAGCTGCTAAAAATCACAACAAAGCAAGGTCTCCCCAAGCTGGATCCAATGAGACTAACCTCATGAAGATCCCATGCTCCTAGCTCTCACAACAAACAAAAATGTAATCCTCCAGAAGAGGATTTTGGAAAAAGCTCTCAAATTCTCAATTTTGAAAAGTGAGAAGTGAGGAATTAATTTCCTCTTTCCATACTTATTCACTTTTCAAGTGAACAATCAATTAGGGAAAATAACTAGAAGGACTAGCTAGATCCCAAATCAACCCAAATGAAAATAGGCTATTCCACGTAATTGAATTCATCTATGGAAAAGCTACCAAAAATTAAAAATCAAATCAATTAAAGCCCAAAAACCCAAAAATCATAGAATTTCCTTAACAACCTTCGTGATAATGCAAAACTCTAAATGCACAAATGCACTTACAGGTCTAATCACATAATGCACATGATTTCAGATTTAATCCAATCACTAGAAGGTTTAATTTAACATTTAAATAAGATACATCAACCATTCCGGAATGACATTGGTAAAATGAATAGTTGAATCACTAACTCCATGTGCCACTGCTAGGGGTATAAATTCTGCACACTAAAACACATGATCAAGTGCAATTTATATAATAACATAGTCGAATCAATAAATGCATTAAATTACCTAATTTAACCATTTATTCAATTATATTGAAATAATCCATTTACATCACTCACATTTGCATAAAGCATAATAAAGCAAAAATGAAGTAAATAACCATAGCATTAAATCCATCACATAACATAATCAAAGATATGTCCAAATATTGAATAACCATGTATCATCATAAAACATATTTTTATCTCAAAATGACATCAACATGAAATTATGATCAATTGCACAACATAGTAGTATAACATCTATGATACTGAAATCAAAGTAAAACATCTTACCCTTAGGTCATCTCAAATGTGAAACATAACATGAGTACAAGTATCTCTTGGACAAAAATATAATAGGGTACTAAATGCAAACATGAGAGACATTACAACATATATTTCTTTGGGCATCAAAGTGTGGGACACACTTTTCTTTCTACCTTAAAAATATGATGCAACAAAATTGAGCTTTAATCTTGTGGGCCCAATATTCTAGGAGCTTAGGTTTATGTTTGAGGTATATTTTTGGAACTTATCCTATGTGCACACAATGATTCAATTGATCATATTGGAGTTAGAGCTCTTTTTTTGGCTGTTGGTAATGTGTTCTTCATTTCTTGGGAAGACTTTGGAGATTGTTTTTGTGAGCTGAGATCATCGGGGTTAGCTTATGAAAACTTAGATATAGATCATTAGATGGTGTATGGTCCTATGTATAAGGCCACATAATGTTTTTTTTATCTTATGAGTTAGTTATGTTTGTAAACTTGAGGCCTGTGCTAAGTTTTTACTTAATTTAAGCTATCAAGAAAACTTGTGGCTTCAGTATTTTTAATGTAATCTATCAGGCCAAATTGTGGCTTGGTTTGTTATAAGTAAAGGGTTTTGTGATGTCTAGAGTAATCACAAATAACATGCATTAACTTTGAGAATCTTGAGGGATGATAGCTGGGAGTTGGATATTCCTATATGAGGATTGAGTTATATTCTTCTTTATTATGGTCGTTACCCAGAAGGCTTCACAACCTAGCATGTTGGTGTTGGAATTATTTTAGATTAATTGAGAGGGGGGTAAATCAATTAATCAAGTTCCAGATGTCAAAATAAAACTTTTTTACAATTCATTGAACCCATATGACATTCTTAACCATGCATGCATTCACTGTGTGTAAACCAAAACTGATATGTTACTGTTAAACTAACATGCAAAAATGTAAAGCATAAAAAACAACACATCCATTAGTACACTTTGACGCAATGATTTAACATTGAAACCCAATTTGGGAAAAACCACTAGTAACATGCTACTCCTTTTTAACTCTTTAGAAGTGATGCCCTATTAAAGGCCAACCCTGTTAAAGGTTACAACACACACTATTAAATGTGACCCAATTAAGGGATTTCAATCACCGTGTTAAAAGTGAGCCTTGTTAGAGGACTTTAGGCCATTCACTTGGAATGCCACCCTATTAAAAGATTTTCCATGATTGTTAAGTCAACCTTTCTCCAAAAGATTTTTCCCTAATCTGATACAATTGTTAGAGAGTAACAGAAAAGTTTGATCTGATACAACTTACAACCTTGCTTGCAGGTTACAAATCACTATTTAGTCTCAACTCTACTTGGCTTCCTATCTTTGTAGTTCTAATAGCTTTTTCACCCTTCAAGCATTCATCCTTCTCTAGCCTTCTTACTTAGCTTGCCATTGCAGACTTCCCCTCTTGGGTCACTTGATGAAGCAAACCCTCTTCCTTCACCTTGTCAGATTTTTGCATCCAAAAAACTCTCCGATCTCCAACTAGCTTTGCTTCATGATTAGACATCCCTACATATAGGGAATTGGAACTCTTTTTCCCACTCATTATCCATCTCAACGATTAGGGTTTTCAATGGATTAGGTAGGATACAATGTATTTATCCCATATCTTTTCTTCTCTAGAAACTTCTCCTAAAATCCATTTGAATTCACCACCAAAATGGGTTGCATAAGATTCCATGTCTCCAACTCATCAATCTTATATTCCTCTTAATTTACAAGTTCCAAGAAAACAAACTTGTCAGCTTTCTTTGATGAATCTTTGATCTTTATCATAATGTAGTAGCTTGGCATTATCAATTTACTAATACTTAGCACATAATGTGTTACTCGACATCAACTAAATTTTACTTGTGCTTGACACATATTAAAAATCACTCGACATCTACTAACTTGCTCGACACCTATTAGTTTGCTCGACATCCACTAGAAAATACTTTCACTTGGCTACAACTAACTTTTTGCTTGTCTTGCACTAACTTTACTCGATACCTTCTATCAACTTAGTCAAGCTTAGCAAGTGAACTTAGTCCAATCTTTTTCATCTGAACTTTTTAAGTGTAGCCAAACATTTTGTAACCTCAAGTAGATCATCAATACATTATGTTATCACTATCTTAACTAATTCTTACACTTCAATACATAATCATAACTCAACCCTTCCTCTAGGTACTTTTGTTATATCTTATTGATCAAATCCTCTTCATCAATCAACTAAGTGATGGTGCTTGAAACATATAAGCAATTGTCTTACCAACATATAGTAGGTTTGACATCAATGAAAAAAAAATGATTAAAAACACTTCTTCAACAATAACAATCTTTCTACTCAAATGATCTTTTCAATTATATATCAACAATCTCCCTCTTTGGCATTGATGGCAAACCAAACTGATCAAATAATCATACAAATGATAAACTAACTAGGTTAAAATAGTAAGGAAATACCAAAAAGAAATCTTGTCAATAAAACTTCTCCCTCTATCAACAACTCCTTCTTAGGTTACAAAATAACTCTTATTTGATTCTCATTAGTAGAATATTAGAATATCTCCCTCTTGTTTTTCTGCTTTCTCCCTCTTTCTTGCTTCCAGTCTTCTGATCTTCTGATGATGTACCTTCACTTCATTATTCTTCTTTTACACTATAATTTCTCCCAATGTACTTTATCCCTCTTACTTAATCTTCTGCTTTTGATTTTCTTCCTCTTGGTCACCTCTTGATCAGTTTCTTGTATTTTCTCCCTCTTTGACAACAATGCCAAAGACATGTACTCAACACTTGGCATCTTCTATATATGCAGACATAGGCTTTTGTAGGTTCTTCAATTTTCTCCCTTTATCACCTTGCTTGTGAACTGATTTGAAATTCTAGCTCTGTAATTACTTTAGGTAACTTCCTAAAGTAAGATCCACTACATCAATTTGTATGAAATGAATGTCATCTTTTTTGATGCAGGGTACTCCCTCTATCTTTTACATAACCTTTGATAGGGGTATCACCCCTAGTTTACCTCTTAGATACTGTAAGTATCCTTAGGTAATGTTTTGGTGAAGATATTAGCAATTTTATCCTTTATGTTGATATATTCTATCTTCACCTCTTTGTCTTGAACCAACTCCCTCACATAATGATACTTTATTGCAATGTGCTTTGTCTTTGTATGCATGACAGGATTCTTTGATATATTTATAGCACTTATATTATCACAATAAAGTGTCACTGGTTCATTGACCTCTTCCTTCATTCTCTTTAGTAACTGTTTGATCCATACAATGTGCAATTGAAAGTAGTAGCAACATACTCTACTTCAGAAGTAGATTGGGAAGTACAACTCTACTTTTTTCTTGTCCATGTAACAAGTCTTCTACCTAAGAAAAATGCTTCTCCATTGGTGCTTTTTCTATCATAAATATTTCTAGCCCAATCAGCATCAATGTAGGCTTTCAACTCAAACTTTTCATTTTTCTTATAGTAAAAGCCATACTCTTTTATTCCTTTCAAGTATCTCGTTATTCTTTTTACTACCATCAAGTGGTTCTCCCTAGGATTAGCAGAGAATCTAGCAACTATTCCCATAGCTAATGCAATATCAACTATTGTGTACTACATATTGCAATTTTCCAATCATGGATCTGTACAATGTTTGATTGACCTCAGCTGATTCATCATTCTTTGATAGTTTGAGTGCTATTACCATAGGTGTACTTACTAGTTTTGAGTCCTCAAGTCCAAATGTTTTCAATATATCCTTGATATGTTTTGATTGAGTGATACATACACCATACTTCATTTGATATACTTGCAGTCCCACAAAGAATTTGATCTCACCAAACATTAACATTTCAAACTCTTGCCTCATCTAACTTGCAAAATCTTTACACAAAGCATCTTGTCCTCCAAATATAATGTCATCAACAAATATTTCAAATAATAGTATACCTTTTTCTTCATCTATCTTCATGTATAAATTGTTGTTATCATCTGTCCTTTCAAATCCAATCTTAACAAGATAAGTATGAAGTCTCTCATACCATGCTCTTGGTGCTTGTTTCAATCCATATAGAGCTTTGTGCAGTTTGCATACCACGTTCTTATTGTTCTTGTCCACAAATCCTTCTAGCTATTCTATGTAGACCTCTTCTTCTAATATTCCCTTTAGGAATGTAGACCTAATATCCATCTGATAAACTTTAATACCTTTGTATGCGGCATAAGCAAGCAAAATTCTTACTCCTTCCATTCTTGCAACAGGGGCAAATGTTTCACCATAGTCAATTCCTTCTTCTTGTGCATACCCTTTACAAAATAGTCTTTCTTTGTTTCTTGTTACTTCACCATTCTCATCTAACTTGTTCCTAAATACCCATTTTGTGCCAATCACATTCTTGTCCTCTGGTCTAGGAACTAGGCTCCAGGTCTTGTTCTTTTCTATCTGTTGAATTTCTTCTTTCATAGCCTTGTACCAATCATCATCTTCCAATGCATCTCTCTTACTGTCTTAGGTTCTTTCATGCTTAACAAACATGCTTCACCTCTCAACTTATTTCTTGTCATTGGACTTGCATGTTTTTCTCCAATAATTTGATCTGCAGGATGGTGTCTTTTGACATATTTGGATAGTCTAGGCTCAGTTCTTGTGGTTGCATTCTATCTCTCAGCTTCAGTATCACTATGTGCATCTCTATCAAATATTTTAGTATCTCTTTCATGTGTGCCAATCTTAGAGTTAGATTATGCATTCTCCTCATTTTGCAACTCGACATTTGAATGCAACTCGACATTCACAGGATGTGACTCGATAGCTATTGACTTGTTGCATGATTTGTAACATCTTATTCAATACGAATTCCTTCATAATAGTAGGCAAATGTCTTGTAGTTTTCTAGTTCTTTTGTAGTTTTAGCCTCATGTGCTTCTGTAAGCTCATCAAAATTCACATTTTCACTTGCCACAATTTTGCTAGTGTTACTAATTAAACACTTATAAGCTTTACTTCTTGTGGACTAAACAAGCCATATACCTTCTTCACTCTTCGCATCAAACTTTCCAATCCTAACATATTTAAGAATATAGAATTTTCTTTCAAATAACTTAAAATATTTTACATTAGGTGGATGACCATACCATAGTTCAAAAGGTGTTGAGTAAGTACCTTTCTTTACTTGCACATGGTTTAGAGTGTATACTACAGTACTTATAGCTTCTCTCCAGTATTTTAGGGCAACATTTTTCTCCATCATTAGTGTTCTAGCATAGTCCATTATTGACCTATTTCTTCTTTCAAAAATTCCATTTTGTGGTGGGTCCTTGGTGTTGATGTCTATCTCTTAATTCCTCTATCATTACGGAATATCTCAAATTCATGTGAAGTGGATTCACCTCCTTTGTCTAATCTCAAACATTTCAAGCTCTTACCTGTTTCTTTCTCAACTCTTGCCAAGTACCATTTAAACATTTGAAAAAATCCTAATTTTTGTTTTAGGAACATGACTATCATCATTCTAGAATAATCCTCAACAAGTAGCATAATATACCTATCTCCTTTGTAGGTTTACACTTCAATAGGTCCACACAAATCAGTATGAATAATTTTAAGTATTTCCTTAGAGGTATAAGCTTTATTTTTAAAGCTTGAATTTGTCATCTTACCTAGTTGACATTGTTTACACATTATATTTTCTAGTTTCTTCAACTTAGGAAAACCTCTCACTCTTTTCATGTTACTTATACTGATCAGATTATCAAAGTTAACATGACATAATCTCTTGTGCCAAAGCCATACCTCATCAAATTTTGCAATAAGACAAGTAGCATCTTCTATATCCAAATAGAATAGATTACTCCTAGTTTGATCACCTTTTCCAACCAGATTTCCATTTGTATCATATATGTTGGCTGATTTGTTTTCAAACTCAACTTTGCATCCCAAACTATTCAATTGTGGAACACTTAACAAGTTATAATTCAATCCTTCAACATAGTAAGCATTGTCACATGAGATCTTGACTGTAATCTTAATAAACCCTTTTCCTTTTATTGAACATGGTGCATCATTACCAAATCTTACACTATTTCCATCATAACAAGTTAAGGTAATAAACTTACTTTTATCTCTAGTCATGTGATGTGAGCATCCACTATCAATGATCCATTTGTCATTCTTGTTCATACAATTCATAAGTGTAGTAGCTTCATCCTCATCTAATTCATCCTTCATTGCAACATATACCACTTCATCATCATTTTCATTAGAGTTATTTTCATTAGAAAAGTAGCATGACTTCTTGCCTTTATCTCTGTGGTCTCTTCCATCATCTTCTCTTTTATTTTTGTGCTTGTTCCCTTCTTTGAAGTTCTTCTTCTATGTACATCTTGCTACAATATGACCAATTTCATTGCAATTAAAACAAATGATAGGCAAGTTACCTTTAAATTTACCTTTTCCTTTGTGAAATATTCTGGCCAACAATGCTTCCAATTGTTCTTGATGTCTTCCTTATCTGTACTGCTCTCATTGGATGCATACTTTATCTTTCTTTTCTTCTCCTTTGGTTTTACCTCCTTAGAATCCTTTAGTAACAATTTTTCTTTGAAGGCTGATTCAATACTTTCTGGATGGTTGTTGTCAAAATTAGATAACTCAAATGTAGCGAGTCTTCCTACTAGACCTTCAAGGGTTAGATCATTTCCTAGTATGCATCTTAGCTCTTGGATTGTAGACACTCTAATGGCATACACAGGTAACAGTATTCTTAAGACTTTACTTAGCACAGTATCATCATCTATTTTACTAGTAGCACCCTTTATTGCACTAACAACTTCTTTTATTCTAGCAACATATTGAGCAATGTTTTCACCTTCTTCCATTCTCATGTCATCAAACTTACCTCTTAGGCTTTCTAACTTGGCTCTTTAAAATTTTTTGTCTCCTCCATAGATATTAGTTATGACATCCCACATTTTCTTTGCACTTTTAAGTTCCTCGATTGCATCAAACTCAAGATAGCTTAGGGCAAAGGCAATCTCCAACATCGCTTGATTGTGTTCTTTCTTTTTCTTCAAGTTTTTAGCAGTTAGGGCTCCTGCTAGATTAACATGTTCTACTATAATGAAAGTTTGTGCATAATCTCCATGTCCTCCAAGATGTAGCTTCATCAAACTTTTCAATTTAGAAAAGTTATCTCTGTTCAGCTTGGGTACCTCTCTTTTTGACATCGTGATCTTTATGCTTCTAGTACTTTAAAACTAATCCTCTCAAGAAACTACACTTTAATACCAATTGCTGTAATTATTTTAGATTAACTAAGAGGTGGGGCGAATCAGTTAATCAAGGTCTAGATGTCAAAATAAAACTTTTTCACAATTTGGTGAACCCATATGATAGTCTTAACCATGCATGCATTCACTGTGTGTAAACCAAAACTAATATGTTATTGTTAAACTAAAATGTAGAAATGTAAAGCATAAAACACAACACATCCATCAATACACTTTGACACAATGATTTAATGTAGAAAGCCAATTTGGGAAAAACTACCAATAACATACTACTCCTTTTTCACTCTTCTAAAGTCATGTCCTATTAAAGGCCAACCCTATTAAAGGTTACAACACACACTGTTAAATGTGACCCAATTAAGGGATTTCAATCACCTTGTTAAAAGTGAGCCTTGTTATAGGATTTTAGGCCATTCACTTGGAATGCCACCCTATTAAAGGATTTTCCAATGATTTTTAAGTCAACCTTTCTCCAAAGGATTTGACCCTAATATGATACAATTGTTAGAGAGTAATAGAAAAGTTTGATCTAATACAACTTACAACCTTACTTGTAGATTACATATCACTATTTAGTCCTCAACTCTTCTTGGCTTCCTATCTTTGCAATTCTAATAGCTTGTTCATGCTTCAAGCATTCATCCTTCTTTAATCTTCTTGCTTAGCTTGCCATTATAGACTTCCCCTCTTGGGTCACTTGATGAAGCAAACCCTCTTCCTTCACCTTGTCAGATTTTTGCATTCGAAAAAATCTCTGACCTCCAACTAACTTTTCTTCATGACTAGACATGACCAAACATAAATAATATAATTCTATTAAATAAATAAATAATAATAATAATTATAATAATTATATTGATGAAGTTAAATAAAGAATAATAAAACCTTGTAGAGTATTATTATCCAAATTAAAATCAATTATAATGAAAGATATAAATTTTAATAAGTCGAACCAATATTACCATTTATTTATTATAACCTGAATTATATTTTTATTAAGGATAATAATAATTATGATATATATACCATCAAAAGTGTATCCTCCAATGTACAAAAAATATTAAATATTAGTATTTAATACAAAATATTAATTGTAAGAATATATTAAAATATATACTAAATGTAATTATATTCAAATATCAAAATACAATTAGATTTCTAAAGGTCACATCCTTTCTATCATACAAGTATATAGCCAGACAAAGTTGGGGGGAGGGAAAACTCAGAGAGGAAAAATAAGAAGAAAAAGGAAGACATTCATATATATGTTCAATACAATATAGTCATCCGACAATATAAGAGAGGAAGAACCTAGCATTGAATGATAGCAGGGAATGAACAAAGGAATATCATTGCCAAGAACAAACCTTCATTCCTTGACAATAGAGGCAACTAGGAAGGCAGAGTCATTACACCATAAAAAATGATTAGTATAATCAGATGCGGATGTGACTTATTTCCTTATATTAGATAAAAAATTTGACTCAACGATGGAGTATGATTGGTGGGAAATATAGCCTACAGTAGAATGATAGCAAGCATTGAATATGGAGGGAGGAATATGGAATGGATAACAATCAGCAAATAGAATACAGGAACTCATAGTCTTCCATTTTATTCATAGGACTCAACCCTTCATACATAACTCATATAAGGAGAAGTGACAATCTATATAAAGCACTTGCAACACACAAATAAGTCTAGACAACATCTGACAAACATAGAAGGGAATACACAACAACTATATCAGAACAAATACACAGTATTTAGTATTACGTCACACCCATGATATTCTACGAGAAAACATTCATAGGTAGCATATGAGAGTCTACATACATACATACATACATACATACATACATACATACATACATACATACATACATACATACATACATACATACATATATATATATACATACATACATACATACATACATACATACATACATACATACATACATACATACATACATACATACATACATACATACATACATATATATATATATATATATATATATATATATATATATATAGGATAGACATTGAATAGTGCCACTGAGATTTATGAAGGTTATTCATAAGGCATAACAACAACAATAATAACAACAATATGAAGGTTAAAGAAAAATGGAGAGAGGGAGAGGGAGAGGTCGGGGGAGCGGTCGAGAAGCATTTGTTCATAATTCAAACCTAGTTTTAGGTGGGAATCCTCAAGGAGGAGGATCTAAGGAACTAGGTATGAAGGAGGGCCTTTAGGCAAAGTGTAGAGAAGTAGAAAATGGAGATGGGGACCCACGTACTGATGGTGAAGTCTAGATCAAGCCAAAAATGCAACCCAATGTGGTCAGACCAGGGAATCTTCCAGCGAAATGGGCCTCACTCTTTGGTGTCAAACCATCAGGTAAGTCATCTTTCCCTCCGGTTAAGATTGTTTCAAGCCTAGAAAAGGGATCATGCACAATTGCTATTCCAGATGAATTAGTTGATCATAGCATAGCTTCGATGGCTTCCACATTGGTTGGAAAGTTTCTCGGTCAGAGACCAAACATAAATATTGTGTGTTCCTTCACCTTGAAGAAATGGCATCTAAAAGGTCAGGTCAACATTACTACAATGGCTAAGGGGTTTCTCTCTTTTGACTTTACCTATAATGAGGACATGCCCAATATTTCGTGTGAAGGGCCCTGGAGTATAGGACGGGCAACTCTGGTGTTGCATAAGTGGTCTTCTAAACTGAACCTAAATGAATCTTTTTTTTAGCAAGCTCCAGTATGGGTTAGACTCCCTGAGTTGCCCTTGGAATTCTGGAATGAGGATGTTTTTATGGGTGTGGCCAGTTCCTTTGGAGAATTATTATCAATTGATCCTATTATAGCATCTAAGAGTAGACTTACCTATGCGAGGATATGTATAGGAGTAAGGGAGGGGGATGATATGCCAGAAATGGTGTGCTTTGAGTCTAAGCTTGGTACTCACATTCAACAGTTGGACTATGAGAGAGTACCTTTTGGTTGCTATCATTGTTTTACAACTGGACATAAGGCTTTTCAATTCCCGAAAGCAAAGATAGACAAGAAGAAGAAGCCTCTCCCTTCTATCAATAGGGACATGAAAATTTGGAAGAGGAAGACTACCAGCATAGGCCACAAGGCTGACTCTATTATGGATGGTCAGAAGGCTGGAGAAGTAAAGAAGGACTTAACTCACGTGCCAACACCCTCTATTGCAATAGCTTGGACCAAAAATAAGAAGGATTGTCCCCATTCTGAAGAGCTTGCCCAAAAATCTTCAAATGTTGAAGTTTTTGTAGATCTGAAGGAAAAGCCAGAGGCAAAAGCCCCAGAAAGAAACCAAGTTGTCTTTCATGAGTCGGAAGAATCTCAAATTGTGGAAGGGGCAATAGATTTGCAATAGGTAAAACCTATGGTTAAATAGTGCAAGGGAATTGCCTAGTAGATTATGAAGGAAGCAGATTTGGAAGGAGTCCTTGAGTTGGAAAGGACAAGTATATTGGCTACCAAAGACGAAGAAATGGATAGAGCCAATAAGGATATAATTATCTATCAAGACCTAGAGGATAATTTTATTTCCTCTAGAGCAGAAGTAGAAAGCTTTGTGGAGAATGAGAATGAAGTTTTGGTGAGGGTGCTTGATGATAGGGAGGATCCTCCGAGAACTCCAAAGAATCAAATTGTATCTAGGTTGTTGGAAACTATCTTTGAAAGATAAGCTTTTCTTTCCCCTAAGCCTAGGAAGAAATGTATTAGAGAACCCTCTTTGGCCTTTCTGGTGGAGACAAGAAGTAGCTGCAAACTAGATGTGGGATCTGAGGCTAAAAAGGTAGAAGATTAGAGAAGCATTTCAGAGAGGAGGATTCCAGAAGATACATGGCGAGTGGGTGCCAGAGAACTATTCAGGAGTATTCCAAGATTGGAAAATGAAGATCATATCATGGATTATAAGGGGCTTAAACAGAACCCACGAACATGATATTATTAGGAATTTGATTAGAGAACAAAGACCTGATATCTTGATGATCCAAGAAACTAAGATGAAAAGTGAATCTCTAAGGAAAATTAAGTTTAGTAGCATGATGAGTGGGGAGGCTTCGGATGCACAGGGTGCCTTTGGTGGCCTACTGACCTTGTTTAATACCAAGCATTTCAAAGTTGAAGTAGTGTTTAATGAGGATAATATTTTTCTTTGTCATGTTCATCATATTCAATCCAATGAAAATTGGTTTTTGTTGAATTTACATGCTCCAAACAATAAAAGAGATAGAAAGAATCACTAGACTAAAGTAGGTAACCTGGTGCATAGTAGTAATCTTAAGAAAGAAGACATCATTATGGGAGATTTCAACACTCCTCTTATGGATGGGGAGAAGATGGGTGGTCTGGTCCCAGACTGGGAAAGTAAACAAGACCTCTCTAACTTCATCAATGGTATGGCTTTTATAGACCTAGATCTTATGGGAGGTGCCTTTACTTGGTCTAACAAACACTTGGGGAAGGATTGCATCTAGGTTAGATTAGACAGAGCTCTAATCTCCCTTGATTGCCTGAAGGATTTCTCTTGTAGGTTAGCTCTTCTTCCTAGAGTGGGTTCTGATCACTCTCCTATATCCCTCTCGGTTACTCCTATAGAGCCTAGAAGGAACCCCCCCTTCAGATTCTAAAAAATGTGGACCTCTCATCCTGATCTTTTGGAAAAAGTCAAATTTTGGTGGAGTTTAGATGTGGAAGGCACTACTATGTTTAGAGTTTCCAGGAAACTGAGCAATGTTAAGAGAATGGTTAAGGTTTGGAATAAGACTGATTTTGGCCATATCTTCCATGAGAAAGATGTTTTGTCTGAAAAAATTATTTCTGTTCAAGCCTCTATCTAGCAGGATAGGTATGATGAGCTTAGTACGGAGGCTGAGTTGTCTATTCTTACAGACCTACATAACATCATCAACAAAGAGGAGAAGTTCTGGAGGCAAAGATCTAGGGTTAACTAGCTCAAAGATGGTGATCAAAATTCAAATTTCTTTCATCTAACCACCCTCAAGCATAGAGCTAATAACATAATTGATGGTATCATGAAAGGGTAGGATCTGATGACTAAGGAAAAGGAAATATCAGCTAAACTTGTCTCCTTCTTCTTATCTCTCTAGTCTTGGGATCCTCTTCTATCTAAGGTGGACCGGGAAGACTTGGTTGTTTCTATATTATCCAATCTCATCATAACTTTATGCTTCATGCCATTCCTTTTGCTGTTGAAGTTCATAAAGCTCTCTTTTCCTTGCCTCCAAAAAAATCTCCTAGCCCTGATGGGTTCCCTACCTTATTTTTTCAAATGTATTCGTAGGTGGTGATGGAAGATGTGGTGAAGGCGGTTCAAGAATTCTTTGGAGCCAGGAGCATTCTTAAAGAGATTAACTCCACTTTTTTGGTCCTCATCCCTAAGGTGCCTGGGGCTATCTCTTTTGACAAGTTCAAACCTATTAGCTCGTGCAATTCCTTTTATAAGATTATCTTGAAAGTTCTTACCTCTAGGTTGCTTAAGCTCCTCCCTTTGATCATTTCATAGCAACAAACAGGTTTTGTCCTGGGTAGACAAATTTTAGACTCGGTCGTGATGGTGTATGAAGTGATTCACTCTTTGGAAGCTGGCAAACGAGAAGGGATGCTACTTAAATTGGACCTTTCTAAAGCCTATGATCGAGTTGACTAGACTTTTCTTGATATGGTGCTCAAGGCTTTTGGTTTTGATGTCAAAGTTTGCAAACTAATTTCTCAGCTTGTCACTACTTCCTCTCTTGCTATGTTGGTTAATGGAGCCCCTTCAAATTTTTTCAAACCCTCAAGAGGGCTGTAATAGGGGGATCCTCTCTCACCTATTCTCTTCATTATCTTGGCTGAATGTATGGGAAGGCTTATTGAGAGAAAAAAGAAAGAAGGCAGAATCAAAGGGTTAAAACCTTCCTCCAAAAGTGATCCTTTTTCATATCAACACTTTGTCAATGATACTATCATGGGGGGAGAGGCTTCTGTACAGGAGGCAAAAGCCATGAAGGATGTCCTGGATATCTACTCTAAAGGGGCCAACTAATTAATTGGGATAAGAGCTCCTTATATTTTACTAACACTCCAGAGGATAGACAAAGGAAAATCTCTAGGATTCTGGGTTGTAATGTGGGAAATTTTCCCTCTACCTATCTTGGGCTTCCTTTAGGTCTGACTCCTCCTAACTCCTTCTAGAATGGCATTATGGACAGGTTCAGTAAAAAGCTTGTAGGTTGGAAAGGAGCTATCCTCAGTAAAGCTAGCAAATGTTAGCTAGTTAAATCCACCCTTCAAAATTTGCCAGTGTATGCCTTAAGCCTCTTTGTGATCCCAGTTAAATTTGTAGAGAGGATGGAGAAAATTCAGAGGGATTTCCTATGGTCAGGTGTTGAAGGGAAAAAAAGATACCCACTAGTTTCCTGGGACAAAGTCTGCCTTCCTAATCACTATGGAGGTCTTGGCATAAGGTAGCTTTCTCACCTTAATAACGCTCTTTTGGTAAAGCAATTATGGCATATCTTCAATAGTACTGGGGAATGGAGAGACACATTGGTCAACAAGTACATTAAGAGGCCTTCTATCTAGTTCTCCCTCTTTAGTGAGGACATTCCTAAAGGTTTTGCTATTTGGAATGGTTTACTTAAAGCTAGGGACCTAGCAAAGGCCAAAGTTTCTTGGAAATTGGAAAATGGGGAGGATATCTAGTTTTGGTCTGATAATTGGCTTTTTTAGGGCCCCCTAATGAACAATCTAGTCTATGATGTTTTGGCGAACCATTGTATCCAACTTTTTGGGGTGAAAGTCAGTAATTATAGGAAAGACCAGGGTTGGATAGATCTATCTATAATCTTTGAAGATCTAAGTCCAATCATGTTAATGTTAAATTCAATGGTTCTCAGCAACAAGAGGGATGAAATGATCTATGGGGACAACTCCAGTGGTAATTACTCTGTTGCTTCTTGGTATATGGCTCTTTAGAGCTCTAAAGAGAGACCTCCTTGGTTGAAAGCTTGGATCCTAGGCCTCACTCCAAAGATCAATATATTTTATTGGCTAGCCTTACAAAACAAAATTCTCACTCAGGACAACCTATTAAAAAGAGGTTAGATTCTACCAAGCAGATGTAGTTTATGTAAGAACCAACTAGAAACTAGCAATCACTTGTTTATTCAGTGTACCTTTTCTAGGGAGGTCTGGGACTTCCTGACCCAAGACTTAGGGATTAGCTAGTGCATGCCAGATAATCTCCTAGATTTTTTCTTCCAATGGAAATCCTTGTTCTATTCCCCTATTTTGTAGGATTTAGGTACTTGGATCTTACCCCACTTCTACTAGAGCATATAGAAGGAGAGAAACAATAGAATCTTTAGAGACAGAGAGGAACCTGCCATTGTCCTCAAGAAAAAGATTAACAAAAATATAAAGGAAAACTACCTAGTAAGGAAAGGCGGAGATATCGAAATGGGCAGTAGGAAAATTGAGAAGGAAAAAGAAAGACTGTTAAAAAGATAGGAAGCCAAGTGGCTTTTCCCCCCAGAAGGATGGCATAAAGCCAATTTTGATGAGGCCTCGAAGGGAAATCCTGGCTCCTCAGGATGTGGAGGCATTATTAGGAATGAATCCAGAGATGGAGTTGCAACCTTCTCTCTCCTTCTTGGAATCCAATCTAATCACTTCATGGAAGCAAGTGCTGCCTGTCATGTGGTGAAATTGGCTTTTGAAGTTGGAGTTACCAATTTATGGCTTGACGGGGACTCGAATAATATTATTAAAAGTTTAAATGGAAAATCTCATTATTCTTTGTTGATTGCAAATCTTATTAATGAGACATGTGAGACTTGCTAAATTTGAAAGAGTCCATGTCACTCATGTTTTCTAGGAAGCAAACCTGGTGGCAGATTGGTTTGCAAATAATGGTGTCCAATTCGACCAAAAAATGACCTGGCAATTGGGAAAGAGTTTTCCAGTGAATGTTAAGAGTCTGATCGAGTTGGATAAGATCCAAGGGAGTATAGAGGAGATCAAACTACTATTATGAATAGGAATGGCTTATGGGGAAAGGGTACAACTGATAAAGGCTGCATTAGTAAATGCAAGAAGTGGGAATTATTACATTTTATTCGGCACGCTTCATGAGTCTTTTGTTGCATTCATAATCTGAGTAAAGACAAGAACTATTTCTTCAACTGCCGTCAAAAACACGAAGAACCCTATCAGGTGGTGAGGTCCTAGAGAGCTATGCTTATGAGAATTGTGGGAGAGAAAAGTACCAAAATGGTGGGAGAAAGGTGTAGAAAAGAATCGGTAGGAAAAATAGAGAAATGGAGAAGTAGGGAGAAAGTTTGGGAGTAGCTGGTTTAGAGTGGGATTTTAAGGTATATCATGAAGCTGCATGGCTACAACCAAAATGTGACTGACAACATGGTCAATTCGTGGAAGGATGGTAGAGTCAAGGTGAATGGGATAGCTTTTCTGATAATGGAGGAGGTGATCTCAGTTGTGCCTGAGATTCCAATGGTGGGCTTTAAGTTCTTTAGGGATAAAAAGCTTTCAGCCAGTGCTATGAAGGACTTTGCCAACAATCCTAAGGAGCTAAATGCCCTGAGAAAAAGTGATAGATTTTATGATCCAGAGTCTATAATGAAGATTTGGAGATATTTTCTATGCATTTTCATTTTGTACATTACTCTTGACCCTAGGTTTGATTATGTTTTTACCAAACATTTTATTCTTCTGAATCATTTTTGTCATGAAAGAAAAGTTTTTTTTCCTTTCTATTTGTTGAATTCTATGAGCAAGGCTGTGTCAAGCTTCAAAAAGAAACCCTCTGCTAACCCTGCTCTACATGAGGGGTTGTTACTACTCATCTATGAGCACTTCAAGGCTCAAATGATTAGTAACGTCCTGTCGTAGGCTGGGAATGAGGAAATTGATAGCTCTAGCTATTCCTCTAACTTAGATGATATTCAGAGCATTAGTTCTAAGGAAGGAGGACTTACCTTCATAGGTAAAAAAGCTTCACCAAATGTTAAGAAGTCTCCCTCCTCCATCATCCCTAGAATAATTAGCCCTAGAGATCATGGTTAGAAGAAGACTGAGAAGGAGGAACAAACACCTGTGATGAAGAGGAGGCGATGGATTCTGAAGAGGAGGAAAAGTAAAGGCAAGAAGAAAAAATGGATTCCCAGCGTGGGAAGAAATGCAAGAGGGTGGGCACGGAGGATGAGAGGTTGTAGCAAGACCTAGACTCTTCCTCTATCCTTCTCTCCCCTTTCCATCCCCAGGCCCATTCGAAGGAGTAGACTTAGGACAGATTTGGTGCTAAGAGTGGGGAGATGCTAGCCAAAGATAGGAGGAAAGCATGGAGAAATTTTAATGTGAGGACCTCAAAAATGGGTATTTTCAGGGAAGTGATGAACCCTGAGATCCTGGTGGACAATCAAGAGGAACCACATCTTGAAGAGCTCATTAACCCTGTGATAGTGGCTATCTCTGATAATGCTAGGGAATCTAGGATGAACCTCTTGAACAATGCCCACAACAACATGGTTGATAATTTCAGGTCAATCAAGTGGCTTTTCCATGAGCTAGAGGAGGTTAAGGAGTAGGTGGTTCAAATGGAAGGAGCCAGGAATCTTAAGGGCCTGGAGAAAGGGATAGATTATGATGAAAGGCATAGCCTAGTGGAAAGGAGGATCCACAATCTCAAAAATTATAATCACAATCTGTCAAGCCAGACAATCTCTTTGCTCAACTTGATAAATAACAACATTTTATCTTTAATTGAGTGGCTTAAAGATAGAGGCATGTAGGGGGATGTAGAAGGAAAAGATAGGGGTAAAGACATATCTGATGGAGAAAATACCAATGGTATCACCTTTTCTACTCTGGACCAAGAAGATCTCAGGACTCACCAGCAAGAGGCCGAGGAGAATGCGATGGCACAGGAGGCTACACAGGTCATGCAAGAGCTAGAAAGAAAGATCGAGGAGTAGTTCCTGTTATTTTCCTTTTTGGTTGGCTTTTCGTTCTAGCTTTTGGCTATTTTGTTTTGTCTTTTTGGTTTGGCCTTTTCTTTGGCCTTTGTTTATTTGGCTAGGCCTTGTGCTACTTCAACCTTTAGACTTGTTTCTTTAGTGGCTGGGCTTCTAATGCTTATTTTCAACCTGTCATGTATTAACTCTTGAGTTTTAGGATCCCTGTAAAACTTGTTTATCTAATTAAAAAAAACAATAAGAAGTGAATCAGAATGCCAATTGTAGTTACAAGAATCCACTATGAAGAGGTCTTAAATTCATAACATAGTTGATTATTTTTGGATAGGGTAAATATGACAAATTATACCTATAACTTTATACCATTATAAATCTAGTTAGTTCAAGTACTAGCTATACATCATAGCAAGAAGATATGAATTTGCAAGAATCAATAGATTCAACCATACCAACCAATATCTAAAGTTGTACTTTGAAGGAGTACTCTACTTGATCTTTGAATAGCTATGCAAGTTTCAAACATGAGGTTAGAGGCATTAGAATTGTCTTAGAGAAAGACATTATAATTGGAGGAGCATCAAATTATCAAAATTATAGATAGCACAAGTAAATCAGGCCAACCCCCCAAATTATTTTGGGCTATCATAACAAATTCACTCTTACGAAATAGCTTCACATACCATATCACTATAGATACTATTTATTGGAACCATATTCATATGAACTTAATCTTACATGGCCTAACTTAAATATAGGGATGAAAGATCTTAAATAAACTCAGCCCTTAATTTTGGTGACATCACACCCATTGAACCAAGATGCTTTCATTATTATAGAAGTTTATTGCCAATGATATTTTGTGCATATGATTAGTGCAAATCTCATATATTTCTTAAAAAGACGTCTTTGTTAATTTTTTTTTAGAATGATTGCTAGATATCCCAACCCATGGGACAAGGGACATTACAAACCTCAAGTAGATCAGTAATACATTATGTTATCATTGTCTTAATTGATTCTTACACTTCAATACATAATCATAACTCAACCTTTCTTCTAGGTACTTTTGATACATCTTGTTGATCAAGTCCTCTTCATCAATCAACTAAGTGACAGTGCTTGAAACATATAAGCAATTGTCTTACCAACATATAGTAGGTTTGACATCAGTGACAAAATAATGATTAAAAACACTTCTTCAACAATAACAATCTTTCTACTCAAATGATCTTTTCAATCATATATCAATAGTTGGATGTAAATCTTATGATTATATTATGAGAAGATGTATTGAAATTGATTTGAATCTCTGCATATTTTTAATATTTCTAATTTCTAGTTACTTTTTGAGGACTGAGTAACCTACCATGGGGGTACATTTGGCCTTGCACTACATCACATAATATAAAAGGGAGGACCAAAAAATTTATAATCAATATTTGAGAAAGATGAGAAAGCATATTGAATATATTCCCTTGATCATAGTATTAGAAAATTGATATAGGAGCATCTTGGGTCTTTGAGTAATCTTGCATTAACCAAAAATAGTTCTTGTTCTTTGTACTAGTCTATTGTTCACAAAGTAGTTGTTTCTTCTTTTGGTTTCTTATTGTGTGCAGTTGATATCATGTCAAGGATCTATCCTAGATCCTTTTCCTAAGTGCATGAGTTCTTATGTTCCATATTTCTTGAGTTTTGTGTTGTTATTTATAGTCTATTTTACTTTATTTTTTCATCTAGTGAGGTGTGTTCTTTTGATTGCTTACATTGAATCTTACACAAATGGTAGCTAAATCCTAACTCTCTTGTGGACCTATATTTAAGCACGTGTAATTTTATATTTTCCTTTTCTTGGGTTTTGGTTCACTCTTCCAAGTATGGACCTATATATTGTTATTAAATTCTTGACTAGCCGACTTGTGGATTAGCTAGATATAAAAGAAGCTTGGTTATATGTAGGAAGACAATTTTGGAGAGGAGATCTTAGATAAAGAAGTGAAGAGATGAAATCTTGGACTATGATTTCATAATTTTATTGTATATGGCCACAACCAAAAGCCCTCATAGTTGGGCATGTTGTGGTTTCTTTATATGTGAAGTTAAATAATTACACCTATGAATATGTTGCATCTATCCTTGTGTTCTTCGTGGTTTATCTAATTTCATGTATAGTTTCTATGTATACCTCTAGACAAAGGGTGTTGGTAGGTTTAATTTGAGTTCATTCCTCTCTTACCCCTTCTATACCCTTCTCCCTATGTCAGGTGGATGATGAAGTTGAGAAAGTGGCTAGATACTTGAATAGTTTGAGGACATCAATTCAAGATGAGATCATCTATGTTGAGATAGACAATGTTCAAAAGAAGCATATCATTACATCTCAAGGATGATGAAAGATTGGAAAAGAAACATGATCAAAGACAAAGAGGAAGAGGTGGAAAATTTCAAAGAAGTAGAGGAAGAACATATGGATAAAGTAGTAGATCTAATAATGCAATCCAAGATAGAGGAAAATCATAATAGAAGGAAGAACCTATCAGTAAAAGAGGTAATTACAATAGAGACCTATCTATATTGGTTACTCTAGGAACAATAATGGTGGAAAAGAGAAGAAAGATCTTGGTTTAAAGGTACTTGTTACAAATATGGACAAGAAGGACATAGAAATTTTAAATGTACTAACTCTGGAAAGAAGATTGGAGATAATAGAAGAAGCACTTTGCCTTGTGAAGAAGTTGGTGAAACACCTAATGAGCCTGAAAAGGGTGAGAACCTAATGTTGAGAAGGATATTATGGAATGAAGAAGTTTATTGAGAACCTATTCTAAGAATATTTTTTTCAAAACTAAATGCGAGATCACTAGAAAATGTTGCAAGGTAATCACTGATAGTAGAAGTTCTAATAATTTGGCATTTGAGGATCTAGTTAAAAAATTATAGTTGTAGATATGTAGATGTCCTAAGCCTTATAATTAATGTTTCTTGGATCTAGAAGGAACATAAATTACTTGTAAGTGAGAAATACCTTGTTAAATTAAAAATTAGGAATTATCACGATGAAGTATTGTATGATATTATTCCTATGGATTGTTGTTATATTCTTTTGGATAGACCTTGATAGTATAATAGATAAGCTTTGCATGATACTAGATTGAATCAATATACTATTTGGGTTAATGGAAAGAAAGAAAAATGTTTACTTTGGTAAAAAAACTTGTTGAGAATCATTGTACCACAATCAGAGTATGTTTAGTAGAAGGTAATCAATTTTCTAGAGAAATGAAGGAACAATTTTTATTTTCTTAAATTCCTAGATAGACTGGGAAAAAAGATGAGTAAGAACATGCACCTAAGATTGAATACTTGTTATCAAAGTTCCAAGACATTATTTATGACAATGTGCTGATGGTTTTCCTCATATGAGAGGTATAAGTCATTGAATGGATTCAATACCTAGAGCTAGTTTTCCTAATAAAGCATCGCATAGATTGACACCTGATGAAAGGCAAAATTGAATAGACAAGTGCAAGAGTTTCTTGAGAAAGGTTTGATTAGAGAAATTTTGAGTCCTTGTGTAGTGTCTATTGTGTTAGCACCTAAAAAGAATGGAGAATGTGCACTAATTATAGAGTTGTAAACAAGATAATAGTGAAATATAGATTTCCTTTGCCTAGGATGGATTACATAATGGAAAGTTTGAGTCAGGTAAAGCATTTCACAAAGATTGATTTGAAAAGTGGATAGCATCAGATTATAATTAGAGAAGGGGATAAATGGAAAATTTCTTTTAAGACTAATGAAGATTTATATGAGTGGTTAGTTATGCCTTTCAGTTTAACTAATGCACCTAGTATTTTTATGAGGTTCATGTATGCAGTCTTGAAGAAATGTAAGTTTATAATTTTTTATCTTGATTAATTGAAGGAGGAGAAATTGTTTATTAATTTGAAGAAATGTTCACTCATGAAAGAAGATATTGTGTATCTTGGTTTTTTCATTTTAGTTGATGGTTTATAGATGAATCCTAAAACTATAAAAGTTGTTCTCTATTTTCCTACACTTAAGAATGTTGGAGAGGTAAGATCATTTCATTGATTGGCAAGTTTTGATAGGAAATTTATCAAAATTTTCATTTTTATTTGTAAATCTATGAGTGAGACTATGAGAGGAGATTAAAAGGATTTCAAATGGACACATGGAGCACAAAGAGTTTTGAAATATTGATACAAAAGATTGCAAAATTGTCTACACTTTCTTTACTTGATTTTAGTAAAGTTTTTCAAGTTGAATTTGATGCTAGTAGAAGTGTTGTTGGGGCTCTTTTTAGTTAAGAAGGAAGACCTGTAACTTTATTTAGTGAGAAATTGAATAATGCTATGAAGAAATTTTTAGGTTATGATTAGGAATTCTATGCTATTGTTCAACCTTTGAAGAAATGGTGACATTATTTGATACCTAAAGATTTTGCGTTGTATACTAACCATTAGGCTTTGCAGTATTTGGGAATTCAAAATAAATTGAATTAGAGACACATGAAGTGGGTTGAGTTTTTGCATAACTTTTCGTTTGTCATTGAAACTTAAGAGTGGATAATTAAACAAGGTTGTTAATGCTTTGACTAGAAGAAGCAATTTTGCTACATAAATGAGATTAGAGGTACATGGATTTAATGATTTGGAGTATTTGTATGAAACCGATCTTGATTTTGTAGAACCTTGAAAAGTTTGTAAAGATCAGATGGTGCAAGATAAGTGGACTAATTATTTCATTCAAGAAGATATGTTGTTTAAGGGGATTTACTCGTGTATACATAAAGGATCTATAAGAGAGAACATATGAAGGAGAAGCATAATGGTAGACTTGCTAGACATTTTGGGATTGATAAGAGAGTAAAGTTGATTTGAGATAGATACTTTTGGTCATAGATTTATAAAGATGCACAGAAGATGGTTAGAATTTGTATAATTTGTCAAAAAATAAGGAATTAGTTAGAATTTGGGACTGTATTCACTATTTACTATACCTAATAAGCCTTGGGAAGATATTAGTATGAATTTTGTTCTTGGTTTTCCTAAAACTCAATGAATTAATAAATTTATTTTAGTAGGAGTTGATAGATTGTTTAATATGGTTCATTTCATACATTGTATGAAGACATATGATGCAATAAATGTGGCTGAATCATTATTTAAGGAAGTGGTAAGATTGCATGGGTTACCTAAGACTATTGTTTTAGATAAAAATACTAATTTTACTAGCTATTTTTGGAGGACACTTTGGAAGAAGTTGAGTACAAAGTTGAAGTTTAGTTCTACATTTCATCTACAAAGAGATGGAAAAATTGAAGTTGTGAATATAAGTTTAGGTGACTTTTTGAAATATTTGATTGGAGATAAGCCTACTAATTGGGATTTTATTTTGGCACAACTAGAGTTCACATATAATACTTATATGAATGAGAGTACTTAGAAGACACCTTTTGCGATTGTTACTAGAAATAATCCTAAGGGAACTACTAAATTGAGGGTTCTAAACCTTCAGACAAAAATAAATGCTAAAGCTAAGGAATTTGCAGATTTCATGAAGATTTTACATGAGAAAGTGAAAAAGAACTAGGAGGATAGTAATTTAGGATACAAATAGAGAGAAAATAAAAGGAAGAAACATAAATCTTTTGAGGTTGTAGATGAGGTTACAATTCATTTGAAGAGGAAAACATTTTTAGTTGGTAGCTAGAGTAAGCTAGAAATCAATATGTTTGGCCCTTGTAAGATTCTAAAGAAGTTTGACATTGAAAATGCTTTTGAAGTGGAATTCCTAGAAGACATGAATATTTCACCTATATTCAATATTGTAGATATCTTTAAGTATTTTGAGTTAGATGATGAGCTGAAAAATAAATTGAATTATCCTAAGAAGAAGACACATGACATTGAAAGGATTTTGAAAAGAAAAATTAGTAAGAGTATTAGAGGAAAATACTACATGGAGTACCTTGTTCAATGGAAGGAAAATTTAGTTAAACATAGTTCATGGATTACACAAGCTAAATTTGATCTTTATAATTTAGTTTAGAATATAGGTAATTCTTGATATGGGCATCAATTCTTTATTAACCCCAAGTGTCTGATGTAGGAGCATCTTGGGTCTTTGAGAAATCTTGTATCAACCAAAAATATTTCTTGTTTTCTGTACCAATCTACTATTCAAAAAGTAGTCATTTCTTCTTTTGATTTCTTTTTGTCCACAATTTTTATCATGTCAAGGACATAGCTTAGATCCTTTTCCTAAGTGCACAAGTTCTTATGTTCCATATTTCTTGAGTTCTATGTCATTCTTTGCAATCTTGTTTCTTGATGTTTTCATCCAACGAGGCATATTGTTTCAATTGGCACAATTTCCAATGCTTATGTGGCATCTTATGCAGTTTCTCCTTACACATGTGTGGACCTATATTTGAGTGTGTGTGATTTTATATTGTCATTTTCTTGGGTTCTAGTTTAATCTTCCAATTTCAGACCTATATTGTAATTAAATGCTTGACTAGCAAACTTGTGGCTTAATTGGCTCTAAAATAAGCTTGGTTAGAAGTAGGAAGACAACTTTGAAGTTAGAGAAAGAAGTGAAGAAATGCGAGCTTGGACTTTAATTTCATAATTTTATTATAGATGGATGCAACTTGGAAGGCATCACAACTAAGCATGTTGTTGTTTCTTTATATGCAGAGTTAAATAATTACACCTATGAATTTGTTTTATCTGGTCTTGCATTATTTGTAGTTTATCTAATTTTGTATATAGCTTCCATGTGTAACTCTAGGAAGGGGGTGTTAGTAGGTTTAAGATGAGTTCATTCCTCTCTTAAACAGTCCATACCCTTCTCCATGTGTCCCAATTTGGCTAAGGTAGTATATTAGGTATTTTCATTAATTGAAATGAGATGCAATATAGAGGCTACCAAAATTAGGAGTTAAATTTTATTTAAAGATACTCAAGCAATTGTCTAAGGTAAGATTATTGGGCATATGTAGCTTATTTCATTCATCGATATTGATAGAAGATATATATGCTTTATTTAGCTTAAGGGAAGGTAGTATAGACATCATAGAAGATATTGTTAAGGTCGCTAAAGGTTTGGATGTGATTTTATATTTTTCGGTTAAGATTTCCAATAATTGGTTTAACATCATAGAACAAGGTAGTAGATAGAGTATAAGGATTTTGGTCAAGGAATTGTTTTTACTTGTCAAAAAATGATCTTGAAAAGGTTGGGATGACATCCTAGGTGTTAACCCTTACATGGAAACATATAATATTGAGTTTTAGAAATGTGTGAAGAAAGTTTAGGTTGACATATTAAAGTTTTTAGTATAAAGGAAGAAATTTTGATTTTAGGAACTTTCCAATGGTATTTTAATCACGTGCACTATTATGATACTATGATTATGTGAATTTGATGGTTATTCTTAAGGAAAGTAGAGATATGAATCTTTTGATAAAAATAACTTCACAGGACTAATAAGATATTAGAAGATATCATCATAGTCAATGTTTTGTATCTATCTATATAACTTGTAAAGTTGTATATGCATATTTGGGTAGTGAGCTTTGCTTGTATGCTGTATTGTACTTGTAGATACTAATATGGTTGAAGATTCTAACATGGCCCAATCCTCTAACAAGCATAGATACACTATATGCATGTAATAGACTTCTAGGTGGGTCAATATCTTTCACTAGATACTTTTGATTAGTGGATCATATTATGGGTAGCATCCCCACTAGGATTCTCCATTGGATAGGGTTTCCCTAGTTAACAAAACATGGTGTTACGAGTTTCTTTATGTTGTACATTGTTTTACTTTTTAGTTTACTCATATATGAAAGTTTTAAGGCTTGTAAATGATATCCATAGTTGGGCAGAAGTTTGTTTAAAGTGCATAAATGATTCAATCCCTCCTCTCAATTATATTAGTAGACTTTACTTTCTAACAATTGGTATGAGAGAATAGTAAGTCATAAGAATCCTAAGATCTTGAGGGGAGATCACTATGGATTAAGTATATTTTTAAAAGAACCTTGAAGAATCTCTTGAGGAACTGGATCTTGTTAATTATGAAAGGAACAAGCTAAAGATTAACCTTAGAGATGCACATGATTTTTTTAATAAATTGAAAGATTAGTTTGAAAGCTCAAGATCAACAAACAGTAACTACCTGAAGAGATATTGTACAGGTAAGTATTCTAAACCCTTTTATGGTTATTTTTTAATTTCTTTATTTATGGACATACATCTAGTGAATGTAGAAAACCTACTAAAATATGAAATGTAAGAATTAAATAAAGGCCTAAATATAGCTAGTGGACCTTTGGAAATGAGTAACATCATTACCAATTAGGTTTTGTGTTATAGGTACACCAATTTTGGACATATTGCAAGAGATTGTAGACTACAAATTAATCAACTTGGACCAAGATATAGAAAGAGGGTTATGACAAGTCACATTTTCAAAAACTTAAGTCACATAGAAATATATTTAAAATTTAATAATTTCAATAGTAACACGAGAACACCCAACATGACAATATCAAATTTGTGATCACCTAATACAAGAGGAAACATGAACAATGTAAGAAGAAATTAGAATAATAACCAAGTAGAGAACATTAATAAAACATTTATAAAGGAAGGGACACCAACAAAAAAAAAGGTATGTGTAAAAAACAAAAAATATTAATCAGAGAACAAGATTGAAATAGTACAAAGTAAAAAAGCCTCCACATGTACATGAATTATTACTTCTACAAGGGATATTGCACTAGAAATTTGACAAACCCTTGAATGGTGGAATTAAATTCCATGAAGTTAGTTGCAACATGGGATGATGATTAAGAACCTAAGTCTAAGGTTTTAGAATTATATATGCATGTGCAAGGTTGACAAAGATTTGAAGAGCTCTATTATTTTGAACAAATTTTTGGTTGTACTCCTAGGTGCATTAGTTGCAAATATGATTTTATGATAATTTAAGGGTTGAAATAAAATAAAATCATCACCATTTGATCACTTAGAGAGAGCATAAAGGTAGTAGGAAGGATTCACGGTGAATTAAAAACTTTGGAGATGAATTTTTTGATACCCTAATTGTGAATAGTAAATATCTTTATCTTGTTCTTAAGGTTTAGTTAAACTTTGCATTTGAGCTATAGTTGAATTTATGAAAACTCTGATAGTATGTGATGTAAGGGAATTCCAAAGGTATCATTTTAATAAATACCCTTTTATTTATTTGTGATATGACCCAGGAGGAGATTTCTCACAAATTTTGGATAGAGTTTTGCATGTAGAAGATATTTGTGCTTATATTCATTGTGATTTTGAGACTATAAAGATAATGATATCTTTATAGACCTAGATAAGGTTTATAATAATGATAAGTCTTATAATAAAGGGTTTGAGCATTTAGGATAGTTGAACATCACATGATACATGTTTTACAAAGAAATTGATCATCCAAAATGGTCAAGGATCATACTAAGTAGATCTCATAATAATATGATTTGGATTGGTGATCAACTCATAATGATCACAAATGACCTAATTTACAAATTAACTAGACTAAGTAATACAACTAGAATTGTTACTGTTACAAAGAAACAATTGAATACGTTAGTTGAGGCTAACACTGGAATAGTTTGGGACAAAAGAGGAATATAATTGGACATAGCAAGGGAGATAGATGTCAGAGTAATTAACAAGATAATAAGATATAAGATGAACTATAGCTCTAGGAAAAACTTAGTATTAGTTGGATTCACCCATGCAACATATAAGATGATAGTTGATAAGGAATAAGTTAACATTTGTTAGATTTTGAGATTATAGTTGGTTGTGAATGCTAGAAGAATAAAACAAGATAACTATACCCTTTTTAGATTTGAGTCAATACTCATCTGCTTATTATTACAAGTAATAATTAGATTTCATAACATGCCTAATCATGAGTGGAGCATTGGTAGATGTACTATGGATCTAATTATAGAGTATTACAGGAAGAAATCTAAGGGTAAGATCATAGAGGATATAACAAGGATGATTAAGTCTTTTCAAATAGAGATGAAATAAAGGTTCATAATTACTAAATCTTTTTTTGAATAGTACAAGGATGACATATTCTTTATGGTGTAAAAAGAATTTATATGTATGGAGGCTATATAACCAAGATAAGTCTTTATTAAACTAACAGAATATGAAGAAATTGAAGAAAAATTGGAAGGCTATGCCAAGGTTAGGATAGATTTCATGAGGGTTACAAAATTCCATAGATGGGGTAAATATGAGGAGAAATATAGTGAAGTTAGTGAATAGTTGTACAATAGTGCAAGGAAAAATAAAGATTGCACAAATTATTAAGGAGTCATGGGTGACTAAAGAAGAATGGAAGAAAGCCAAAAAAATTGCAATGGATATTCCTAACAATGGATAAACTAGTGTGCTTGTGGTGAAACCACTTCTAATAAATACAATATCACCAAAAAAAAAACTTCAATAGTAGAAGAGTAAGTATCAAAAGAGAAAGATATTGAAATAACCCATGTTCAAGGGACTTCACAATCTAAGGCTACAAGAATATAAATAATATATTCACTGTCAATAATAGAAAGAAAGACTACAATTATTAAAATAGAGGTTAAGGAAGAAAATAAGGAAGAAATACCATGAAAAAGTGAAAGGGCTAAGGCAATGGCACATGGTTGTGCACCTAAGAAGCCAAAGACTATAGTAAACCTATAAATAGAAGAAGAGTCAAGAAGAAGTGTCATATAAAGTTGAAGAGGATACACCACCAAACATTAAATATGTCAAGAAAAAAGAAGATCAAGGAACAAATAGACCTAGTAAGAAAGTATTTGACAAGAAGATGTCTTGGAAACTAGACCTTGGCAAGCTTAGCACCAAGATATTAGAAGAAGGTAACTTAGATTAGTTAAATAAATTATACGATAAATATGATGTGAATTAGTAGAGACAAGTGGAAATCACTACAATAAGATATATTTTGAAATTCAAAAGGTTATTTATTGAATTGAAAAGAAGTATTCTAGAAGATCTAGACTAGAATTTAGAAGAAAAAATGTATGGGAAGTAGAAGAAGATAGAAAGATGAGAAAATATACTATGAGAAAATTGTACATAGTAATTATCCAAGAACGCATAAAGAACATCATTAAGAATATGAAGCTATTACTGAGAATAAAAATGAGGCCTATCAAAATATCAAAAATAAACTACATTGAAATACTAAATGAAACTAAAGATGCAATTGTCAAAGTTTTGAAATACTAGTGATGACAAGGTGTAAATGCTTAAAATCATTCCAAACACTATATTAATTGATTTAATATCTACCTTGATACTATAATTATTAATTAATTAATTAATTATATTTGTCATGTTCCTTTATTTATTTAATTAAATTAATTTAATTAAATAGGTTCACTTTCCTAAAGTATTTAAATTTAATTTAAATGCATCCCCTCTATTGTGTTAAATTTATTTAATGCATAGTTTTGCATAAATGCCCTTTTAAATGAATTCCAAATTATTTCATTTCTCCCCACTTTATTAAATTCTATAGTCCTATGATTAAATTAAATCCTATTTAATTTAATCCTAATCCCACCTAAAAGCTAGCCTACCACCCATCACTCTCATCCTTCTAAGCCTACCCACTAGTTAATCCCACTTTATTATCCTAAATACCCTCTTAAAACACATTTTAGTCCCTAAGTGGTTACTCACACGTGTGAGAAACCCAAACCCCAAGAAATCCCCCCTTCCATTAATTCCTCCAAAAGTATCTTACATTCTCTCACACTTGTCCCCCTTTCCTTTCTCCAAGGTTGCTCCTTTTAGCCCATGTGTCTCCCTTGTGGAACCTATGTGGATGCCACATAGATGCCACATCCTTAAGGCCTCTCTCAAGCCTATAAATAGAGCCCTTGTCTCAATCATTATTCATCTCCTCCATATGCATTGTTATCATGCTAGTTTAAGTTTAGAGTTGTTACAAATTTTTATGGTTAGAGCTAATCTCTATTAGTTGTTTGCATTCTTTCAATTCCTAGTTCTAGCATAGTTTCATGGTAGCATAATATTGTTAGCTTTCTTTCTTCATTTCATATCATTTCCAAAATCACATCCTTGGAATCCTTTTGAGGTTGGCTTACTCATATCCATTTCTTGAAGGTATTCCACATACATTTTAGCATAGTTTCATATTCGTATTCTTGCATTCATTTGATCGGTTTGAAGGGATTCATCCATAATTGTGTTTGTGGAGAACACATCCACATCCCTCATCATTGAGCACACTAACAAGGTCTTTTTTGGGTGCCCTTGTTGAGTTGCTTTGAGGTTTCATGAGGACTCTTATCTTTCGGTTGCATTAAGTTTTAAAACTTAAGTAGAATTAGTTGTATTTTTATTTACTTAAATCTTTGATTTACATGTATAACTAATATTTTCTTGTTTACACGTGCTCACAACAGTGTTGGATAAAATTGTTCAATTGAGTGTTGTCTTTGATGTTACACAAATGTCATATCAGTCATCTGGCAGAGTCTACCGAGCTCAGTTGGTTAGCAAGGCAAAAGACAGAGTCCACCGAGCTCAGTTGGTCAGCAAGGCAAAAGACAGAGTCTACCGAGCTGAAAAGGTTAGCAAAGAAGGTTTATAATATCTACCAAGTGTTCTTAGGCTTTACCTTGTGTAGAAAGCTATTACTGAGCTTTCAAGGTTAGCAAAGGAAATTTAGTTGTTACCAAGCTCACTCAGTCATCGAAGGGAAATAGTGTAGGAAATAGTTCTTACCAAGCTCTCATAGATAGTGAAGGAAATTTAGTTCTTACCGAGTCAACTTGGTAGCCAAAGGATTTTGCAGATTTTGTAGTATTAACCAAGTTAAGATGGTTAAGTCAGGAAATTATTTCTGGAAGTAGTGCTTTTTGAGAAGGGTCAACCAATGTTGGATTTCATTGTTTTGAGAAATAAAGTTTATTTGTTTAAATGTAATATTTGTAGCCGACTGATGTATGGTTTATTGGTAAATGTAATGTGTGAATGAGCTAACTTGATAATCTGAATGGTATATATAAGAGGTCAAATTGTGAATTCCAAGTGTGTGATGAATTTGATGTGATATGAATGTGAAGGAGGATTGATTATTGTGAAAGAAAATTTTGAAGAATGATTAGAGATCAGTGAGGAGCAACAAAGCTATATTTGATCGAGAAGGATCTAATGGTGTAAAATAGAGATTTGTAATCAGCAAAGTCAGTTACATCTTATTTAGATCAATTCATTGTTACTTTCTAATCATTGTATCAGTGATTTTAAATCTCTTAACATAGTTGGTTTAACAACCATTTTGTAAATCCTCTAACAAGGTGATAGTTTAGTTGAATTTTTCTATAGACCTTTAGTAAGGCCACTCCTAATAGGGTGATTAAATCCTCTAACAGGGTCACACCTAATAGTGTGTATTGTAACCTTTAACAGGGTTGGCTCCTAACAGGGCTCAATTTAGAAGAGTGAAAATTGGTAGCTAGTTACTTGGTAGTTTTTCCCATATTGAGTTTCCACGTTAAATCTGGTATCTCTTGTGCTCATGTTATTTAATTCTCCATGCATGCTAATAATTATGAAATTTAAAATTCAGTAACAAGTTAATCTACCGAGTTACAACATTTTTGTGATGTGTTTATCGAGTGACAATAGTAACTAGTTATTTTAGACATATAAGGGATTACAAATTATTTTTGTGGTAACTGATTCACCCTCGCTCTCAGTTACTTCACTTATAATTCCAACAATTGGTATTAGAGCTTTTGGTGCTTATAGGAAAAGGTTTCAAGGATCTAAGCTAAAGATCAAGATGTCTTACAAGAGGGAAATTCCAAGACTTAATAAGGACAACTTCTCAGCATGGCAGGGATTGATGAGACTTCATTTGGCTTCTATTGGTTATTCAGGGCTGAAGTACCTTGATGAAAAATATGAAGAACTTGGTGGTACATTATCTATCAATGATATTGCTGAAAAGAAGACTCACAACAACATGATGATAGATATTGCATCTTCTCTAAGTTATGAAGAATTTTATGACATCAAAGATTGCAAAACTACTTTTGAAATGTGGAACAAACTGAAAGAAATCTATGGAGGTGATGATAATGTAAGAAGAACCAAGGCAGCAAGTTTGAGAGGAAAATTTGATCAAATGAGGATGAAAGAGGATGAAAATATAGCAAAATATGTTGAAAGAGTTAAAGCAAGCATTAGTGCAATCCAAGTATCTGGAGGAGATATCAAGGAAGAGATAGTTATAAGTAAATTTCTTAGAACTCTACTTCCTATTTATGTAATCAGAGTCTTTATAATTCAAGAAAGAAGATGTGAAGAAAATCATAAGATAAATCTAGAGGCCATAGTTGGAAGATTGACTGCATTCGAGCTAGACAACTATGATAATAATGTTCTAGCTACCAAGAACATTGAATCAACATTTGAAGCCAAGCTTTCACTCAAAGAAAAAGGAAAGAAGATAAAGGATCCTCAATTAGATAGTGATCTTGAGGTAGTTGAAGCTCTACTAGCAATGAAATATTCAAGAGGCAAAGGGAAATACAAAGGTAAGGTTCCTCTAATCTATTTTTCTTGTGAAGAGATTGGACATATTCCTGCTAGGTGCCCAAATAAGCAGAACAAGGATGAGAAGAAAGGTCACAAGTGCAATAGCAAGAAAGAATTCAAATCATTCAAGGATAAAGGTAAGAAAACATGTTTCATGGCTAAAGATTCTAATGATTTTGATGATTCTAAGATTCTAATAAACTTGAATGCTTAAACACTTCTCTTGGAATGTATGTTGAAATTAATTTGATAAATCCAACACACTCTTGAATGTTTTGAAGCTAAAAAAATCCAAATTCAATCTTGAATGCCTCATGGAAATTTACAAACATTTTTTAAAGTTTTTTTTGAAATGAATACTTAGAAGTCAAAAGTTGTTGGAATTGGTTAGAATAACTAAGAAGGGGGTGAATTAGTTATCCAAGGTCTAGATGTACAAATAAAAATTTTCACAGCTTAGTGAACCCATATCCATAAAACATATTCATGATGCATGCACTCATTAGATCATACAATCACTTAAACTTGTAGATTACTGCCAAATTGATTTTGCATAAATGCAAGCATGAAACATAATAGATTCAATAACAAATTTGACACAATGATTTTACATGGAAACCCAATTTGGGAAAAACTACGAGTAACATGATACTCATTCTTACTCTTCTAAAGTGATGCACTATGAAAGACCAATCCTATTAAAGGTTATAATACACACTATTAAATGTGACCTACTAAGAGGATTTCAATCACCCTATTAGGAGTGAGCCTTGTTAGAGGACTTTAGATCATTCACTTAGAATGTCACCTAATTAAAGGATTTACAAATAACTATTAGGTTAACCTTAATCCAAATAATTTAACCTAGACTTGTATAATGATTAGAAAGTAATAGTAAGGCTTGATTTGATAACAACTTACACCACAGTTACAGATTATAGATCTTTTTTCCAGTCCTTCGTTCTACTTGGCTTTCACAGACTTCAACTTTGATAGTTTGCTCACCCCTCAAGCATTCATACCCTTAATCCTTCTTGCTTTGCTTGCCAATAACAATCTCTTCTAGTTGGTCTCTAAATGACACAATACCCCAAACTCCTTGTCTTCCTTAGGTTCTCGTACATGAAAATGTTTTCTTCCCAACCATCTCTATAAATAAAAAATTAAAATCTTTTGTCATTCAACCTCTATTGTCCATTTTAGGGTTAGGTAGGATTCAATGAATCTACCCATCTTTTGATTGTATTCCCTTCTAGAAACTTCTCCTTCAATCCTCTTTGAATTCACCTCAAAATAGTTTACCATAAATTTTGTGCCACCAACTCATCATAGTTATCTTGCACATGCTTCACAAAATTCAAGAAAATAAAATAGTTGGCTAAGATTCGTCAAAACTATGATTTAACATGAATATTGACACTTAGAAAACACTAAATTTTACTGGCGCTCAGCATCAACTACACTTTAGTTGACTTAAAATTTTATACTTGGAATACAATGAAATTTGACTTTGCTTGGCTCCAACTAATTTTCCGCTCGGCTTGCACTAACTTTTCTCAGCACCTATTGTCCACTCGGTCAAGCTTGGCAGACTCAATTCTTCTTGCTTGTTGTTCTAGACTTTGTCAATCTATCCATCCTTTTCAACCTTAAGTAGATAATCAATTCATTATAATATCATTAACTTAATTGATCTTTGTACTCCTTTTTCATACCATAACTCAACCTTTTCTTTAGATGCTTTTGTTATCTAATTTGACTAAATCCTCCTCATTAATCAAATAAATGATAGTACTTAAATCATCTAAGAAGTTGTCCTACTAGCAAGTAGAAAGTTTGACATCCATGACAAAATAATGGTTGAAACACATTCTCATACTTGTATCAATCTATTTTCAACAATCTCCCTCTTTGGCATTGATGGAAAACTAGTACAACTAGTACAACGAACAATAATACCAAAAAGGAAATAATTCCTTGTATTGAAATCGCTCCATCTATCAACAAATTTCATCTTCTGTATAGGTTACAAAATCTTATTATGATCAATAGACAATTAACTCATCCTTATGACTCCCTCTTGATCACTTTCTCTTTATTCACCTTGTTATATCTCCCTTAACACTATCTCCCTCTTACTAGGGAGATCCAATAATTTGTTTCTCTATAGTAATCAGTGTAGTGCCTCTCCCATTTGACTTCTGTAAGTCTTTCTAATGGATGCAACCTTGTTGATTTTTCATTGTGATGGATCATGATTGTGACCATGAGTGGTCTACACTATTGAGGTGATTGGATTTATGTTTCTATATCAGTTGCTTTGATTATGCTTTTGTTGATTTATGAGATTATGATGTGATTTTTGGTTCATTGAGATTTGTGCTAGTGGTTACCAAGATCAATGTGGTATCATGAGGTTGTTCCATGATTACTTTGAGATGTGTGCAGAGATTACATTGTGTACTATTATCTTGCTACACTAGACTAGGTTCCTGTAGCAAAGGTTAGTCATGTCTATGACTGTGTTTGCTTATGCATTTTAAGTGTCTTTTTAATGTTGTGTAAACTACCTTAATTTAATGCTTAAATAGTTAGAAATGGATTTTCTAGGTTGAAATCATTGGTTATGGGTTGTGGATATTTACCTTGTTATATTTTGATTTGAGAGATATTTGTTACTTATGTTATGTTTTACATTTGAGATGACTTGAGGGTCAAATGTTATACTTTGATTTCAATATCATAGATGTTAGACTAATATGTTGTTTAGTTGATAATATTTCATGATGATGCCATTTTGAGATGACAATGTATTTTTTGGTGATATCTAATTATCCAGTATTTGGACATATCTCTGATTATTTTATGTGATGGATTTAATGTTATGGGTATTTACTTCATTCCTACTTTGTTATGCTTTATGTGAATGTGAGTGATGTAAATAGATTATTTTGATATAATTAAATAAATGGTTAAATTAGTGATTTAATGCATTTTTCCTTCAGCTATGTTATTATATGTAATCACACTTGATCGTGTTGTTTAGTATGCAGGATTTATATCCTTGGTAGTGGCACATGGAGTTAGTGATTTAACTATTCATATTTTACCAATGTCATCCCTATATGGTTGAAGTATCCTGATTTTAATTGTTTAATTAATCCTTTTGATGATTATTAAATCCAAAATCATTTGCATTATGTGATTAGACCAGTGAGTGTGTCTATGCATTTAGAGGTTCACATTGTTGCAAAAGTTCTTAAAGATTTTTCTATGTTTTTGGGTCTTTAGGCTTTTATTATTATTAAATTTAATTTCTAGTAGCTTTTCCATAGATGAATTCCTATTTCTAGGAATAGCCTATTTTTGTTTGGGTTGATTCGAGTTTTAACTAGGTTGGCTGGTTATTTTCCCTAATCGATTATTCACTCAAAAAGTGAATAAATATCCAAAAAAGAATTTAATTCCCCACTTCTCACTTTTGAATTAGAAATTTGGAGAGTAAAACCCAAAATCCTCTTCATGAGGATTTACTCTTTTTTTCATTGTGAGAGCTATGGGTGTGGGATCGTCATGAGATCGATCTCGTTGGATCTAGGTCGGGGAGACCTTAGATTGACATTGTTTTTAGCTACTTTTCAGGCTTTTTATTTCGTGGTTCAAATTCCCATTTTTCCCTTTTGGTTGTGAGGTAGGGCTCTCCCATTTTATTGTTTCTACTCTATTTTAGCTTCTATTTTTGGTAGTTGTTTGTTAGGAGGCTGAGAACTAGTGTTCCCATCTATTTCTGTATGCTAGCTCTACTCAGTTGGGTGGGTATGAGCATTTCCCTATTTTTTAGGTTGATGGTTTGGGGTTTTGGACCATTGTGTTGGCCATTTTTGCATATGGTGTCCAAACTTAATTATTTTTGGATTTTTAGGATTTTTGTACCCAAAGGAAATGGGTTTTGATTTCAAAGTTTTTGACTTTTGAGGTTTTTCACCTCATTTTACATGCTGCCCTATTTTCTCAAGTGTTTTGGCATGAGATTGGTCATGGACTTGGATCATCCTTTTGGATTTTAGTCGGACCTTTATTGCACTTTTATATTTACATTGGGAAGCATGTCACATCTATACTCCTGACATCATTTTTGGTTGAGTGATTTTATACTTGGTGTTATGGTTTCTCTTGGACCTTGTTTTTGTTTTGTGGACACTAGGATTCATGTAGAATCCATACTCCTAGATTGAGGCTAGTTGAGTGAGTTCATGATGTTTGGTCTTGTTGCATCATTGGGATTCATGTAGAATCCATACTCCTGGATTGAGGTTGGTTGAGTGATTTCATGATGTTTGGTTCTTATTGTTCTTTGGGGATTCATGGAAAATCTGTCATCCCGATTCTATTTTTGGTTGAGTGAATTTTTGCTTTGTGTTCTCATCTAGTTCTTGTGTTATCATATTCATGATGGTGGTGCACGTACATTTTTTAGGTGATTTGCAAGGCTCGATCTTTCGTGGTACTTTCAAAAGTCACGATCATTGGAGTTGGTTTGAGAGTATGCATGCCCACAGACACTTGTCATAGGATGAGAATGGATAGGGTAGGGTAGCATATGGAGGGGGCTTCTATCTCATAGCTCAATGATCATGGTGCTGGAGGTTGGTAGAGGGAGCATTAAGTAAGTGATAACTAAATAAAATGTGTGAGTGTTAATAAAACTTAAGATAATGAAAAATTTTGCATTTGTGTGATGGTTCCAAGGGAATCCCATGAGAGTGTTGCCACACATGATCTGAGCTTGGGCTTTCTGATGCCAAGTGACTCTCCATTATGTCAACCCCTACTTAGTAGCCTATTGAGTGTCTAACTAGGACCTGTACTACTTGCATTGTCTTAGATTCTTGGTTACAGTCATTATTACTGTTTGGCATGAGTGATAGCCTTGGATGTGTGCTTTGTGTGTTTGTGGTTGGATCATTATCTCTATTATCATGGTAGTTGTGGACCATATGGGTGTCACGTGGTTGGGAGGTGTAGCTACCTATACCACTACTAGGGACTAGTGTATAGAGATAGTCTTTTATCCTAGTGCGACCATGGATGTTTTCACTTGGTACTTTAGGGTCTAAAGTATACTTTCTTGTGATTTATGCTTTCATTGGAATGCTTGTATATCATGTTTAGATGATGTTAGTTACTATCGCATTTCCTTATTATGATGATTAGCATGTGATAGTGATATTATCTACTTGTAGGATTATCTTATGCTTTACTACTAAGATGTTAGATTTTCTTATGCTTATATTGTAGTATGTTTTAGTAGTTACATCCCTATTATGATAGTACTGAAAATCTAATTGGTGTCTTGGGATGTTATGCATAGGGGATGGCTAGGATCCACGATGGTCTTATGATGCTACTGATGATTGGGAGGAACTGCGTACTTAGTTTGGTTGTTTAGTTATTACAATGTTATTTCTATACATTGTGATGTTGCTTCTGTTCACTACGATGTTACTTTTAGTACATTCTTTTACTGTTGTGGTTTAGATGGACAGATGTTCCTCTTTCTTGTTTCATGAAATCTTGTTATTCATGCACTAGAGTGTTCATTCCTTGATCTATGTGGATCTAGTACTCCCTAGTGTGGAGGAAACTTATTTATTTAACTTTTTACCTTTATGTTTTTTGGTTTTTTGATTTGTATCCTCACATGAAATTATGCTTTCTCGTGAGAGAATGCAATTGTTTGCCTAGTGTGCTAGGTTTTTTCACACAACTTGGTGAATCCTCGTGCAAAACCCCACACCATTTTGGGTGTTTTGGCTATTGAACCAAGTATTTCCTCACATGAGATAGCGTTTTCTCACATGGTTTAGTGTAATTTCTCATGTGAAGAGGTACTTTCTTGCACAAGATTGTTAGTTGTTATTATTTCGTGTGAAAAATAGGGGGCCTCTTTGCTATCTTTTGGAGAATGCAATTTGGACTTTTGAGTAGCCTTTTGGATTGCTATTGGTTCCATACTTTGATAGATCGAAGGTTTTGGTGTTCTAATGTCATCTTTGGTTTTCATTCTTGAGTTTATGTGTGTTAGTTTGGTAGTGACATTTGGAAATTTATTAGTTTCTTAGATTGTTGGCGAAGTCTTCCATTGCGATCTTTGTGATCCCTGTATGATTTTTTCATGTGCATTCATACTTGTAAAAATAAATATCTTGGCTTTAATTGAATCCTTGTTCCAAGGATCTCGAGGTAGGATGTTAAACTTAGCAAGTACATTAGCTCCCTCTGAGTAGATATTCCATGTTTCTTCTATCTCCCTTGGATTTATCCCTTTCTTTGTCTTTCTCCTTGTATCTTCTATTTGTATAATATCTCCACCAATATCTCCCTCTTTTAAAATAATGTTAAAGATGTGTCATCTTAATATGTAGATATGGACATTTTTTGTTTCTCCCTCTGTCACCTAGCTTGTGACTGATTTGTAGCTCTAGCTCTTTGATTACTTTAGGTAGCTCCTAAAGTAAGATCCAATACATCAATGTGTAACATATGTCAATAATTTCAATTGATGTATGGAACTTCTCATGCTTCTTAAATAGCCTTGGATAGGGGTATCACCCCAAGTTTACCTCTTAATACTCATGAGCATCCTTAGGTAATGCTTTTGTGAAGATATCAACTATTTTCTCTTTTGTACATCTTCACCTCTTTATGTTGATGTAACTCTCTCAGGTAATGAGACTTGATTGAAATTTTCTTAGTCTTTTTATGCATCACAAGATTCTTTGATATATTTATAGCACTTGTATTATCACAATAAACTATCGCAGGTTCAGTGATTTCCCCCTTCATACCATTAAGTAGTTGTTTGATCCATACAATGTTTGTATAATTTGCTACAACAACAACATATTCAAATTTAGTAGTAGATCAAGATATGCAATTTTGTTTCTTTCTAGTCCATGTAACTAGCTCTTTTCCTTAAAAAATGTTTCTCCACTAGTGCTCTTTCTATCATCAATATTTCCAGCTCAATCAGCATCAATGTAGGCTCTCAATTCAAACTTCTCATTTTCCTTGTAGTATAGACCATAGTCTTTTGTTCCTTTAAGATATCTCATTATTCTCTTAACCATCAAATTATTCTCCATGGGATTATCAGAGAATCATGTAACTATCCCAACAAATAATGCAATATCAAGTATGCTATGTACTACATATTACAATTTTCCAATCATAGACCTGTACAATGTTTGATTCACTTCAACTGAATCATCATTCTTTGAAAATTTATGTCCTATCACCATAGGTGTGCTTACTAGCTTGGAATCTCCCAATCCAAAAGTTTTCAATATCTTCTTTACACATTTTGACTGAGTGATGCATATTTCATCTAATGTACTTGCAAACCCACAAAAAACTTGATCTCTCCAATCATAGTCATCTCAAATTCTTTCTTCATTTCATTTGCAAAAGCTTTACATAAAGTATCTTGATCTCCAAATATGATATCATCAACAAAAAATTTAGATAGTAAAATACCTTTTCCTTTCTCTGTCTTCAAGTACAAATTATTGTTATCATCAGTCCTCTCAAATCCAATCTTCACAAGATATATATAAACCTCTTCTTCCAATATGTCATTCAAAAATGCAGATTTAACATCCATTTGATATTAAGTAGAATTCTTACTCCTTCCAATCTTGCAATAGGAGTGAATTTTTCTCCATAGTCTATCCCTTCTTCTTATACATACCCCTTGCAAACTAATCTCGTCTTATTCCTTGTGACTTCAACATTTTCATCTAACTTGTTTCTATATACCCACTTGGTGTAAATCACATTTTAATCTTAAGGTCTAGGAACTATAGTCCATGTCTTATTCTTCTCCATCTATTCAATCTCTTCTTTCATGACTTTATTCTAGTCCACCAATTCTAAGGTATCTTTCATCATTTTAGGTTCATGCATGCTAAGAAAACATGTATCATTTCTCAATTTGTTCTTTATCTCCAATAATTTGTGCAACAAGGTGATGTCTCTTGAAATACTTTGAAAATCTTGGTTTTGATTTGCTTTCCTCATTTGATATTTCAACTTTTGAGTCATTATGTAATTCTTTATCAAGTACTTCAACATTTCTTTCATGTACACTAATCTTAGAATTAGAATGTGCCTCAACTTCATTCTATAACTCAGCACTTGATTGTAGCTCAGTTCCTGAATGCAACTCAACATTCATTGTATGTGCCTTGGTAGTAACTGAAACTTGTTGTTGATTTTCAACTTGATTTGTATTACTCTAGTTCCTTCATAGGTTTAGCCTCATGTACTTTTATATACTCATCAAATTTCACATTTTCACTTTCTACAACTTTGTTAGTGTTAGTATTTAAACACTTATAAGCTTTACTTCTTGTGGAATAGAGAAGGAATATACCTTCTTCACTTTTTGCATCTAATTTACCATTTCTAAAATCCTTGAGAATAAAAAATTTGCTTCCAAATACCTTAAAATATCTAACATTTGGTGAGTATCCATACCATAGTTCAAAAGGTGTTGAATGAGTACCTTTCTTGACTTGCACACAATTCAAGGTATAGGTAGTTGTACTTACAACCTCTCTCTAGTATTTCAAAGGAAAATTATTTTCTATCATGAGTGTCCTAGCATAGTCCATTTCAAATATGTTCCTCCTTTTAGTAGTTCCATTTGGTGGAGGGATCCTAGGGGCAGATGCTTGTCTTTTGATTCCTCTGCCATTACAAAACATCTCAAACAAATTTGATGTAAATTCTCCTTCACTGTCAGATCTCAAACATTTCAAAATTTTACTTATTTTCTTCTCAACTCTTGCTATGTACCACTTAAGTATTTGAAAAGCATCATATTTGTGTTTTAGAAGCATAACTATCATCATTTTGGAATAGTGATCAATAAATAGCATAATGTACTTATCACCTTTTTAGATTTGCATATCAATTGGTCCACATAAATTAGCATGAACAAACTCTAAAAATTCCTTTAGAGGTATGAGTCTTATTCATAAAACTAGACTTTGTCATTTTTCCTAACATTGTTTGCAAATTATATTGTCAAGTTTCTTCAACTTAGATAGACCTCTGACTCTCTCATGTTATTGATACTAACTAAGATATCAAAATTAACATGACATAACCTATTGTTCCATAACCACACATCATCAAATTCTACAACTAGACAAGTAGCATCATTCATATCAAGATATAATAGATTACCTCTAGTTTGATCACCTTTTCCCATTAGTTTTCCATCAGTATCATATATATTGGCAATCTTGTTCTCAAAATCAACCTTACAACTTGATCTATTTAGTTGTGACACACTCAAAAAATTATAGTTAAGTCCTTCAACATAGTAAGCGTTGTCACATAAAATCTTTTTGTGAATTTGATTGGACCTTTTCCTTTTATCAAACAAGGTGCATCATTACCAAACCTTACACTATTTCCATCATAATAATTTAAGGTATTGAACTTACTTTTATCTCCAATCATGTAATGTGAACACCCACTATCAATGATCAATCTATCATTCTTGTTAAAATAAGACACTAGTGTAGTTGCCTCATCCTCGTCATATTCATCCTTTATTGCAACATACACTAATTCATCATTATGATCTTCAGATCCATCTTTAGTTTCCTCCTCTGCAATGTAGCAAGACTTCTTTCCTTTTTCTTTGTAATCTTTGATGTCTTCATCTCTTCTATTTTTGTACTTTTCTCCACCTTTTTAGTTGTTCTTCTCTGGACATTTAACAACCATATGACCAAATTCATTGCAATTAAAACACATGATAGGTAATTAATATTTTAATTTTCCTTTACCTCTATGAAATATCCTTGCTATTAGTGCTTTAAGTTGTTCTACATCCTCATCATTTGTATCACTGTTAGTGGAAACATATTTTACCTTTTTCTTCTTCTTCTCATTAGGTTCCTTCAATGATAGCTTAGCTTTGAAAGTAGATTCAAAATTGTTAGATTTGAAGTTATTATAATTAGATAGCTCAAAATCAGTGAACCTACCTACCAAACCTTCAAGAGTTAGATTAGAACTTTGTATACATATTAGTTCTTGTATTACAGAAACCCTAATAACATAGATGGACAATAGTATTCTCAAAAGTTTTCTTAGTATAGCCTCATCATCTATCTTACTAGTAGATGATCTTATAACAGTAACAATATCTTTTATCCTAGAGAAATATTGAGAAACATTCTCACCTTCTTGCATTCTCATATCATCAAACTTACCTCTAAGACTTTTAGATTTGGCTCTTAGAACATTTTTGTCTCCTCCATAAATGGTATGAAGAGCATCCCACATTTTCTTTGCACTGTCATAACCCTTTATGTCATCAAACTCAACATAACTTAGGATAGAGGCAATCTCCAACATTGTCTAGTTGTGTTCTTTCTCCTTTTTCAAATCTTCTATAGTTAGGGCTCTAGAAGGATCAACATGCCTAGTGATGATGGTAGATTGTGCATGATCTCCAAGACCTCCTAGGTATAGTTTCATCAGACTTTCCATGTAGGAAAGTTATTTCTATTAATCTTGGGTACCTCTCTTTTTGACATCTTGATCTTTTGCTTCTAGTACCTTCAAACTAGTCCTCTTAAGTAGATGACTCTGATACAAATTGTTAGAATTCCTTAGAATAACTAAGAGGGGGGGTTAATCAATAATCCAAGGTCTAGATGTACAAATAAAACTTTTCATGTCTTAGTGAACCCATATCCATAAAAAATATTCATCATGCATGCATCCATTAGATCATACAATCACTTAAACTTTTAGGTTACTATCAAATTGACTTTGCAAAAATCTAAGCATGAAACATAATAGATTCAATAACACATTTGACACAATGATTTTAGGTGGAAACCCAGTTTGAAAAAAACCACCAGTAAAATGCTACTCATTCTTACTCTTCTAAAGTGATGCCTTGTGAAAGGCCAACCCTATTAAAGGTTATGATACACACTATTAAACGTGACCTAGTTAGAGGATTTCAATCACCCTATTAGGAGTGAGCCTTGCTAGAGGACTTTAGATCATTCACTTGGAATGTCACCTAGTTAAAGGATTTACAAATGACTATTAGGTTAACCTTAATCCAAAGGATTTGTCCTAGATTAGTACAATGATTAGAAAGTAACAATAAGGCTTGATCCGATAACAACTTACAACACACTTGCAAACTATAGATCTCTATTTCAGTCCTCCATTCTACTTGGCTTTCCCACACTTCAAATCTAATAGCTTATTCACCCCTCAAGCATCCATACCCTGAAGCCTTCTTGCTTTTCTTGCTAATAGTAGTCTCTTCTATTTAGTCTTTGAATGAAGTAATACCCAGACTCCTTTTCTTCCTTAGGTTCTTGCACATGAAAACCTTTGCTTCTAAACAACCATCTCTATAAATAGAAAATTAAGATATTTTTTTGTTCAACCTCTATCATCCATTTTAGGGTTCGATAGGATTAGGTAGTATTCAATGAATCTACCCATTTTTTCATTTTATTCCCTTCTAGAAAATTCTCCTTTAATCCTCTTTGAATTCACCTCAAAATGGTTTACCATGAATTCTATGCCACCAACTCATCATAGTTATCTTTCCCATGCTTCACAAAATTCAAGAAAAAAAAGTGCCAACTCAAATTCATCAAATCCACAATTTAACATGAATATTGACACTCAACATCATATGTTGTCACTCAACTTCCATACTATTTTTTCACTCATCATCAACTATATCACTTGGAAAACACTAAAGTTTATTGGTGCTCAACATCAACTAAACTTTACTCAACTTACACTATAATACTTGACATACACTAACATTTGACTTTTCTCAGCTCCAACTAATCTTTTACTTGGCTTGAACTAACTTTTCTTGGCACCTATTGTCCACTTGGTCAAGCTTGGGAAACCAAATTCTCCTTACTTGTTCTTCTAGACTTTGTTAGTGTATCCATCCTTTGCAACCTTAAGTAGTTAATCAATGCAAAATAACATCACTATATTAACTAATCTTTTTACTCTTTTTTCATACCATAACTCAACCTTTTCTCTAGGTGCTTTTGTTATCTCATTTGATCAAATCCTCCTCATCAATCAAATAAATGATAGTACTCAAATCATCTAAGCAGTTGTCTTACCAAAAAGTAGCAAGTTTGACATCAGTAACAAAATAATGATTGAAACATATTCACATACTTGTATCAATTTGTTTTCAACAAAATACACTCTTGAATCCATAAACGTCAAAAACAATACTATGATACACATTTAAATTTGGGTTTGAAATGGATCTCATCAAATCTTGAATGCTTAAGGTTCAAAGAACATTGTAATGAAAATTTGGATTTGGTGCTTAAAATGAACACTCACTCAATCTTGAATACAAGAAAGGAATTTTCTCTATCCCTATTGAATTGCTTATGTTGAAAACTTGACACAAACCGATTTATTTTTGTTGATGAACTCTCAATTTCTTATGTTGATGATGTTGTCAAGTTAGAAATAGCATTTTATGCTATAAACATGAGTGTCTTCAAAAATAAATTACAAAACCTAAAGCTCCATTGGGAAAGAATAAGTGTCTTTTAAACCCAAGACCACTTACATATTCACTGCTCTTGCACCTTTGGGTGATCTTGAGTGTACAAGAAATAAGTGGCCATGTTTTACAATTTTAAGGAGGCATAATTGGGGATTCATCACTCCTTGGGATGACATCAAATCTAGTGTTCTAGTAGAGTATAAATATCGGGAGGTGAATCAAAAGATACCTCTCTTGGAAGTAAAATCTTATCACTCTTGGCTAAGCCCCCAAAAAATGTAGATCTTTGCAAAGTAAAGGTGGAGATTTGGGTTACAATCTCCTCATGATTATGTGGCATAATTTCTTTCATCTATAGATTTGGGCCTTATGTACCTTGTGTATATCAAGGACACCCCTAGTTGAGCTTGTATATCCTAGTAAAAACCTTATAGGATTTTTGGTGTGTTTGATGTTCTTGAGTATTCAAAACCATCCCTAGTTGAAGGAGACACACCATCTAAAATTTTCTTGTATATATTTTATTGTATACTTTGCATGTTATATTTCAAAAAAATCCAAAAACATCATAAAAGTTCATAATCCAAAAACTTTTCAAAAATAAAAATAACAAAAAGAAGCTCTTTTTTTCCACATCACTTCTATTCATCCATTTCATCACACTCTTCAAAATCTCAACCATCCTAATAATTACTTCATCTTCTTAACCATTCAATCAAATCCCTAATCTTCATCCTAGTCATGACTCATAATCTACATCAAGATCTAATTCCCTCATTAAATGATTCATCCTCATGATTCTAAATCCAATCCCTTGTCAAATTCATTCCTTTATAATCAATTCCTCATTCAATCCATTTACATCTTCATCCAAAATCAATCCTTCTAATTGTATCTGTTTAAATCTTCTTCAATTTTATTTTTTCATAAAATCTTCCACTTTGGACATAGGAGCACCATCATAAACCTTGGACTTTAATCCTAGATATCTTTATTGACTCAAATCAATATCATCAATCATCTTTCTGCTTCATCAAGATTCAATCCAATATTTAGGAAGAAATATTTATGCAATGTGTGATACTAGACCTTCATCTTAAGCAAAAATTGGCTAGTTACACTCTCTTTCTTGGGATCATTTGTCCATCACCAAGTATTGAGTCATCTATCTTGTATCCTATTCTAACTTGGGATCATTTTTTGATCTCTAAGTGGAAGAAGATATCATCATCTAAATCCAACATCTAATTTTTTGCAATATCATAAGGTCTTTATCTACACCAAGGTTATCTCAAACCTTCATCAATATCAAATCAAATCAAATGAAATCCAAATAAAATAAAATAAAAAACCAAAATTGCTCCTATTCCTAAGGTCATATTTTATCCATCATCAAATCTTTCATCACTCTTTATCTAAGCTCCATGGATAAGAATTGGATTGACCAAATGGTTGAAGATATTCAAAGGCAATCTGAAGTTATACCTCCCATTCAACCTACATACCAAATAAAACCTCAAAATTAAATGTCCAATCCTAATCCATCTTGCATTCCTCATTCTTCTACCTTTGACAAGGGAAATCCACCTCATTATCATTCATCAACATGTGATTCCAGTCATAGCCCACATAATTCCTCAAACATAAATACCATTGCAAAAGAAATTGAAGAAATCAAGAATTATGTAAACCTATAAAATGGGGGTCAAAAGAAAAAATCTACCTTCCAATTCCATAATCCTCATGTTCCATCCAACCCAAATCCTTCATGTAGTTCCCCATACTTTGAGCTTAATGTCCAAAACCATCATCCCAATCCCCTAGCCAATGCCCAATCATGACACAATCCTAATCCTCCAAAATCAACATCACCCCCACCTTGTAATAAGTATGTCTTTGTCCCATAGTCATTAGTAGAAATCTTATCTATGTACCAAACCAACAATAAAGTGATCCAATCACCCAAAGTCATACACTCAATGCCATGTCAAGAACTTGTTCTAAAGCATACTACCATGGATTCCTCTTCTCCTCTAGATCCAAGAAATTCCCCATCCCATAATTCCCTTATCCCTCAAAATCATTTATCCCTCTCAATCCATCTCATGATCCCATTTGGAATCAGATCAAGAAATTACCTTTATTTCACCCATTATTGATTCTCCTCCATCTCAAGAGTTAACATCCATTGATCCTCTACTTCATCCAATAAGATTCCTCCATGTCAAGATCAACTCACCCCATCTCAAAGTTCCATTCCGTCCACTCTATTCTATGATTCTATTCTATCTCGTGATCCAATCATTCCTTCCATTCCACCACATGATGCTCTTATAAGTCAAGATCAAACTACCCCTTCATTTGCATTGCATGATCCCAATCAATCTCAAGATCCTTTTATCCCTCATAATCCCCCTCATGATCCTAATCTTCCACATGATCCTATCACACCAATCCAATACACTCATGAACCCCCTATATATGGGCTCTCATCTTGAATTAAAAATAATAAGTATCCTATTAAAGAAATATTGTCTCAAGATGTTGGTACAACTATCACTCCTTTCAAATCCAAAATTCCTCCATCCAAACCTAAATGTTCCAATCATCTATATTCCAAGTCCATTTTGGGCCCTTATATCCATATTCCTATTCCTTCCTCATTTCCATCCATTTTGGATTGTTATGTTCCAAAGCCAAACCCTTCATCCCTTCCATCCATTTTGGGTCCCTACATACATCCATCCACAATATCCAATTCTTCCACTTCATCCCCTCATGCTCCTAATCAAGATAAAAAAAGGCACACCTCCTTGAATTCCTTCCAATGTTCATCATCCATAATTTCATCCATAAGATCTCCATACCATTTATCCTCATACACCTATACCATGGCCAATGAAAGAAAATTGGATGCCAAAGATAAAGCGCATCAAACCAAAAACCTAAAAAAATCCAAGGATCAACATGTCCCCTCTAAAAGACATGTTCAACAAAAGAAAAATTTTGAAGGCCACAAAGGTTGAAAATAAAAAATTCAAAAGTTATGTGGATTCCAAAGCTACTTAATGAAGCGATGAATCTCAAAGAAAACTTCAAATTGGCATCCAATCTTGCTAATTCAAAGGCTTCATTCATTCATAATTTTTTCAAACTTCCATTTACCAACTCTATTTTGGGTCCTTATGTCCCAAAATCCACCATCCTAAATCTATCATCTCCTTCATCCATTTTGGGTCCATATATCCCAAAATTCAAACTTTCTCCTACATATCCTCCAAAATTTCCTCCTTTCCATCACTATTCAAGGTGTGTGTCAATAATGATCTTTCCACCTCCTTCATCCATTCATTCAAAAGTCTTCCAACCTAGCATCCATCAACCATGTCTTCCTCCCATCCACTCCACCCCTTTAATTGATGCATCAGCAAAAAAAAATGTGGAAGATTTGTATGTTGGTTTTCTTGTCCCTATTGAGGTAGAAGCTTGTGGTGAAGATGAAGATGGTTCTATATCTTTCTTTTGACATCAAAGTGTGGGACACACTTTTCTATCTACCGGGGGAGTCTGATGCAGGAGCATCTTGCATGGAAAAATTAAATTATTAAAAAAAAAAAAAAAAAAAAAAAAATTGTGGAGGAGAGAGAAAGTGACGAAAATGGAAGGAAAATAATTAAAAATAGAAAATAGGAAAAGTGGAGAAAAGAGGAATCTCTATTTTCAAGGTGCATGGGTGGCATAAATAGAAAATAATAAAAATAGTTGTCATTCCATTAATCGAGGTGTGTAGGTGGCATCTTAGAAGTTTGTGGAAAGTTCCTTAAATCATGCATTTAATATTTGTTGGGTGCTTAGTTGCATTTGGGTGGGAATTTAATATTTATTTAAAGGTAGTTGTATTTACCTTTTATCCCACATTGCTTGTGTTTGTAATGTCTTGGGTTAGAAGTGCCTATTTAAGAAAGGCTTATAATCGTTTGTAATCAAGTTCAAGAAGTTGAAGAAATGGAAGCTCTTCTAATGGAAGTTGGAGAAATAGAAGTTCTTGAGTTGTAAGCTCTTCAAGTGCAAGCTCTTCAAGTGTAAGCTCTTGTAGTGAATTTCAAGTATTAATGGATGATGCTTTATGAAGCATTTTTGTCATCTCTCTCTTGTCTCCATATTATTGCATTTTTGGGTTGTGAGTTGGTACGGGTGGTGTGGCCCATCATCAGTGGTATCAGAGAAGGAGTTCCTGAGCGTGCGAACAGATCGCCGAACGTGAGGCAGTTTGCACCAGGACCTTGAGTTGGGTGGAGTTTGTGAAGAAGTTCTTGATTGTATAGACAGAGTGCCGACTGTGAGGCAGTTTGCATGAGGTTCTTGTTTTGTACAAGATTTGTCTTCTGAAGACTTGATTATGGAGAAGAGAAAGAAGAAGATGACTTTTGTGATTGGATGGATTCTGAGGATTCCTCGACTTGAGAAATTTAGAGCAAGAAATCAACAATCATTGCTAGTTGATTTGCAGAAGCAAGTGAATGAATTAGAAGCTGAGTTGCAGAAACAAAGAGCATGTCACCAGAAAAGAGATGTTGATAATTCCTTGGATGTGGAAAAGGAAGATGATCCAGTGGAAGAGCAAGCAGATGAAGAGGAAATCATTTGTGAACCTAAAGTTGAAGAAGATGAACGAGAAGAGGAAGAGCATAAAGATGACAAGACTTACGAACCTGAAGTAGATCAAGATGATTTGAAGATTGTAGCAATGGAGGAGAAGTATAGTGCCTTACTTGGAGATCAAGCAAGTGGAGTAGTTACGTGCATTTTTGATGACATAAAAGAGGCAAGTGAAGATGAAGATGTCAAACAGGTAAATTCTTATGAATCATGGGATGTTTTCTTTGATATGAGTTCAAAAGATATTAATGATGGTTTGCATGAGGATCTTGTTCATGATGTATGGTATGCAAAGGAAGATTGGTATGGTGTTGCTGGATTTATTACAGGTGTGATTAATTCAACAAGATTGAATGAGGATGAGATTTATACTTGGATAGAGTTCATTGCAAAGGAGAAATTTCAGCATCGGATACTTGTTCCAGCTATGTGTTGGAGGAAGAGAAAAAAAAAATATGTCAACAGTGGCTACTTCATTTTGTGAATCCATATTCACAAAATTTTCCTACCATGGGAGTCGGATGCAGGAGCATCATGCATCAGCAAAAAAAAATGTGGAAGATTTGTATGTTGGTTTTCTTGTCCCTATTGAGGTAGAAGCTTGTGGTGAAGATGAAGATGGTTCTATATCTTTCTTTTGACATCAAAGTGTGGGACACACTTTTCTATCTACCAGGGGAGTCTGATGCAGGAGCATCTTGCATGGAAAAATTAAATTATTAAAAAAAAAAAAAAATAAATAAAATAAAATAAAATAAAAAATTGTGGAGGAGAGAGAAAGTGACGAAAATGGAAGGAAAATAATTAAAAATAGAAAATAGGAAAAGTGGAGAAAAGAGGAATCTCTATTTTCAAGGTGCATGGGTGGCATAAATAGAAAATAATAAAAATAGTTGTCATTCCATTAATCGAGGTGTGTAGGTGGCATCTTAGAAGTTTGTGGAAAGTTCCTTAAATCATGCATTTAATATTTGTTGGGTGCTTAGTTGTATTTGGGTGGGAATTTAATATTTATTTAAAGGTAGTTGTATTTACCTTTTATCCCACATTGCTTGTGTTTGTAATGTCTTGGGTTAGAAGTGCCTATTTAAGAAAGGCTTATAATCGTTTGTAATCAAGTTCAAGAAGTTGAAGAAATGGAAGCTCTTCTAATGGAAGTTGGAGAAATAGAAGTTCTTGAGTTGTAAGCTCTTCAAGTGCAAGCTCTTCAAGTGTAAGCTCTTGTAGTGAATTTCAAGTATTAATGGATGATGCTTTATGAAGCATTTTTGTCATCTCTCTCTTGTCTCCATATTATTGCATTTTTGGGTTGTGAGTTGGTACGGGTGGTGTGGCCCATCATCATTAATCCAACCTTTTTCATATGACATTATCCTCCATTTCCCAACCCATTTCATCCTTCTTTTTAGTATCCTACCAACATCTATGAGAAAATATTAAAAATTCCTTGAAAATGATAAAGAAAGAGAACGAAATATCAAGGTATACCATTCATGTAAATAGATTCTCTAGTCTTCCCTCCATTTCCCTATCATGTATCCACCATCTTTTGAATTCATATATCCAACTATTCACTTTTCCTCTTCCACTTGCACTCTACATTAGGGGCATGCCTCATCCATACTAAACTTCCTTATATATCTTCCATATTCCTTTCTACCATTCATCATCCTTGTCCATCTTTGATCTTGACTATGTGTGGTAGCCCCACTAAAATAATATTTAATAATTATTAAGATACAAAAAATAATTAATATATATAATAATTATAAATAACTAATAATAATTCTATTTTAAGTAAAGATAGATAAATAAATAAATAAATAGTATTGTAATATATAATGATTAAAGTTATAAATAAATGAAATGATATAACTAAATAATTCTAACATTTAATCTACCTCATAAACTTAATATTGTTAAATAAACTAAATACTATAATCTAATAGTATTAAATCTTAAAATTTAACAATATCATTTCTTTATATTAATAATATACAAATTAATTAATATTAAGAATATTATATTAATAAATAATAACCTATATTAATAATTAATTGAAAAGATGTGTCTCTTCTCATCATATCATATATAAGAGAAGTATTAGACTCATGAATAGGGATAGAAAAGTGATTTTATGAAGTCAAGAAAAATTAAAGGAAAACGAGAAATTTCCTAAGAAAAGGGTCATTACAATTGGTATCAGAGCAATGCATCTTGCCAGCTTGTAGGACTCAACCTATTAGACTTACAAGAGAATATATATATATATTGAAGATTGATTTGTAAAGGTTAAATATTTCAAAGATAAAGTTATTGCAGATATGGTGATTGATGAAATTATTCACTTATTTTAAAATGATTAAGAGTTGGCTATCTATATGCTCGATTGAATTGCAATATATGCTTGACTGAATTACAATTTAGAGGATTGGTTCATCATCAACCTTAAGAGATTAAAATTCATTCAAACATCTCTTAAATATGCAATGAAGTTGAATTAAGGAAATATAGTTTATTTTCAAATTTCGCAAATTGATTGGTAATTTTTATCAATGGAACTCTTGGGATGAAGAAACAAATGCAAATGGGAAAATGATATTGTGATATACATTGGAATATCAAGGTTTTGAATCTATAATCAAACATCAACCTTTTGTATTTTAAGTATTTATATGGCTTTGATGGGTGCAATACAATCTATTTAATAAAGATTTTCACTCTTAACATTGCCAATTAATACAACAGTGTGCCTTATTAAGTAAGGCAAGAAAATATTACATTGCCATGAAAACCTAACTAGGTATATATATATATAAAATCTATAATCTTTGAAGAAGAAGCCTCCTTGTTGGTCAAGAAGATAGATTACAGCTTGTGATAACACCTCCATGCCTGTACATAATATGAGCTATCAACATACATCCCTAAATAAATTTCATCTCATGGAAATAAAGATTAAAAATAGAGGATGATCTTATTACAAGTGGTATCATCTGCATATTACATACTATTGAGAGGAGACAATTGACAAATTCTAGATACATAGAAGACTTGCCAATAAGAAAAAAGATGAACATCAGTCATGGATATATATTTTATAGGTCATAACAAAGAGGATATAGCTGAGAAGAAATTATATTCATTGTTATTCAAAAAGAAAAATCACATTTTTATGTTTCAGCCCCATATTCAAAGGTGTTTTTTAGCAAAAAATCATGTTTTATGCATCTAAAATGGCCCCTAAAACCATTTCTCACAATTGGATATTGAGCTAATAATAGTTTTATGAAATTGGTAGCCTCAAAAATGCCCAGGCATACCCAAATATGAACCAACTTTTATTGACTGTGAGGATATGTTCAACATTACAATGAAGAGCCTTATTGCAACAAGTATTTAGGCAGACATGAATAAAAAAGCTATGGTTTTATCACCAAACACTAAGCCTACTATTTTGAGCTGCAAGATTAAGATTCATTGGTGACTGTCACTTATTATCCAACAACAATAACACTCTTACATGAGCTGTATACATTGGCATAATCATAGAACAGTGACTGAAGAAAATTGGAATGATCAAATTTTCTATTTCAATTGGGTATATACAAACATTTGCATGGAAACAAGTACTTGTAATGCCTTACCCTAGTCACATAATCAGAAGGATGAATGAATTTACTTCCCAATATTGTGAAATTGGAGGATAAAAGATATGGCTCTTACGAAATAGAGAGGAGGTAAGTAGAAAGGGTAATCTTTGTTTTAATATTTTCTTATTACAAAATGTTATATTGTCAAGAGAATTTTTTTTGAGATTATGAAAATATTTTATCATTTCCTAAATGATCTTCACAAATTGGGAAGGCCTATCTAGGAAGGTTCCCAAAATCATGAAATAGCAAAGGTAAGAAATTGAGCTTGCCCAAATTGCAAGATAGGTAAAATAAAATTTTTATCTCATTTTTGGCATGTTATTATTTATAAGTACATTAGATTATTAATAATTAATTTTAATATATATCTTTGAGGTAAAATTATTTACATGATGAGTTAAATAAATGGTAATTATTAATAATTATTTACCCTAAATTTAGAAGATCTATAATAATTTCTTTAAAAGGGATAGCAATATGTATTTATGAATGTTAATTATTTTGAAGATATGAATATTGGAATATATTTGGCTCAATTAAATATTTTCTCTTCAAAATCATTTATATTTAATTATGTATCTTCAATTGTAAATGTTTATACTATTTGGAGGAGGCATTGAAATAGTTCCACCGTCTATGATATCCACCATGGAATATAGGAAGAAAAACAATTAAAATGGTAAAGTCCTACAAAGAAAGGGTTAACTTGATATGTGGAGAGTACCTTTTTGGAAGGTAACTTATAAATGATAACTTTATTTTCTCACCAAATGTATAGTGGGTAGGGAGTGTGCACAAGGGGAGGAGTAAATCAGTCATGTTAGGGCAAGAGAATCCTAATATGGGTTAAAGATCTGAGGGAGCCCCAAGCTAAGGGTGTCCAACCTCAAGAAGTAGCAAATCTACCATCTACATCAAAATTAAGCATGTTCCTAGTGGCCAGGGAGTGTGCATAGGAGGAGGAGTAAATTGGTCACTTTGGAGTGAGAGAATCCCAATATGGATTAAAAATATGAGGGGGCCCCAAGCTGATCATGTCCAACCTTGAGCAACAGTAAATCTGCCAACCACTATGGAATTATACACCCTATTATATTACTATCTATAGAAAAGTTGTTAAAAATATGCATCTTCAGGAACTTTTGATTTTGAGACACGAGAAAGGAGCACGACATTCATGATCAAACTGGTAAAACATTTCCTTACCTTTTCTTATTTCAATTTGTAAATAGGATTATAACATGTATACTATGTGTCTACATCGTGTCTTCATACATTAATATGTATGCTTCGTATCTTCATGCATTTGTGTTCCTACCTCATGTTTGTATCATGTCTTCATGCATTAATGTGTCTACTTTGTGTATTCATTCATATGTTCTTGTACATGTTATTATATACTAACATGTTTACTTTGCAAGTGTCTAACACATAAGCAAGAAGGAGAATGAATCCAGACTACGAATTAATGAGGGATCAAATCAATTGCTTGAGGACAAGAAAATTCTAGAGGGGAGGACTGTGATAGCCCCACTAAAATAATATTTAATAATTATTAAGATACACAAAATAAGTAATATATATAATTACTATAAATAACTAATAATACTTCTATTTTATGTAAAGATAGATAAATAAATAAATAAATAGTACTGTAATATATAATGATTAAATTTATAAATAAATGAAATGATATAACTAAATAATTGTAATATTTAATCTAGGCAAGAGCCTACAACACATCGGTAAATTGCAAGCCTCTCATCAGAGAGTTCTTGGGTTCGAATCTACTCGTGATTAATACATAATAATGATTCATCTCAATAATAATAATAAATAACCTAGGCTTCGGCTGTTTACCTATCAATTTTTTTTTTTTTTTAAATGTAATATTTAATCTACCTCATAAACTTAATATTGTTAAATAAACTAAATACTATAATGTAATAGTATTAAATCATAAAATTTAATAGTATCACTTCTTAATATTAATAATATAGAAATTAATTAATATTAAGAATATTATATTAATAAATAATAACCTATATTAATAATTAATTGAAAAGATGTGTCTCTTCTCATCATATCATATATAAGAGAAGTATTAAACTCATGAAGAGGGATAGAAAAGAGATTTTACAAAGTCTAGAAGAAAAATTAAAGGAAAATGAGAAATGTCCTGAAAAGGGGTGATTACACTATCCTATTCCTTGCATCCTTTCATGATCATTTTTCATATCCATCCATTATGCTATGTATTTCCATCCACTTTAATTTATTTGATCTTGGCATCCTATCCATATCTTAGATCCCTTGTCCTTGTTAGATTTATTTCTCCATCCTCCATCCATAGTCCTACATAACCCCATTCTCCTTTCGTATGTCCCTAATCTTGATTATCCCATGCATTTTCTCTATTTCATATTCATACCATCTCTCTTATGACCTATATTGATATCTCTTCCACTTTCATACCTTTTCTTGAGATCAAAACTAGAGGAACCAAAAAAACAGCAAAAAAGTAATAATATCCATGTATTCTTTGGAAAAAAATCATCAACCTTCATTTCCTCTATGTGTATCTTTTAACACACACCATCTTTCCATTTCCATTCATCATTTCCCACTATATTTCCTTCCATTTTCCTATCCTTGGTATGGGGCATTTTAACTCCTTTGAAACATGGTCCTTTGCTCCCCATTTTTTGATATCATATCTTTGGGTCCCTCATATCCTTTCACCATTCCTTCCACCCATTTATCTTTCATCTATTGAATCTTATTGCTTCTCATCCATTTACCATACCTTGATTCTCCCTTGTCATTGGTCTCAATCTATTATATCTGCATCCTTTCATATCAAGTTCCATAGAAGTCTTCCAATCAATTCAATCAAATTAATTTATCCTCTAATCTAATCAAAGTCCATTCTTCGAATCATTTCCTACAAATCAAATTGCATTCTATCTAACTATCTTTTTCTTCTAACCCAAGCTTATCACAATCATTCTACTAATTCAATCAAGTTCTTCCATCATTTGATCACATCTTGTCCAAATTCTTCTGCTCATCATCTCTTCTTATATGAATGAGCTTCACCCTATCACATTCAGCTTATCAAAATAGTGATTGCAAACAAACTTACACAAATTCACGCTGAGACTAAATGATTTGAGAACCTTGTTCCTTTCACACAATTTCTAGTGAACAATCACAAACATTTTAATACAATTCAATCAAACAATCAATTTTTTCCTTATAGGATGCATCCTTTCTACATAGGCTTAATAGATTCTCCATTAGAATAAAGTTCATGGAAAGAATTATGGACTGAATGACTACTTGGTCATAAGGTCTTTTGTTGAATATATCTTTGTGTGTCAGTGTTAGCCTCCCCAAGTGTGCCTCAATATTCAATATCTTGGTATCATTTGAATGGCTTAACCTAGTTACACATTTCATTTTGTGATATGATTTTTTTTTAATGATTCTTTGGCACATCTATGTCAATTTTGAGTTATGGTTATGCATTGCTCACTGGGGCCAATGAGTTAGCACACTTTCCACCAAGATCATTTGTTCCATCATAGCTACAAAATCCATATTATGTTTTAAGAGTTTAGTCCATACAAAGGAACCTTGTCATCTATGCTACTATAGCATTTGATGGATAACTCCTCTTGCAAAATAAAACTAGGGTGTGCTCTCCCATATGAACACAATTGAATCCCATGAATTCATGTAGTTAGGATACATTTAGATTCATTATCTAGTAATGATTATCCAATTCACCCTTCTCCATTTTGATCTTACCAACAAGTCATGCAAGGTCATCTTTTAAGCCTTTTTTTATTTCCCTTTTCTTTCCCATGTCTATTTTTGAGAAAATGGGGCAAAATATATTCTCCTTTCACCCCATTCCCTTGAGGGGGCTCCTTGCTCCCTTTTCGTCACTATAACACGACTCTTGTGACTCCTCTCCTCATTAGGGAAACCTATATTTTCTTTTATTTGATGCAATATCATCTTGACACTACATCAAAGAGGGAAAAATGATGCTTAAAATCATCCCAAACACTATACATTAATAGATTTAATATTTTCCTTGACACTAATTGTTTATTTATTAAATAATTATATTTGTCATGTTCCTTCACTTATTTAATTGAATTTATTTAATTAAATAGCTTCACTTTCCTAAAGTATTTAAATTTAATTTAGATGCATCCCCTCTAATGTGTTAAATTTATTTAATGCATAGTGCTCCATAAATCCCCTTTTAAATAAATAACAAATTATTTAATCTCCCTCCACTTTATTAAATTCTATAATCCTATGATTAAATTAAATCCTACTTAATTTAATCCTAATCCCACCTAAAACATAGCCTACCACCCATCACTCTCATCCTTCTAAGTCTACCAACTAGTTAATCCCACTTTATTATTCTAAATACCCTCTTAAACACCTTTTAGTCCCTAAGTGGTTGCTCACACATGTGTGAGAAACTCAAAGCCCAAGAAAGGCCCCCTTTCATTAATTCCTCCAAAATCCTCTTACACTCTTACACACTTGTCCCCATTTCCTTTCTCCAAGGTTACTCACACATACCTTGAGCCATCTTAATCACAAAAGACTTATGTTGACCTTTGCATGGCTTGTCTTTTTAGCCCATGTGTCTCCCTTGTGGCACCTATGTGGATACGACATAGATGTCACCTCCTCAAGGCCTCTCTCAAGCCTATAAATAGAGCCCTTGATTCAACATTCTTCATCTCCTTGATATGTATTGTTATCATGCTTGTTTAAATTTAGAGTTGTTAGAGATTTTCATGCTTAGAGCTAACCTATGGTAGTTGTTTGCATTCTTTCAATTCCTAGTTCTAGCATAGTTTCATGGTAGCATGATATTGTTAGCTTTCTTTCTTCATTGCATATCACTTCAATACTCACATCCTTGAAATCCTTTGAAGTTGGCTTACTCATAGCCATTTCTTAAAGGTATTCCACATACATTTTAACATAGTTTCATGTTCATATTCTTGTATTCATTTGATTAGTTGGAAGGGATTCATTCATAGTTGTATTTGAGGAGAGCACATCCACATCCCTCATCATTGAGCACACCAACAAGGCCTCTTGTGAGCATGCTTGTTGAGCTACTCCGAGGTTGCATGAGGACTCTTATCTTTCAGTTGCATTAAATTTTAAAACACAAGTAGAATTAGTTGTATTTTGATTTACTTAAATCTTTGATATACATGTACAACTAATGTTTTCTTGTTATGCGTGCTCCCAATAGATTAGGTTTTGATGCATACAACAATATATTCTCAATGTGACCCATGTACTTGATTGGGATGCTTTGTACATGGAGGACGAGCAAATTTCTTTGGAGTGCATTCATATCCTTTAGTATCAGAGGCTAACCCTCAAAGGTTGGGATCTAGAGAAGTAAAGGGTCCATTGAGACCCAAATAATGATACTTCTACTACTTGGGAGGATGCCACATGGTTGATAGATTTGTACCTTATCTTTTTATAGGCTTCTAGAAATAAGCCTATGCCTAGTTAGGGAGGATGTAGTGCCTCTCATGTTTGCATTCTCTACCTTGTTATATTTTGATTTGGGAGACATTTTGATAGTCATATTGGATGATATTTGAGATGACCTAATGGTCAAATACTATATCTTGATTGCCAGTATCATGGATGATATATACTATGCTGTTCAATTTGATCATATATGAATGATGATGCTTATGGTCATGACATAATGCTTTATGATGATATCTACTTATTTTATATTCAAACATATAATCTATTTGTAATTATATGGTGAACTTATTGGATTCTAGATACCATGATTTGATGCTATGTATATTTACTTCATTCTTTTCTTGAGGTGTTTATGATGCATCGAGTGATGTAAATAGATTATTTTAATATAAGTAAATAAATGGTTAAATACATGATTTAATACATTTATTCCTTTGGCTATATTATTATATGCAATTGCACTTGATCATGTTATTTAGTCTATAGGATTTATATCCCCAGTAGTGGCACATGGAGTTAGTGATTTGGTTGGTTATATATAACAATTATTATCCCTATATGTGCGATGTATCTTGTTTAATTGTTAATTAAACCCTCCAGTAATTTAATAAATCTAAATTCATCTACATTTGTGACTAGACTAGTATTAAATCTGTGCATTTTGATGTCTATATTTGTCACATAAATTATTGGGGAATATTGTGGTTTAGTATTTTACAGGAATTTTGATATTTGATCTAATTTTTTCATTATATGGAAAAAAATTCATAGTTGAATTCCATTTAAGTAGAATTACCCGATTTTGTCTAGATTGAGGAGGGTTTTAATCTAGTAAGTCAGTTATTTTTCCTAAATTTATATTTCACTTTTAAAGTGGATATATATCCCAAAGAGTGAGTCATTTCTCACTTCTCACCTTCAAATTGGAATTTGAGAGCAAAGTTCCCAAAACCCTCTTAAGGAGGATTTTTTTATATTCATTGTGGGAGCTACACATGTGGGTTTGATGTGGGATTGATCTTGTTAGATACAGCTTAGGGAGACATTGGATTGTTGAGACTTTTGATAGTTTTAGCAAAGTGCTTATTTTACTATGAGATTTTCCATTTTTGCGCTTTTGGCTACCAAGTAGAGCTCTTCCATTTTTATGCCTTATCTCTATTTCTAAGTCTATTTCTGGTGCTTATATGTTAGGAGGTAGAGAACTAGTGTTCCCTTCTATTCTTGTATGCTTTCTCTATTTGGTTAGGTGGGTACAAGAATTTATTTTCCTTTTGGTGTGGGGTTTGGGTGTTTCAGACCAATATGCTAGCCATTTTTTAATATAGATTCTCAACCCAAATGTTATTTGATATCTTGGGTTTGTATACCCAATTGTAAAAAGAGTTTTAAATATTGTTGATTTTAGTCAATGTTAGCTTTTGGGCATTTTTTAGTTTTCCTCAATTTGTGTGCCATCCATTTTTATTGGGTGTTTCTTGGTGCTGATGTTGGTTGTGAAATCAGATTATCCATGAGGAATCCAATCTGACCATAAATGTTTCTTCTTGCCTTGGTATTTATTTCAAACTCATACTCTCAGATATGTGCTCGGGTGAATAATTTTATACTTTTTAATTTTATTGTTTCTCACCTAGCCCTTGTTGTTTATGATCTTTGTGTAGTTGATGTACCCACACGTGAGCATGTGAGCGTGCACTTGTTCGATTCTTGCAAGACGTAAACTCCTAATTGGTTTTGGTTGAGTTATGTTCATTAGGGTTGGGTTGGGACATTGTATTCCTACATGCACTCATTGTGTGATGAGTATGGGTAGGTAGGGTAGACAACTAGAGGGGCATCTCACATGACCCCAGGTCATGATCCTAAAAAGGGAAACATGAAGAAGTTTCTAATAAGTGATAACTAAATGAATTAATGGGTAATAAATCTAAGATTATAAAATGTGAAATACTTGTATAGTTCATTGGAGGTTTTTTACATGTATGGTCCATCCAAGGGAAATTATTTGTCTGATTCATCCAATGACACAGTGTAAGGGCCTCTTGAGGGAGAGTTTCTATATGATTTTTAGCTTGGGCTCTTGATGCCAAGTGATCTATACTCTACTCCCTACATAGTAGAGCCATAGAGTGTTTGACCAGGACCTATTGTGTTGCATTATTGTGTGATCATGGTTTGAGTCATCTGCACTATTTGGCATGAGTTTTAGCCATGGATGACTATATTATTTTTATTTTTGGTCAGATCATTATCTCCATCAACATGATAGGAGTGGGCCTATAGGTTCCATGTGGTTGGGAGACATAGCTACCTATACCATTGCCAAGGACCAATATGTAGAGTTGGCCTTCCTCCATGTTTAGTCCCAGAGTTGGATGCTCACATGGTTCTTTATGCTTTTCCAGAGTATTTTTCCCATGTGATTTATATTATTTGAGTTTCTTTTTAGATATTTGATTTATGCACATGTATGTTCACTCTGATGTTTCTTTTTCACATGATTACATTAGATGCTATGGAGTAGATGGTTGGATTTTTTATTCTCCTTTATTTACACATCATTTTAGCTCCATGTTTTTGAGTATTTGAGCCTCAACTTATGTGTTTTTGGTACTCCCCAGTGTGGAGGATATATTCTTGTTGTACTTCCTATTGGTGTTTCAAAATGTCATGTTTCAAAAAACTAGTGCTAGGAATAGAATACATCTAGGGGCAGCTAATTCCCATATTCAACATACTATTCAAAAACTAGGGCCAACTATAAGGCTAAACACTTCTTCTACTTAAGGTTCTACAAAACCTAGGCAAGTGTATCTCAAATTCATTCATATGGTACTAGTACTAAAGCATCACTTGAATCTAACAAAGAAGATAATACCCTTAATCTTCTAAAACTTGTACAAACAACATAGACATGAAATAGCTAATGACATGACCTATGAACTTGATAAGTTAAGTGTGGGTAACTCTTTTCAGCTCTTGAACAAAAGCAAAAAGGATTTTGAATATAATATTTATTTCAGAAAAACCCAAATATGAAAAACACAACACTTTGATCTTGTAGCTGATCAGTGTCTTATCTATTTGGAAATTCCACAAATCAATGAATTACATCCTTGGAAATCATTAACACATTTCACATATCAAGACTTCCAGATCTATCCATTCACCTTTTGAATCAGACATTTGCATCGCTTTTGAATCCCATACTAGACTTATTACTTCATGAAATCTACAACCCTATGATTACAAACTAAACTTTTACATGACTCCTTGAATCACAAGAAAAATATATCAACATATACACATCAAAATAGGATGCAACTAAATTTCATGCTCTTTGTTCACAAAACACAAAAGATTACAAACCACATGAACATGAGACAAGATTTAGACTGAAGATTAACTTACTACTACATCTTTGTTCATTTCCTTGAAAAAAATACATAAAGAATGCATGAAACTAAAATATAAAATTATCGAATAGACTAGAACTATCTGTATTCTCATTACTTGTTCATTACACGAGAAATGTTGAAGAGTGGTGGAATCACAATCATGATAGAAATTTCAACCTAATTGGAACCATCCTTGTGGTATCAAAACAATGAGAATTGTCCAAGAACTAGAACCAAGCTTTGGTCTCATAGTAGCTGAAAGGATTTTTCAACAAAAAATTGGAACCCTAAATAAAGAGAAGAGAAGAGAATATAAAGACAGGAAAAATTCCCAGATTAGATCAAATGCTGCCATTTGTCCACTTAGAAAACCTCCATCTATTGGTGAAGAACATCTCTCTACTCTTTCTCTTTAATTAAAAATTAATTCCAATCCTTACTACTAAAGAATGTTGTGAAAATATCTTCAAAATGATGGAACATGTAACTCATTAAGAAGATACGATATTGGATCTAATATTAAACTAGGGCCAAAAACACTCACCAAATGGCTTCTAGAGGAAAAAAAAAAATCTTAGAATCATTTTCCTCCAAATATGGAGTCAAAAAACTTCAATGACTAATCTCTAATTGAAAATGATGATCAATCATGAAAATTGCCCCTTCTATTGAGAATGTCCCCCATTTTACAAATCTACTTATATCTCATACCGCTTAATAAATGTACATTTCTAATTCTATATCTAGATAGTTCGACTTCTCTTATTTCCAATGATATACTACACTTTGCATTTTTGATAAAAATGCCCCTCTGGCATGTGTTTGAAATTCTAAGCCCCAATTCATGAACATAGCATTTAATTGAAATTTTAAAATATCCTATAGTTTAAACTATAGAAAAAATTTAAATCATTTAAATTTTTCCAATCTAGGTTTTTCATGTTCAAATTTTGATAAAACAACAATAAAAACATTTTTTTTTCATCTTTTTGCCTTTTTTTCAATCTGGGTCAAACCTCCTGGTTGATCACCATGTAGGTGCCATGTGGTATCATTTGATTTATGAAAGCTTCTCTATCATCACTACCACCTCACTAGAGCACCCTACCACATGTTGTAATTTTGCAAGCTTGTGACATTAACCCTTAACTCAACCTTAACCTGAGCGACTGGGCGAATGACCTCATTCTATGACTTCATGGCTCTATCTTCTTAACAATAGTTAAGACATGTGATTATGTGAAATAAGACATTTTGCACAGTTGTGGTAGTTTTATCACTTAACATTTATTGCTTGCAATTTTGTGACCAATGGTTAGCTGATTGTTTTGTGCCATTGCATAGTTTAACTTTGACTATGCAATTTTTGTTGTGACTACATGCTTTGACATCTCATGGCACTATTGACATCATCCTCCTTCTCTTTTTACTATGTGGCTAGTCAAAATTTGGTCTTAACTCACTGCCAATTTTTTGCCATCCATTGTGGGGCCTCTTGTGCATGAGTTTGCATCTCAAAAGGGTGGAGCCTTTTAGATATTAGTTTTATTGTGTGTTCATATATTTTAAGACTTCACAATGGCAATGACCAATGAATGTGGGACAAAACACTTTCATTTATTCTTCTCTCCATCTTCCTCATGCATGGTTTCTTCTACACGTGCCACTCCATATTTGATATTTTAACTACGTGAGAACCTTCTAGAGTGTTGCATGAAGCATCTCTACCATTGCAATTTCCTATAACCTGAGTGCTTTGAAAAAAAGTTCTACATCATCAAGATATTAGAGGAGTTCATAGAGATAACTGTGGATAAGGCCATGAGTAGCTTCATCTGATGTGCATTCCTCAAGTGCATCATTCATAATACTCAAAGATCAAAAAGGCCCCATAGGCACATGAAACAAGTGATATTCAAAGATGTGCGGGAGGACTTTCTAAGAAGATAATTGAAGTCTAGGTCCCTTGCAAATGTCACTTCTCGATAGAATTGACTAAGAACTAGGATGATTTGGTGGGGGCCATTAGATACCTTTTTTCATTCCTCAAATGTGATTAGGAGTCACTCTCATCCTCTCCTTTCAAAACACATGGAAGCTGTTGGATGGGACACAAAAAAGGCAATATTGAAAATAATATTTGAAATGGTGCCTTAATTGGAAAGGACTTACCATATTCCTTGAAACCACAAGCTCATGTTCAATTGTTACTTAAAAAGGGGGCACTACTGATTCAGAATAATAACCATAGATCACCTTAGGGTAGCTGATGTCTTCCACATTCATATAACATGCCTTTATATTTGCAAATCATTTCATTCTCACCTCCTTAGCTTCACAACCCTATTCTGCTCCCTATTGCACTCTTGGTTATGAAAGGTGGGAATAGTTGCATGATGGAAGGAAATTTTGACCACTTGTAGCTCTCCCTCTTCTTTGTTGGAGCTTAGCTCCTATTCTTTCCATTGTGAGCACTAGTTTGACCAACTGCCTCTAGTAACAAATTCTTAAGATCTACCATATGACTTGCTAGATTTTACATCTGTTGAATACAAATTTCAAAGAAATTTTATATGTATGTGACAAATATGCTCATGTATCCCTCATGTAGAGTTGTTTCTTGTCATCTAGAAATCAATCTTCTAATCTTTTAACACTAGATATCACCATCACAAATTAGGAATATCTGTGTATAATGGTAGCTATATATTAAAGATTCACTCGCCCCACCTGGTAAAATGTATCAAAGTATTTGGGATAAATACCAAAGTTTGTATTTGCAACTCTCTATGACTAGCAAGGTGTCACATTGTTCATATTTAGAAAATGTTGTTGGAATGTTCAAAAATGAGAAGAGAGAGGGGCGGGGGGGGGGGGTGTAGCAGGGGTGAATAAGAAGTATCACACTTTTAACTTTTTTCAATCCTTTAAACATATAACTAAAGAATAAACTACATGTATGTAAACATATAAATGAGCATAAAGTAAACATATGCACATGACACACATAACACCAAATTTGGTAACCCAGAAACCCTCCATAAATAAGAAGGAAAAACTAGGGTGGGGATGATACCCACAAAAATCACTACAACAATAATTGTTTAACCACTTTTGATGGTTTGCCCTATGAAAGGCCTGCCCTATTAAAGGCTTTACACTGTGTCAATAGTGACCTAATTAGAGGATTTACAAACACTTTACATGAAGTGTCACCCTATTAAAGGATTTACAATAGGCTATTAAACCCACCTAATACAATAGGATTTTCAATCACCTTCTCCAAAGGTTTTCCTACCTAGCTGTTAAGCTAACCTATCAATATAGAATTTCCAGCATCTAATACAATGACAAGAAAGTATTAAAAAAAAAAACCTTGATAGTATGCAATCTCTAATTATTGGATTTAGGTACTTGAGCTGCTCTCTTTGATCTTGATCCTATGAGATCTGATATCTGATTGTGTCCCTTGTTCCTTGTGCTATTTTGACCAACTGGATATGGAATTGCTGCACTATTCGTCTAAGTCTTTCCTTCTTCACATTGAATTTTGCTAAAATTGTTAGAATTGTTTAGAATAACTAAGAGGGGGGGGGGGGTGGGGGTGAATCAGTTATTCAAGGTCCAAATGCCCTATTAATACCTTTTTACTACTTTTAATGAATCCATACCCTTTTCATCTGTTCGAACTTAAATTAATCATATAAGAAAGTTATAGTAAATCAACATGCAAAGATAGAACATTCAAGATCAACACATGACACAATGATTTACGTGGAAACCCAATTTGGGAAAAACCACCAGTAACATGCTACTTGATTCTCACTCTTCTGAAGTGATGCCCTGTTAAAAGCCTGCCCTGTTAAAGGCTTACAACACACTGTTAAATGTGACCTTGTTAGAGGATTTCACCAAACTGTTAGGAATGGGCCTGGTTAAAGGTCTTTAGAACATTCACTTGGAATGTCACCCTGTTAAAGGATTTATCTAATGGCTGTTAAACCAACCTAAGTCCATACGATTTAGACTTACAGTTACAATTGCTAGAAAGTAACAATAATGGTCTATTGATCTGATATAACTTACAACATACTTTGCAGATTTTAGATCACACTTTCAGTTCGATCCTTATGCTTGGCTTTAATCTCTTTAGCTCTGACTACTTGTCTTCCTCTCAAGCTTCATCTCCTTGAGTCTTCTAACTCATTCTACCAATGCAATCATCTTTGTGGTCGTCTATACAAATAGAATTTTTGTGCTATCTTCTCCTAGGCACATTCTTCAGCATTTCATGCTTTTATGCTTGACCACCGTCTCTCTTTCCTTCTATCCCCCCTCTCTCTCTTTAACTTATGTCTTCTTATATAGAAGTTTGATTTGCCTTTGCCACTCAATTCTCCCTCTTCAATTTTAGGGTTTCAAAATGGATTATGTAGGATACAATGTATCTACCCCATATCTTGTTTTCTTCTTGAAACTTTGCTAGTTGTATCTTAAAAATGTTCTACATGGTGTTCTGTGCCACCAACTCATCATTCTTATCTTCCTTTTAATTCATAGATTTCTAGATAACAACCTTGTCAGCTTAGATCTGGAAAATCTTCGATTTCCTAAATAATGCAGCAACTCGGCATTATTGAGTTACTGATGCTCGACACCTCTGTTTACTCGACACCTATACACCCTCAACACTTGAACTTGCTCAACACTTGAACTTACTCGGCACTTGAACTTACTCGGCACTTGAACTTACTCGGCACTTGAAGTTTACTCGACATTAACTAGAACTTGCTCGACTCTTACTAGCTTGCTCGACTCCTTCTTTCTAATGAACTTAGTTTGAGCTTTACAAAAGACTTAGCTAAAACCTTAAATCTTTGATATGTTTTAGTGTACCCATTCTTTGTAGTATGTCATCAAATACATTCTTTCATCAACGGCTTAGCTGATCCTTGTACTTCATTACAACATCATAACTTCAACTTTTCTCTAGGTATTTTAGTTACATCTTATTAATTGCCTCCACCTTGACAATCAACTAATTGATAGTATTTGGATCACTAAAGTAATTGTCATCCCTGCAAGTAGCAAGTTTGAAATCAATGACAAAAAAATGATTGAGGACATTCTTTACTAGTTCCATATTTTATTCCAACAATCTCCTTCAACTTTTCTTTTAATTATTTCAATCATTTCCAACAATCTCCCTATTTGGCATTGATGGCAAACCAAACTGATCAAGTAATCAATTTAGTTACCACCAAGATTGTATATGATACGTTGTCTTGCTGTATTTCACTACTGATCTCATATATCTCCCTCTTTCATATATATATCTCCCTCTTTCTTTGCATTGATCAATTAGCTGCATATTTCTCCCTCTTTGACATAAATGCCAAAGATGTAGCATTTTTTATCATGCAAAATATAAGCTTTGGCTTCTTGTTGTTTTTCTCCTTCTGTCACCATGCTTGTGACTGATTTGGAGTTTCTGTACCTGTTGTCATCCTTTGCATCAACCTATTAATATTTCAATGATTTATTCCTATTGATGCAAGGCAGCTTCCTTGTTGCCTTAAATTGCTTGGTTTAGGGGTATTCATAGGCATCCTTAGGCAATGGTTTGGTGAAGATATCTGTTGTTTGTTCCTTTGTGTGAATGTATTCCAACTTCACTTGTTTGTCTTCTACAAATTCTCTGACATAATAATACTTGATTGCAATATGCTTGGTTTTTGCATGCACCACTAGATTTTTGGATATGTTTATAGCACTTGTATTATCACAATACAATATCACCGATTTTGTTACTTCTTCTTTCATTCCATTCAATAGATGTGTGAGCCATACAATGTTTGTACAATTGACTGCAACTGCCACATATTCTGATTCTGCAGTGGACTGGGATATACATGTTTGTTTCTTGCTAGTCTAGGTAACCAGCCTTTTGCCTAGAAATAATGCACCTCCACTTGTGCTTTTTTTGTCATCAATGTTTCCTCCCCAGTCTGCATCTATATATGCATTGAGTTCAAATTTTTCATTCTTTTTGTAGTATAGACCAAAATCATTAGTCCCTTTGAGATATCTCATTATTCTTTTTACTGTTATGAGATGATTTTCTTTAGGATTAGTAGAAAATCTAGCCACTATTCCAACTGCTAATTCTAGGTCGGGTCTACTATGTACAACATATTGTAGTTTTCCAATCATGGATCTGTACATTGTTTGATTGACTTCAGTTGACTCATCATTTTTGGATAGCTTATTTCCTGTGGCCATTGGTGTGCTGACTGGTTTGGATTCCTCCAATCCAAAAGTTTTAAGAATTTCTTTGATGTACTTTGATTGTGTAACACATATTCCATGTTTAAGTTGGTGTACTTGCAATCCAACAAAAAATTTGATTTCTCCAAACATAGACATTTCAAATTCATGTTTCATTTTGTTAGCAAAGCCTTTGCAAAGTACTTCCTTACCACCAAATACTATGTCATCCACAAAAATTTCAGATATAATAATGTCTTTACCTTCTTCAGCTTTGATGTACATGTTGCTATTATCATCAGTTCTTTCAAATCCAATTTGCACTAGATACTTGTGAAGTCTCTCATACCATGCTCTAGGTGCTTGTTTCAAACCATGGAGTGCTTTATGTAGCTTACACACCATATCCCTATTGTTCTCATCAACAAATCCTTTTGGTTGTTCAATGTAGACTTCTTCTTCTAGTATACCATTTAAGAAGGTAGATTTTACATCCATCTGATAGACTTTGAAATCTTTGTAGGCAGCATATGCAAGTAAAGTTCTTACTCCTTCCATTCTAGCAACAGGAGCGAATGTTTCTCCATAATCTATTCCTTCTTCTTGAGCATAACCCTTGCATATTAATCTGGCTTTATTTCTGAATACCCATTTGGTACTAATCACATTCTTGTCAGTTGGTCTGGGAACCAAACTCCAGGTTTTGTTTTTCCTTATTTGATTAATTTCTTCTTCCATAGCTTTATACCAGTCATCATCCTGTAATGCACCATATACTATCTTGGGTTCGAATTTGCTGATTAGACATGTTTCATGTCTAAGTCTACTCCTTGTCATTGGTCTTGCATCTTTGTCACCAATTATCTGTTTAGCAAGGTGATGTCTTTTTACATATTTGAATAATCTTGGCTCTATCCTTGTTTCCATGTTTGATCTTTTGGATTCAGAATCACTATGCACTTCATTGTCAGGTTGTTCTTCATTATGTGTACTGTCTTCAGAATTAGATTGTGCATTTTCTTCATTTTTTAACTTGGCTTCTGAATGCAACTCGGCATTCACTGGTTGTGAATCGGCTAAAACTGACACTTGTTGTTGATTTTCAATTTGATTGTCATCATCCTCATCAGCAGTCATTCCTTCATAAGAATATACAAAGGTTCTGTATTCTTCCATTTTCTTTGGTTCTTCAACTTGGACTTTTGTGTGCTCATCAAAATTTACATTTGCACTTTCCACAATTTTGTTAGTGTTAATAGTCAAACACTTATATGCCTTACTTCTAGTGGAGTAACCAAGAAATATACCTTCATCACTTTTTGCATCAAATTTTCCATTTCTAGTATCCTTCAGGATAAAACATTTGCAACCAAACACTTTGAAATGTTTTACATTGGGTGAGTAACCATACCATAATTCAAAAGGTGTTGTATTTTTACCTTTCTTGACTTGTACTCGGTTCAGTGTATGAATAGCTACACTTACAGCTTCTCTCCAGTATTTTAGAGAAACATTCTTTTCCATCATTAATGTTCTGGCATAGTCAATCACAGATCTATTTCTTCTCTCAGCAATTCCATTCTGTGGGGGAGTTCTAGGAGCTAACGTTTGTCTTTTGATTCCATTGTCATTACAGAATATCTCAAATTCTTTTGATGTAAATTCACCACCTCTATATGATCTTAGACATTTTAGGCTTTTTCCAGTTTCCTTTTCAACTCTGGCCACATACCACTTAAGCATTTGAAAAGCACCAAATTTTTGTTTTAAGAACATAACAGTCATCATCCTGGAATAGTCATCAACAAATAGCATTATGTATTTATCTCCTCTATAGCTTTGTATTCCCATTGGGCCACATAAGTCAATGTGAACTAACTCAAGTATCTCTTTAGATGTATAGTTCTTGCTTTTGAAACTTGACTTTGTCATCTTTCCTAGCTGACATTGTTTGCATATGATATTATCATTCTTTTTCAGTTTTGGTAGACCTTTGACTTTCTTCATTTTACTGATGTTGACTAGATTATCGAAATTGACATGACATAATCTTCTATGCCATAACCATTCATCATCAAATTTTGCAAATAGACAAGAAGCATCATCCATATCAAGGTAAAATAAATTACTCTTTGTTTGATCTCCTTTTCCTATTAGTTTACCATCAATATCATAGATTTTTGCAGTTTTGTTTCCAAATTCCACTTTGCAACCTATATTTCCTAACTGTGAGACACTTAGTAAATTGTAGTTTAATCCTTCAACATAGTATGCATTATCACATGAAATTTGTTCTGTGAGCTTAATGGAACCTTTTCCTTTGATTTGACATGGAGCATCATTACCAAATCTAACACTATTTCCATCATACTGAGTAAAGTTGACAAACTTACTTTTGTCTCCTATCATGTGATGTGAGAATCCACTATCTATGATCCATCTGTCATTCTTGTTTATACATGTCACCAGTGCTGTGGCTTCTTCTTCATCAGATTGGTCCTTCATGGCTACATAAAAAACTTCATCATCATTGTCATCAGAATTTTCTTCAACAATATAACACTTCTTACCTTTTTCTTTGTAATCTCTTTTGTCATCATCTCTTCTATTCTTGTATTTATTGCCTTCCTTGGAATCCTTTTTCTGTGGACATCTTGCAGCAATATGACCTACTTCATTGCAATTGAAACAAATGATAGGCATCTTACCTTTGAATTTTCCTTTAGCCCTGTGAAATCTTCTAGCAAGCAATGCTTCCAATTGTTCCACATCTTCCTCATTAGTGCTACTATCACTAGATACATACTTCATTTTTCTCATTTCTTTGATTTCACCTGTTCGGCATCTTTTAGTGATAACTTTGCCTTAAAAGTAGATTCAACATTTTCAGGTTTGTAGTTGTCAAAGTTAGATAACTCAAATGCAGTGAATCTACCTATAATACCTTCAAAGTTTAGATTATTTCCTGGTATGCATCTTAGTTCTTGTATTGCTGATACTCTAATAGCATAGATAGGGAGCAAGGTTCTTAAGAACCTACTATTAATAGTATCCTCATCCAGTTGACCATTCAAGCATCTTATTGCACTTACCACTTCCTTTATTCTTGCACCATACTGAGCAACATTCTCATTTTCCTCCATTTTCATGTCGTCAAACTTTCCTATGAGACTTTCTCTTTTTGCTCTTTGTACATTCTAATCTCCTCCATAGATGTCTGATAGGGATTTCCACATTTTGAATGCAGTGTCACATTCTTTGATATCATCAAATTCAATATAGTTGAGTGCAAATGCAATTTCCAGCATTGTCTGATTGTGTTCTTCTTTGTTTTTCATGTCTTCTGCAGTAGGAGCACCTGTTGGATCTACACGTTCAGTGATGATTGAATTTTGGGCACAATATCCTATGGATCCAAGATGTAGCTTCATCAAACTTTTCCATGCAACAAAGTTGTCTTTGTTGAGCTTGGGAACTTCTCTTTTTGGCATTTTGATCTTTTCTACTAGTAGTCCCTTTAAACTGAATCAGCAGTTCAGCTCAGATAATAATTGTTAGAATTCTTTAGAATAACTTAGAGGGGGGGTGAATCAGTTATTCAAGGTCCAAATGCCCTATTAATACCCTATTAATACCTTTTTACTACTTTTAATGAATCCATACCCTTTTCATCTGTTCGAACTTAAATTAATCATATAAGCAAGTTACAGTAAATCAACATGCAAAGATAGAACATTCAAAATCAACACATGACACAATGATTTACGTGGAAACCCAATTTGGGAAAAACCACTAGTAACATGCTACTTGATTCTCACTCTTCTGAAGTGATGCCCTATTAAAAGCCTGCCCTGTTAAAGGCTTACAACACACTGTTAAATGTGACCTTGTTAGAGGATTTCACCAAACTGTTAGGAATGGGCCTGGTTAAAGGTCTTTAGAACATTCACTTGGAATGTCACCCTGTTAAAGGATTTATCTAATGGCTGTTAAACCAAACTAAGTCCATACGATTTAGACTTACAATTACAATTGCTAGAAAGTAACAATAATGGTCTATTGATCTGATATAACTTACAACATACTTTGTAGATTTCAGATCACACTTTCAGTTCAATCCTTATGCTTGGCTTTAATCTCTTTAGCTCTGACTGCTTGTCTTCCTCTCAAGCTTCGTCTCCTTGAGTCTTCTAACTCATTCTGCCAATGCAATCATCTTTGTGGTCATCTATACAAATAAAATTTCTGTGCTATCTTCTCCTAGGCACATTCTTCAACATTTCATGCTTTTATGGTTGACCATTGTCTCTCTTTCCTTCTATCCCCCCTCTCTCTCTTTAACTTATGTCTTCTTATATAGAAGTTTGATTTGACTTTGCTGCTCAATTCTCCCTCTTCAATTTTAGGGTTTCAAAATGGATTAGGTAGGATACAATGTATCTACCCCATATCTTGTTTTCTTCTTGAAACTTTGCCAGTTGTATCTTAAAAATGTTCTACATGGTGTTCTGTGCCACCAACTCATCATTCTTATCTTCCTTTTAATTCACAGATTTCTAGATATCAACCTTGTCAGCTTAGATCTGGCGAATCTTCAATTTCCTAAATAATGCAGCAACTCGGCATTATTGAGTTACTGATGCTCGGCACCTCTATGTTACTCGGCACCTATACCATCTTGGCACTTGAACTTGCTCGACACTTGAACTTACTCGGCACTTGAACTTACTCGGCACTTGAACTTACTCGGCACTTGAAGTTTACTTGGCATTAACTAGAACTTGCTCGACTCTTACTAGCTTGCTCGTCTCCTTCTTTCTAATGAACTTAGTTTGAGCTTTACAAAAGACTTAGCTAAAACCTTAAATCTTTGATATGTTTCAATGTGCCCATTCTTTGTAGTATGTCATCAAATACATTCTTTCATCAATGGCTTAGCTGATCCTTGTACTTCATTACAACATCATAACTTCAACCTTTCTCTAGGTATTTTAGTTACATCTTATTAATTGCCTCCACCTGGACAATCAACTAATTGATAGTATTTGGATCACTAAAGCAATTGTCATCCCTGCAAGTAGCAAGTTTGACATCAATGACAAAACAATGATTGAGGACATTCTTTACTAGTTCCATATTTTATTCCAACAATCTCCCTCAACTTTTCTTATAATTATTTCAATCATTTCCAACAAAAATCTCCCCATACACTACTTTTATTCTTTTCTATAATGGGTTTTCAACCTCCTTTTAAAGATTGTGAAGACTTAGGGTTAGGTATGGATCTACAATCCATATTGAATCTCAAATTCTCACTCATTCCTTGCATTTTTCTCATTGGTTGCATGCCTTCTCCATTTTTCTGATTGGTTGCATATTGATCGCATAGGAAATGTAAAATATTTGATCTCATCCTCTTTCTCCTTTGAAATCCTTCTATGTCGGCTCCAAAAATGGTTTACATATGAGTTTGTGAGGGTACAAACTCATATTTTGATTCTGTGTTACTTGGCACATACTAGACTACTGATGCTTGACACATATACTATACTAGATTTCTTGGCATATGATTCTAGCTCACTCGGCATATGAAGCATTTTGACTTTCTTAACATCAACTATGACTCAACACCTATATATCACTTGGCACTTATATACTACTTGACACATGAAGTCACTGGACACCTTTTGAAATACTAGCTTGGCACACACTGTGGCTCGGCATACATAGGTGTACTCGGCTTCAATACAAAAAGTGATTAAGTGTGTTGACACTGAAATGTCAAAACTATCTAAGGACTAACAATCTCCCCCTTTGACATGAGTGTCAAAAACACTTACCTAGACATTTCTAATATGTCCTTATGAGTACCTTATCCAAAAAAATTCAAAATTGTTCAAATTTTTTTCAAAATACCTTAACTCCCCCTGAGCTATTTTGTGCCTTGTCATTCTTGCAACCAAAATCTTGTACTGTATGTGCTTGATACTCTTTGTCTTCTATCTTGTACCTATATTCTATACATGTGTCTTTATGTCTGATCTATAAGAGCTTATGGAATATTTGCATTTTGTATCAGAGCAACTTTCCATATGATTGCCAAAAATTTTGTATCTCCCCCTCTTGGCTATCAAAACATATATCTCCCCCTTTCCTTATTATCTCCCCCTATCTTATTATCTCCCCCTTTTTGACACTTATTGCAAAGGGTTCTAAGGAGTAAAACCATAATTAGCCAAAAAATTACTATTTATGTCCATTATTGTTTTCAGAGCTACATCCCAATTCTCCAAAGCTATGTCAAGTGACTTGTGCTAGATGGAAGTCTCTATAGTAAGGTGTACAAGTCCATCAAGGGTAGAAAGATTTGGATCTTTCTTTAAAACTTCTTTAGCAAAAACTTGTTCCTTGTGGAGGACTTCTAAATGAGGGGTTATGGAGGACTAAATTTGCATCAATTTTTTCTTAATATTGGTCTCCTCTACTATTAGTACAACTAACTCCCTTTGTGTGTGAAGTGATTGTGCAAAATGCTTCTCACTTTGAGCTGGATCTCTAGGTAATTTCATGCTAGATATTTTCAAGCTTCTTTTCGAGCTCATTATTCTTTGGTTCGTTTCTTGTGTGAAATTGAAAAAATCACACAACTTCCTATACAATGAAAAAAATTTTCCAAGGACAATTTTGACCTTATCAATTTTCTTGGCCAACTCTCCCTATTCAAGTGCAATGCCAATATATATCTTTTCATTCACATTTCCTTGAAATTTTCTCTCTGACCATTCCATGAGTTTATCATTGGTGTCCTAATCTTCATTTGTCACCTAGGCAACTATGTTTGATAGTTTCTCAATTATTGGCTTGGCTTCATTTGGTGACTGCAATTTGAAAGCATCCAAAAAGATGTCCTAGATGTCATGAAGCGCTTGCTTATGTTTAAATTATTTCCTCAGTATTTCCTACCTCATCCTTATGTCTAATGCATTTTACATTTCAGTCATTTGTGCCATTGTGATAGTCTTGGAATCATAGGAAGGAATCACAATATCTTCATCTAATTTAGGATCTCCATAGTGAAGTACCCTGGCCACTCTAGTTGAACTCGAGCCTGGAGTTGAAAATTGCAAGGGGATAGCATTAGTGCTCAACTATTGAATGGTCTTAGTAGGAGTGCTAGTCTTTGGTAGTTCTACCAAAGTCTGAATGGCGACCTACTCCTTTTCTTTTGTTATATCCTCTTTCTCATCTAATTTCCTCTCCTCTACACTCAGCATTTGATCAATGTTACTTATTTCACTTGGTGGAGGTGGTGGTGGAAGCATCAAAACTTTAGTCCTAGTAGCTATGTATGTGAAAGGTGGATCCTTTGCTTTCACCTTTTCCTTTTGTGGTGCTACTACTACTCTTTGTAGTTCATCTACACTCACCAATATAGGGCTTGTGCATAATTGTGCCTATAAAGTAGATTGGTAAAGGATCTTGGAGAGATCCTCTATAGTTAATGGATTGATGTTTTGAACTGACTTGTCAATAACATCCTTTATGATTACTATCTCTATAGGTGTAGTGGTTACATGAGGTGGACTAGGAGGTGGTAATTGTGTGTCTTGCACAATTTGCTCTTGTTGTTGTTGTTGATAAAATATTGCCATAGTTTCTTCTCCCTTAGCTGATTCTTCTTCTTCTTTCTCCTTATTCTCTTCCTCACCTTTTTCTCCCTCATCTTTCTTTTCCTCCTCTTTCCTTTCTTCTTTCTTCTTCTTTGTTTCCTTTGCTTCCTCCTCCTTTTTCTATTCTTCTGATTTCTTTTCATCTACCTTCTCTTTGGCATTAGTTTCTACCTTATTTGTTTCCTCTACTTTATCATCAGTAATTTTATATTTTTTTCCATATCTATGTGGAATTATTTACAACATCCTCAATTTTTTTTTGAAGGATGCAAAAGGCTCTATACTTGGGTGCAAACTTCCCACTATATTTCTTGTTTTCCTTGGTTATTTGATCCTTTGTCATATAAGGCTTTACTTGTGCTAGGGTAGGTTCTCTGATCTCCCTTTCCATCTTTAGACAATAATGCCACTTATTCTCAACTATCTCATATAGTTCCTTTGTCATAGTATTACCAAGTTCTAGAGGTGTGTTCTTAAATTCAGCCATCATGGCATACACAGATTCCTCTATTTTATTCTACTCTTTGCTACTAAGATTATTGAAATTAAGAGACTTTAAATCATTTAAATTTTCATTTTTAATCTTATTACAAAGCTTTTCAATTGTGTATTTAGGAGGATGGCTTACCACTTTAAACTAGCTAATGTCCTTTGATTCTATCCTTTCTTCATCATCTGTATTTGGCTAAGCCACATACCTTCTTCTTTTCTTAGGCTCTTCAGTAGGCTATGTAGTGGATTTCTTCTTTTCCTTTGATGCCTCTTTGGCCATTTGAGTAGATGCTCCTTTTGTGGCCCTTTTTGCTGGAGATGGTTTAGTTTGAGCTGGTTTGGTGACCTTTTTGGGCTTAGGCTAAGTTGAAGGCTGTGTTTCTACCTTTCTCTTATTTTTCTTGGTAGGTGTTGGTGCTTCCTTGGCTTCTTCTCCCTTGGCACCTTCCTTCTTTTCTTCTCCTTGGCCTTGTGTCAACTCAACATCACCTTGCCCTTGCTCTTCTTCTTCCTCATTGTCTCCTTCTACTTCTTCTACTTTGTCTTCTCTTGCTTCTCCTTTAATGTTTGCTCCAAATGTCTTCTTTATTTTCCTTACCATTTTATCCTTCTTCTTGATGACAAAGGATGTTTCCAATTTGGTCTCAACTTTGGACTTGACAATGTCATATGTCCCAAAGTGATGAGTTTCCTTATAAATTTCTTATGCTAGCAATGTTATGATTATTGTTGAGGCTTCATCTACATCAAATTCATATCCTAACGGCCTTAGCCATCTTCCCCTTAGTATTGAAACTTGAATGTAGGTGTAATCTATGTTGACCAAGAAGCATATGTCATTAACATGTTGCTCTACCAATGAAACTGGTATTCTCATTCTTTGCTTCATAGACTTCTTAACATCTTCAAAGTAGCTAGTCATCTGGGCTTCAAAGTTATCTCCCATTTGATCAATGAACTCATTGATCTATGTTATTGTAGACTTGTTAGAATTCTAGTTCACCTTCCCAATTGAAGGGAATTGTTCCATCACATAAACGAATATACACATAAGAACTGAGCCAAATTTTCATTGAGCACCTTTTGATCTCCTTATAGCTCCGAGGTTCTCAATAATTTGTTGCAACATGAGTTCTGTCAGATCATATGTATGATCTTTCTTCACCAACTTGTATGCTACATCAACAACTATGTAGGGTATGTTGTTTAGTCTATTGGATTGATAGAATTTATGTGAAATTATTCTCACAACAAAGTCAAGTAGGGGTTTAGTAACAGTGCAATTTTCATTCCCCTATTATTCCATTTTGCACCATTATTCTTCTCTATAACCTCCTTTTTGTCACTTCTGAAAGTCTTTAGCCGATCGAGGGTTGTGAGACTAGTAACCCTATGAACTATCCTCTTTACAATCTTGATAGGTCTTCTCTCCAACCATAAATATCCATCATGAATTTGGCTCAAAACAATGTGAATCCATTCTGTTTTAAACACCATAGGGAAAACTAGGGTTTTGGGTAGGCCCTTATTCTCAACAATTTGGAACTCATCCTTCAATATCTCATTGTCAAATAGCTTATCATAGGCATGGAAGATTTCTAGGTCACCTATGGCACCAATTTTATAGTTTGAACACTTTCTTACATCTTGGACCATGACAACCTTAGGTGGGATAATGGATAATGTGCCAATCGAGTCATTTTTTTAGGAAACTTCACAAATTGGCCTAAATTTAGGCTATTTCAATTCATTGCTAACTAGTTGGATCTCATGATCTTCCTTTTCTTTGGGGTTCCTTGAGCTAGAGGCTATTTTACCGAACTAGGGTTTTAAAATGTATTAAAACTGCAACTCTACGTAGCTCGTCACTTGATAAATACCTTTGAATCAATGAGTTCATGTTGAATTGTTGTTGAAATCCATGCAAATGATTGTAAGGTAGCTAATTGATCACCTCTTCACTCTTCTCATCTTTACTCTGCATTTGAATGGCATAAAAATGAATGAAATTTGACCTTATACCTATCACAGACCTAGCATTAAATGCTTTGTGCATATAGCTGTAAACTCGGCACTTGAAGGATACAACATGACTCAGCTCCCATTGTAATTCACTTACTCGACCTCCGCTAGACTCCTATTTTACTTGGCTTCAAATATCAGCTCGACAGCTATTAGAAACTCGGCATCCATTGGAGCTTCACTTGGCATCTAAGGGTAACTTGGTAGCTTCTTCAAAATTTTGCTTGGCATCTTTTCTTATGCTAATTTCTTCCTTGTAGTACTCCTTTGTTTTTTGGGACTGATGTATGATATAACTTTGTATATTAGTCCCATACATCTATTTTTCTTAGTTGTATGGTGTGTGATCTCTTCATTTGATGTGCTACACTCACCTTTCTTTTTCCATGTCTTTTTCATTTGCCCTCATATTTTTTCAACATCAATCTTCTCTTTTCATTTATTGACTTTTGTCTTGGGTGTTTTTGACTTTGTTGGAAAATTCCTACTAATATGACTAGTCTTCAAGCAACTGAAACATGTAGTTTGGCTTAGCCATCTACTATAACTTCCTCTAAAATGTGTCCTTATGCAATTTTTAGGAATGTGTCCATACTTATGAAAATAATGACAACTATACCTAGTGTTGTAATCCTAGTTGTAGTGATGTGCATGATTGGTTCCTCTTGTAGGATGATTAGATATCCACATAGGCTTTGATCTGCATTCAAATGCTCTATGTCCATAATTTTTGCAGTTGTAGTAGTGACCTTCAAATCTTTGTGTCCTCATAGTCTTGGTTCTACATTCATGTGCTTGATGTCCTTGTTTTTTGCACTTGTGACAAAAAATTTCATTGGTAGGCTTATCATGCTGATGACTATTCTTGCTCCTACACACATTAGAGGTATGTCTCCTTTTACCACAAAATTGACAAGTAGGTCTTACCTTTGTTGTTACTTTCTTCTGTAGTCTTGGATGATTCTCCTTGTTCAATGCTAGTGTAACCAAGTCCTGAAGTATCATTACTAGCCCTTGGTGATTTTAGTAGTTTCTTAAAGTACTTGATAGCCTCATTGGATTTGTTGTAGCTTTTTTCTATCTCCTTATCCCTTTTCAATTCATTCTGCATCTTCAAGGTGGAGATCTCAATGTCTTTCATGTTTAGCTTATTATGAACATTCATCATTTGGCTTAAGGTGTCTAGCTACATGTTTGAAATATTTTCAAACTCAATTTCCTTCTCCTCTAGTCTATTGGTAAGATTTCTCTTGTCATCTTCTATCATGTCCTTGTCTTCAATAGCCTTTTCTTTTGTTCAGTCACTTCACAAAGCATTATGGCTTGTGATTCTTGTTCAAGCTTGAGTAATCTAATTTCTTTAGCTTGTGCTCTTTTTTTCTCCATTAGTTCTACTATTGCTGCATCAAATTCCTTAGAATCTCCATTGGAAAACACTTGTGTGGTATCAATCTCCTTGTAGCGTATGTCATTTTTAGATATGGCTATCTCCTTCCTTCTTTTTCAGGACTTTCTCAACTCTTCTTTGGCTTCTTCCACTTTGTGTAGAGCTAGGTGTACATCAATCACCTGATTGTCTATGATCTTCCCAAGTTTGAAGAATTCCATCTTCAAACCTTTTCTCTAATTTGTTAGGCTTCTCCTTGTGAGAACCTAAGCTCTGATACCAATTGCTGGAATGTTCAAAAATGAGAAGAGTACTTCTGAGGGGGGGGGGGTGAATCAAAAGTATCACACTTTTAACCTTTTTCAATCCTTTAAACATATAAATGAGCATAAAGTAAACACATGAACATGACATGCATAACACCAAATTTGGTAACCCAAAAACCCTCTAGCAATAAGAAGGTAAAACTGGGGTGGGGATGATACCCACAAAAATCATTGCAGCAATAAATGTTTAACCACTTCTGATGGTCTACCCTATGAAAAGCCTGCCCTGTTAAAAGCTTTACACTGTGTCAATAGTGACCTAATTAGAGTATTTACAAACACTTTACAAGAAGTGTCACCCTATTAAAGGATTTACAATAGGATGTTAAACCCACCTAATACAATAGGATTTTCAATCACCTTCTCCAAAGGTTCTCCTACCTAGCTGTTAAGCTAACCTATCAATATAGGATTTCTAACATCTAATACAATGACAAGAAAGTATTAGAACAATAAACCTGATACTATGCAATCTCTAATTATTGGATTTAGGTACTTGAGCTACTCTCTCTAATCTTGATCCTCTAAAATCTGATATCTGATCATGTCCCTTGTTCCTTGTGCTGTTCTGACCAACTAGATATGAAATGGTTACATTGTTCCTCTAAGTCTTTCCTTCTTTACACTAAATTTCATTATAATCTCCCCATACACTACTTTCATCCTCTTTTATAATGGGTTTTCAACCTCTTTTTAAAGATTGTGAAGACTTAGGGTTAGGTATGGATTTATGATCCATATTGAATCTCAAATTCCCACTCATTCCTTGCATTTTTCTCATTGGTTGCATGCCTTCTCCATTTTTTTGATTGGTAGCATGCTGATCACATAGAAAATGTAAAAAATTCGATCCTATCCATTTTCTCGTTCGAAATCCTTCTATGTCGGCTCCAAAATCAGTTTACATCTAAATTTGTGAGGGCACAAAATCATACGCTTATTTTGTGTTACTTGACACATACTAGACTATTGGTGATCAGCACATATACTATCCTGGATTGCTTGACACCTATTACAATCTATCTTTCTTGGAACTTATATGATTCTAGATCACTTGGCATATGCAGTATTTTGACTTGCTCGGCATCAACTATGAATCAACACCTATATATCACTCGGCACTTATATACTATTGGGCACCTGAAGTCACTTAGCACATGTTGAAATACTAGCTTAGCACACACTGTGGCTTGACATACATAGTGTACTTAGCTTCAATACAAAAAGTGATTAAGTGTGTTGACACTCAAATGTCAAAACTATCTAAGGACTAACAAATGCTTCACTGCCATATTTAAAAAGAAACAACCTTCATCATATTTCTCCATCTTTGTGTACTTGTCATTGTCTAAGTGGATGACATTTTAGGAAAATTAGTGCCAAACTTGTATTAAAACCAATACATAATTAAGATACAAAATCCTTTTTTAGGCTTCAACCCATTTACTTATTTCTCTCATATTATTGGTGATATAGATTTTAATCTTTGATTCAATCGAAAGATTGAAGAAATGGAACAATCTCAACCTGTATGAGACTTGTATATCCATGGTTTTGAAGAGACATGTACACATGTCAAGTGATCACAATGATTATAATTATTATAACATCACTGAGCACCCCCAATCTCCACATTTCTTATCAATTTGATGCATATTAGTTGAGCCCCAAAGTGGGTTTGGCTAAATTTTTTTTGAACAAAAACACTTGATTCCTCAATTTGACCATCCTAAAATCATTACAATGATTGAAATCAAAACTAATAATTGATTGAACATTTTAAAACTCATTTTCACGTCTTTCTACAACTTGTCAACTTCATGCTAAGGGGTCCACTAACTGGCCTTAAAAACTAATTGAGTCACTTGGTTGGGCCTTCAGATCTGACACATTGATTCTTTATTCCATATTCTCTTACCCTTTCAAATTTTTTCTCATGAAGACACCTAGGTCAAAAGATATTGACAGTCAAAGTTGCTTCCATCAAACTGCCTACAAGCAAACATGTAAGAAAAAAATAAAATGCATTTTGTTTTGGCTTCAAAAATAGGTCAAATTGACACTTGGGGGCTTGAAAATTGGGCCATTAGTTCACTGTCATGAGGAGAGTTAGAATATGCAATTAGGGATCATAAAAAATAATAGGGCACATTATCAAATGTTCAAAGTGGGGTACTTGGATTCACAAAACTAGGAACATTGGTTGAAGAGGGATTTTGCAAGCAGAATGGATTTGGTAAAATGTGTAGATGGATTGGTCAAGACTCAAAAATTGGCACACTTAAATAATTTTTAGAGTAGAACATAGTGGTACAATCCATTTGGTTTAGAAAATCATAGATTTAGAGTTATGACATCATGAGTAGGGTTACCAATCAATTTGCATTTCTTGACACCAATAATTTTTTTTGAAATTGCATTTGGAATCACATTTGAAAACAAGTTAAATGGATTCATGATAAGCTCAAATCTAGAACATAACAATTGTCCAACCTCTAGAATTCAATGCAAAAGAAATTTTCTCATTTTGATCAACTAGATCAAAGTTACAACTGGTTAAATAGGGCCTCCCAGAATTCTAAGAAATATGCATCAACATGACAACAATAAACAATTGACATTGAGGGATTCAAAACCTAGTCAAAACATATCAAAATGACTCAAAAATAGAAACATAGGTTCTTTGATATGTGTACTAAACACTCTCAAAGTGGTGAATCAAGAAACATAACCCAATATTCAATTACAAACTAAGCTACCTAGCACTGTTTGACACAAGCAAAAATACAGATTTGAACATTGTTCAAATCAAAACTTTACGAAATAACTTGAAATAGAAATTTAACATTGTAAGACACATTGATATATTTAATACATAGTTTTAGAAATATTAATCACTTCAAAGGCCTCAAAAGGATAGTTAGGTACACATGTATTAAATGTGCTTATAGGGGCTCAAATTGACTCAGAAGTTTAAAATGGTACTCAAATTAGGGATGCCATTTTGAGTCACATCACTTCTATTTACACATTTTATATTTGATGTCAGCCATTTTCATGTTAGAGATGTGTTTCCTTGTGCAAGGAAAGCTTTCTATAGCGAGGGTTGTGGTAGATGCTCACATGACAGTGTGTACTCTTGTGCACAACCTATCATTTATTCATGCGAGATAGTATTGGGTCATGCTTAAGGTGTTCTCTCACATGACTAACTATTCTCTTGCACAATGGAGTGTTCCCTCATTCAAGCATGTGTTCACTCATTTGAGTCTAATTTTTTGTACTTATTAAGCATAATTAGGTGTCCTAGATACTCTATTGGGTTGTGCACCTTCCTAGGTCTTGATAGTTTAGAGATTAAGTATATCTTCTTCTTTTTTGACTTCCATAGTTGGTTAATGAATGAGTTGGTAAGTAGTGATGCTCAAAGATCATTGATTGTTTGGATTGTTTGGTCTTTCATTGCAATCTTTTGATCAATTGCATGTTGATATTATTTGAATCCATGCTTAATCCCTTAAAAAAAGTATTTCCTTTTATTTATCCTTGCTCCAGGGATCTCTGGATGGGACATTACAAATGATGAAAAATATCTAACTTATCTTATTAATTTATCTCAAGTCATAGGGGAGGAAAATATTTTAATTACTATGTTATCACTTGTTATACAACTTACAATGAGTTATCTTAGCAGCCACTTTGGGCCTCGACTCCCATTGCAACTCACTCCCATAGACATGCACATAACTACCTTCCCAAAACTCACAAAACACAATTGTGTCCCATAGCACAAAAGTAATATTGATCAAATTTGGTTCCTTAATAGGCAACCCAAAAATAACTTTGGTTTTCAAAACCCAAGTTCTCATAAATGCTTTTCAAAAGATATCTCATAAAATAAATCTCAATTTGAAGCATAAAATACATCATGACATCTAGTCAAATAAGCATAAAGAAATCTCAAAAAATGCCTCTGGTGAATATCCTAACTTGGCCAACTAAACAACCCACAAATAAAACCATCACAAAAACAAAAAACAAAACATCACAAGACTATAAATAGAATATTTAAGAAACCACAGTTTTCAACCATATGGTCTAATTCCATCATTTTCTATTCTTTAGTTTGGGTCATAAAGATGTGTTTAGCAATAAAGTAAAAATATATATGTTGATATAAATTGTTATGCTAATATACTTATTTAAATCAATAAGTATTTAAATGTCAAATCTCTTTGTGCATATAAAATATTATGCAATATTATCATATTATTAATTTAAATAATCTTAAATCATGAATGATTTAATTAATAACATAAATGTATATTATTAGATTATATATTAATATTAGCTCAAATTTTAAATTATAATTATAATTAATTAATTTACAATTTCTTTCATAATATTTAAATATTCCCAATTAGATGATTATATAGTGAAATCCACTATAACCTCTCTTAAAATATATAATTAAATCGCATATATATATATATATATATATATATATATATATATATATATATATATATATATATATATATATATATATATATATATATATATATATATATATATTTCTTAACTTATAACTCTACTTGCATTAATAAATATATAACAAGTTATAACCTACTAAGAGTGTTTAAAAGAATTAATGCTAAAAACTCACTTAAGAAAATAAGTAGTATTTATTTATTTAATTTTCTAAATAAACAAATAATATATATTTTAATTAATAATTTTTTAATTTCTAAAATTAATAATTAATCATTAATTTTTAAAAAATAATTATTATAATAATTAAATTTAAAAATTATATTATATTTTTATAAAATAAAAACAAACATGTAATTAGTATTTTTGCATGTTTTTAATCTCTCAAATGATGCAACCATTATATACTTAGTTTTCTACCTTTAGTATATTTGTTTTCACATGCATGTATAAGTTTAGTTACAACATGCTTTCCTCTCAATTGTAGCCAAATTATTTTAGATATAAGAAGAATGTTCATCTTTATTTTGAAAATTCATAATAATCACATAGTTCTAGCGACAAATTTAAAGTTGAAACCCTAGCTATTCAATTTGTTATTCTCTTCCAATTTTCTATAAATAATTTTTTCCTATATTAGAAAAGGTTTTAAAATAATAATATCATAATAATTTTCTAACTTTTTTTACAGTTTTCCTCAGTCAAGTTTTCTTGATTAATAAGTTTTCCTGTTCAAAATCTACCACATAATTCTTTATCCAAAAATCAATACATTAAATTAATAAGCATTATGCAAGCACCCACAAAGAGACAAAGTAGATAGATCTTTCAATAAAATTCTACAGTGAGTTTTTCAAACCCTACCTCAAAATAACAACTAAAATCATAGACAATCTATGAATGCATGCAAATCCAAACTCTTTGAAACTTCTAACAATTCTTTTTCTCAAATTCCAATTTTTGGCTCCCCAAAACCCATGTGTCCCTCAAATGAACTACGAATCCTCTAATAAAGAACCATAACCCTAACTAGGGATTCTACTCTGCAATTACTAAAAACTAATAAGTTTATTAAATAATAATTAGTTTAATTATTGAATCCTTCCATGTACGCTTTTGAATTAAAATATTCTTTTATTTTCTTTTCCTCCACTTATTAATTAGTGCAAGCATTATTTCATACGTAGTTTATTATTTAAATTAATCATAATAATTAAAGCTCATTATTTAAATGTAACTCTAATTTAATTATTATTAAATAAATAATTATAATGAAAAATATTAAATCTTTAATATTTTAATTCTCTTTATCCAATTTTCTAAATTAGACTTCTAATTTAAGTCTTTTAAATTAAAACACATATTTAATTAGTTTTTAATTAATTAAAAATTCTCATATTTTAATATTTTTTTTTAGTCAAATCGTATCTAATAATTATCAATATTATAAGATTAAACTAAATATTATAATTAAATCATTTACCAAATAAAACACATAGCCAAATCCACATAAAAGCTACATAACAAAAACTAATCAAAACTCAAAATCAAACAATACAAGCAAAGATAAACTCATGTGTTTAAAAAGGGTAGATAGTCAAATGTATGCCCTCCTAAGGATAAGTAATTAGGCTATGGTTGAGATTAGACCTGATCATTACCTTTGCATTCTTACCATTGAGTTATTGCAATAAGCCACGCTCATCCTAGCAATTCAGGGAAGTCGATGTCTAGTACCTACAAATCTATATAAAAGATGAGCATGCACATGTGCCTATACATCTAGGCTAAATAGGCAATGGCAAGGAGTGGTACATCATGTAGATCCTGACTAGTAGGTGACTACAACTCCCTCCTTCAACCATGTCAGGCATGTCAAATAGAAATATAAAATAGACACATGCACCATACACATGCAAGTATGAAGTAAGTATAATAGTATATCCTAAATATAGATATCATATTCTAATATAAACATATCATCATAATGAGGATATAATAAACATCTTTTGAAGACACATCATGTGAAATCATCATGAAATTAATTGCATTAACTAAGAGAAATTAAAGCATCATGACTACAAGTAGGAAATCATTGCTACCTGACATAATCAATTACTCAACATATCAAAGTATTACATTTCAAATATCAATTAAGGGCTAGCACATCTATAGAAGAGTCATATATAACTTTAACAACTAAGTCTACAATGGTAGCAAAGAATGGGTATTATAAGTACCATTTGATTAGGCAAGAATTAAGGAGTCCTTAGAGAAAATTAAAAGACAAAATTGGAGTGTTTTAAGCAACAAATTCATCAAGCCATAGTTTTACAAATTTGAGGTATGTATTGCTTGTGCTATTGTAATTTTAAGTTTGAGTTTTCAGGAAATGGAAACCCCAACTTTATGTGATGTTAGTGAGAGACCTAGGTATAAATTCAAGAAACATCCCTATATTTCATTAGATGATGACCCATTAGGAGTGTTTTCACAAGTACCCAACAATGTTTTACACATAGAAGACATTCGTGTGTATATTCACTTATCATTTAAGAGTATAGGTGATAATGACATTCATAGTGACATGGGCTTGGTTTGCAACAATGATCTATAATATAAACAAGGGTTTGAGCATGTGAAAATCTTCAATATCACTAGGAACATGTTTTATACAAAGTTTGACAACTATGAGCCAACAAGGATAATTCTAAGTTGCATACATGAGAACATGTTCTGGGCAGGGGATATACCTATCATGACAGATAATGACATGATTTCAAAACTCACTAGTTTGAGTAATGAGGGTAGTAACCCTATTAATGTCAAAAATATCAATAAGTTGGTAGAAACAAATCTGAATATAGTATCTGAAGGAAAAAAACATGAAACTAGACATGATCAAAGAAATTGACGTTAGACTAGTAAGCAAAGTAATTGGCTATAAGATTAACTACAGTTCAAGATTGAGCTTTATACCTACTAGATCTATCCATGCAGTCTACCTGATGGTAGTTAAGAAGGAAAAGGTGAACATGTATAAAATATTAAAGCAACAGATACTTGATAACATTGATAGAATTGAGAAGAGAAAGATGTAGTATTTAGATTTGAATCTTTGATTACACCCTTATTCTTTCAAGTGATAAGGAAATTCCTTGGAATGTTTGATTATGAACGTAACTTGAATAGATGTACAATGAATTTAATTACTCATTACTATAGAAAAGTGTTGAAAAGACATAATGACATAAGACATAACTAGAATGATGAAAAGATTTCAAGTTGAAATGAAACAAAGATTTACAATTCCACCATCACTGGTTGAGAAGTAAAAGGATGACATTTATTTTATGGTTGAAATTGTTATGGCTTGCATGGAAGCAGCTGAACCAAGGGTAAAGTTCAATAATCCTATGGGGTGTGAGATGATAGAAGAACTAATAGAAAGATTATGCGAAGATCATTCTTGAATCAGAAAGAGACAAGGAGTATCTAAGATGGGGCACATGTGAAGAAAAAGTAAAAGAAGTTCATAGTGAACTATACAATAAAGACATAAAGAAGAATGTTGAAAAGAAAATCAATAACATATTGAATGAAACTAGAATGAGTAGAGAAGAATTTAAAGAAGCCATGGGAATAATAGTAGAGATGAAAGCAAGTGGGAAATCAAAAATTCTCATTGCAAAGACTTTAGCTATTGGGAGTGCAACAAAAGGAGTGACATTATAGGACTATCCATGTAGATACCTAGTGCACCCTATGTAGTAGTATCACAAGTAAAAACCTAGTTCATCCCACATGTTAGAGAAAAGAAGAATAAGATTTTAGCATCATCAAAGTCCAATCAGCCACCCCTCCCAGCACCAAAAGGTCTATGAGGTTAGTTGAAGTTAAACAAGAGCCAATTAAACCTCTAAAACAAAAAAGAGTCAAATGGATGGCTAGTGGACTAGAAAAGAGAAAGACACTTTTCACATATAATGGTAAATAGAGAAGAAGAACTTAAATTGTTGATTCATAATTATAAGAGCCTAAACAGGAAGAAGCAAAAATAGAAGAAAATTAATTAGACACTACTACATTTGGGCCCAAATTGTGATGGCAAGCTATCATGATTGCAATGACCAGCCATTGCCCAAACGATAGGACCACAAATTGGCTTCCATCAAATGGGTGTTAGAATTTTGTTGTCAAAAATTGTGATAGAATGGGAGCCCCTCGCAATTGCAATAGATAAAATATTCATAACTTTGAAGAAGGGGCAAGAGTTCATGTTGAGGATGTTACAATTGTAACACTATGTCATCGAAATTAAGACATCTTAAGCTTCTAGTGTTTCTTCTCGATTGCGATGACCATGTGATAGCTACATTGTGGTTGTGACATTGATCCATTAGGACTAGCTGTCATAATTGTGACACTCTTGTGATAGTCAATTATGGGTGCAACATTGATCCATCAGGACTAGCTATCATAATTGTGCTATGCAAGTAATGGCTAGCTGTCAGAACATGATGTCACAATTGTGACGGCTAGGAAAATTATTAAAAAAAAATAGCTTGTAACACCTATCCTACTTCTACTATCAAAGAGGCTTCAACCTCTCCAATTAATTGTAGTTAAGTGAGTCAATTGCAGTAAATAAGAAGCATTCTAATAAATTTGGACTATAGTCTAGTTTGGGAGTAGATTGTTCATGTGAAGTTGTAAATAATGGAGTGTGATAATTATGTTTAGTGAGAATAAGGGCTCTCCACAATGAACTGAAAATTCATTTCCCTTCTTTCACCCCTACTTATTCAAATCACAAAATTTAGAAGCTGATTTGAGACATCAAATGTCTGAGAAAAGAAGAGCAACATATGAGTAGATGTTGTTGGAATTACTTTAGAACAATTGAGAGGGGGAGAGGATGAATCTATTATTCAAGGTCCAGATGTATAAACAAAACTTTTTTCACAATTCAGTGAACCCATAAAACATTCATACCCATGCATGCATCCAATGCATATTTACTAAAACTTGTATGTTACTGTCAAATCAATTTGTAGAAATGTAAAGCATGAAACAAAACATATTCATCAACACGCTTGACAAAATGATTTACGTGGAAACCCAATTTGGGAAAAACCACCAATAACATGTTGCTCTTTTTTCATTCTTATGAAGTGATGCCCTATGAAAGGCCAACCCTGTTAAAGGTTACAATGCACACTATTAAATGTGACCCGGTTAAGGGATTTCAATCACCCTGTTAAAAGTGAGCTTTGCTAGAGGACTTTAGCCCATTCACTTGGAATGCCACCCTATTAAAGAATTTTCCAATTATTTTTAGGTCAACCTTAATCCAAAGGATTTACCCTAGACTTATGCAATTGTTAGAGAGTAACAATAGGGCTTTGATCTGATACAACTTACAATTTTCACTTGTAGATTATAGATCTCTGTTCACTCCTCAATTTTACTTGACTTTCATACTTTTTAGCTTTGATAGCTTGTTCACCCATCACGCGTTCATCTCCTTAAGCCTTCTTACTTAATATGCCATTTTAGACTCTTCTCTTGGGTCACTTGATGAAGCACAACCCTCAATTCCTTCTCCTTCTTAGGTTCTCACACATGACACCTATCTCTCCAACCTCTTTACTTATGACTAGACATTCCTATAAATAGGAAATTAAAATATTTTTCTTGCTCATTATCCATCGTCCAAATTAGGGTTTTGGATGGATTAGGTAGGATACAATGTATCTACCCCATATCTTGTCTTTTCTAGACACTTCTCCTAGAATCCATTTGAATTCACCTAAAAATATTTCACATCAAATTCTATGTCACTAGCTCTTCAATCTTATCTTCGTCTTGGTGCACAAATTTCAAGAAAAAAAACTTGTCAGCTTAGGTTTGATAAATCTTTGATCCTTATCATAATGCAACAGATCAGCATTAACAACCTTCTAATGCTCGACACATACTATGTTGGTCAACATCAACTATAAAATCACTTGGCATCAACTAAAGTTTACTAGTGCTTGGCATCAACTAAAATTTACTTGGCATTAACTATCTTGCTTGACATTTACTAGAATTTTCTTTCACTCAGCTCCGATTGACTTTCTACTTAGCTGCACCAAATTTCTCAATACCTACTATCCACTCGATCAAGCTTGGCAGACAATCTTTGTCTAACTTATTCTTCTAATCTTTCTAAGTGTTGCTAGCCATTTTGTAACCTTAAGTAGATCGCAAATTCATCATGTCATCAGTATCTTAACTAATCCTTGTACTTCATTACATAATCATAACTCATGCTTTTCTCTAGGTGCTTTTGTTACATCTTGTTAATGAAATCCTCTTCATCAATCAACTAAGTTATAATACTTGAATCTTATAAGAAATTGTCTTACATGAAAATAGTAGATTTGACATTAGTGAGAAAACAATGGTTGAAATACATAATCTTCTTCAACAATCTCTCTCTTTGGCATTGATGACAAACCAAACTAATCAACCAAGTCAATCAAATGATGAACATCTTGTTCAACCAAACTGACAATGTTAAAATAGTAAGGCAATACTAATGAAAGAACTTGTATTTCTCCCTCTATCAACAACTTCCATCTTCTAATTAGGTTACAAAACTCTTTCCTAAAACTCCCTCTAAGTTCCTTCTTGTATATCTTTCTTGCTAGGTAGAAATCTCCCTTTGATGTGATCTTTTTGACTCTCTAATCAGTGTCTCCCTCATAGTTCTGACTCGATTCTTGATATCTTTCTCCCTCTCTGATTAGCAAACTAGTCTAGGATTTTTCCCTCTTTCTTGCACTTGATTAGTAAAATTCTTCTTCTAGTGATGATTAGTTTAATGTACTTTCTCCCTCTTTGAACACAATGCCAAAGAGCTATACCAAAAAAAATTCATCTTGAATATATGCAAATCTAAGCTTAGTAGATTTCTTAGTTTCTCCCTCTATCACCTTGGTTGTGACTAATTTGAATTTTCAGCTTTGTGATTACTTTAGGTAGTTCCTAAAGTAAGACCCATTGCATCAATTTATATTATATAAACATAAGCTTGTTTGATACAAGGCACTCCTTCTATTTCTTACATAGCCTTTGATAGGGGTATCACCCTTATTTTACCTCTTAGATATTCATGAACATCCTTAGGTACTAGTTTTGTGAAGATATCAACAATGTGCTCCTTTGAGTTAACATATTCCATCTTAACCTTTTTATCTTGAACTAATTCTCTTACATAATGATACTTGATTGCAATCTGCTTTTTCCTTGCGTGCATCACTAGATTCTTTGATATATTGATAGCACTTGTATTATCACAATAAAGTATCATTGGTTTTGTGATTTCTTCCTTCATTCCTTTGAGTAGTTGTTTGATCCATACAATGTTTGTGTGGTTTACGGTAGCAACAACATATTTTTCTTTAGTAGTGGATTGTGAAGTACAACTCTATTTCTTGCTTATCCATGTAACTAGTCTTTTGCCTGAGAAAAATGCTCCACCACTAGTGCTTTGTCTATCATCAATGTTTCTAGCCTAGCCAGCATTAGTGTAGGCTCTCAAGTCAAACCTTTCATTCTTCTTTCAGTATAGACCAAACTCTTCTATTCCTTTCAAATATCTCATTATCCTCTTCATAGCCATTAAGTGATTTTCCCTAAGATTAGCACAGAATCTTGCAACTATCCCTATAAATAATGCAATATCGGATCTGCTATGTACTACATATTGTAATTTTCCAATTCACCTAAACTGAAAATTCATTCTTTAATAACTTGTATCCTATTACCATAGGTGTACTTATTGGTTTGGAATCCTCTAGTATAGATGTCTTCAATATCTCTTTGACATACTTTTACTGGGTGATGTATATACCATACTTCATCTGATATACTTGCAATCCCACAAAAAATTTGATTTCTCCTAATATAGAAATTTTAAATTCTTACTTCATCTGATTTGCAAAGTCTTTACATAAATCTTGTCCTTCAAATATGATATCATCAACAAATATTTTAGATAGAAAAATACCTTTACCTTTTTCTACCTTTATGTACAGATTTTTGTTATCATCAATCCTTTCAAAACCAATCTTCACAAGATAAGTATGAAGTCTCTCATACCATGCTTTTGGTGCTTGCTTCAATTTGTATAGGGCTTTGTGTAGTTTATATACCATGTTCTTATTGTTATCATCAACAAATCCTTTTGGTTGTTCCATGTAGACTTTTTCTTCTAGTATGCCATTTAGAAATATAGATTTATCATCCATCTAATAAACTTTGAAACCTTTGTATGCAATATAAGCAAGAAGAGTTCTTATTCCTTCCATTCCTCAATAGGAGAAAATGTCTTGCCATAGTCAATTCCTTCTTATTGTGCATATCCCTTGCAAACTAATCTTGCTTTGTTTCTTGTCACTTCACCATTCTCATCTAGCTTGTTTCTGAATACCCACTTGGTACCAATCACATTTTTGTCTTTTGGTCTAGGAACTAGACTCCATCTTTTGTTCTTCTCTATTTGTTGAATCTCTTATTCCATGGCCTTTTACTAGTCATCGTCTTCCAATGTATCTTTCACTATTTTGGGCTCCTTCATGCTTAACAAACATGATTCACTTCTCAATATATTTCTTGTCATTGGCCTAGCATCTTTGTTTCCAATGATTTGATTAGCAGGATGATGTCTTTTGACATATTTAGACAATCTTGGCTCAACTCTTGTTTCTACATTTTTTCTTTTTTCTTCAGAGTCATTGTGTACATCTCTATCAGGTATCTCAGCATCTTTGTCATGTGTAATAATCTCAAAATCAGAATTTGCATTTTCTTCATTTTGCAACTCAACTTCTAAATATATCTCAATTTCCAAATGCAACTCGACATTCACAAGATGTGACTTGATAGTCATTGAAACTTGTTGTTTATTTGTTATTTAATTTTCAACATCTTCTTCAGTAGGTATTCCTTCATAAAAGTATACAAATGTTTTGTATTCTTTTAGTTCTTTCATAGGCTCAACCTCACGTACTTCTGTAAATTCATCAAAATTCACATTTACACTTTCCACAATTTTGTTAGTGTTAGTATTTAAAAACTTATAAGCTTTGCTTCTTATGGAGTATCCAAGGAATATACTTTCTTCACTTTTTGCATCAAACTTTCCATTCATAACATCTTTAAGAATATAACACTTACTTCCAAGAACCTTAAAGCATTCTACATTATGTGGATATCCATATCATTGTTCAAAACGTGTTGAAAGAGTAGCTTTCTTGATTTCCACACGGTTCAAGGTATGTACAATAGTACTTACAACTTCTCTCCAATATTTTAGAGCAACATTCTTCTCCATCATAAGTGTTCTTGCATAGTCCATTATAGACCTATTTCTCCTTTTAGCAATTCCATTTTGTGGAGGGGTCCTAGGTGTAGATGTCCATCTTTTGATTCCTTTGTCATTAAAGAACATCTCAAACTCATTTGAAGTGAATTCTCCTCCTCTGTCTAATCTTAAGCATTTTAGACTCTTACTTGTCTCTTTCTCAACTCTTGCCAAGTACCATTTAAACATTTGAAAAGCATTAGATTTCTATTTCAAAAACATAATTGTCATATTCCTAGAGTAATAATCAACAAATAACATTATGTACTTATCTCCTATGTAGCTTTGCACTTCAATTGGTCCACATAATTTAGTATGAACAATTTCTAGTATTTCTTTAGAGGTATAAGCTTTACTCTTAAAGCTTGACTTTGACATTTTGCCTAGCTGACATTGTTTGCACACTATATTATCAGGATTCTTCAACTTAGGCAATCCTCTAACTCTGTTCATGTTACTGATACTAACCAAGTTATCAAAATTAGCATGACATAATCTCTTGTGCCAAAGCCATACATCATCAAGTTTTGCAACAAGACATGTAACATCCTCTATATCCAAATAGAATAGATTACTTCTAGTTTGATCTCCTTTTCTAGTCAATTTCCCATTTCTGTCATATATCTTGGTAGTTTTGTTTCCAAATTCAACTTTGCATCCAAAATTTTTTAATTGTGACACACTTAACAAATGACAATTTAGTCCATTATAGTTTAGTCCTTCAACATAATAAGCATTGTCACATGAAATCTTGTCTATGAGTTTGATAGAGCCTTTTCATTTGATCAAACATGGTGCATCATTACCAAATCTTACACTATTTCCATTATAACAAGTTAAGGTAATGAACTTAATTTTGTCTCCAGTCATGTGATGTGAGCATCCACTGTCAATAATCCATTTACCATTCTTGTTCACACAAGTCACAAGTGTAGTTGCCTCATCTTCATCATATTCATCCTTCATTGCAACATTCACCACTTCATTATCATATTCATTAGAATCATGTTCATCAATAATGTAGTGTGACTTCTTGCCTTTGTCTTTGTAATCTTTGTTCTCATCTTCTCTTCTATTTTTGTACTTGTCTCCTTCTTTGTACATCTTGCATCAATATGACCAACTTCATTGCAATTGAAACAAATGATGGGTAATTTACATTTGAACTTGCCTTTACCTCTGTGAAATCTTCTTGCCAGTAGTGCTTCCAATTGTTAATTATCTTCCTCATCTATATCACTGTCACTAGATGCATACTTTATCTTTCTTTTCTTCTTCTTCTACTTCACCTCATTAGAATCCTTCAATAACAACTTAGCTTTAAAAGTAGATTCAAGAATCTTTAGTTTATAATTATCAAAGTTAGATAGCTCAAAACTAGTGAGTCTACCTACTAGACCTTGAAGAGTTAGATTATTTCCTAGAATACATTTCAACTCTTGGATTGTAAGAAATTTAATAACATAAATAGATAGTAATTTTCTCAAGACTTTACTTAACATGGTATCATCATCTATATGGCTAGTAACTCCTCTTATTTCACTAGCAACTTCTTTTATCCTAGCAACATATTGAGCAATATTTTCACCTTCTTCCATTCTCATATCATCAAACTTACCTCTGAGGCTCTCAAATTTAGCTCTTTGAACATTTTTGTTTCCTCCATAGATTGTGTTCAAGGAATCCCACATTTTCTTTGCAGTGTCACAACCTTTAATATCATCAAATTTAGCATAGCTTAGGGTAGAGGCAATCTCCAATATTGCTTGATTGTGTTCCTTTTTATTCTTCATATCTTCAACAGTTAGGGCTCTTGCTGGATCAACATGTTCCACTATAATGGTAGATTGTGCATGATCTCCAAGTCCTCCAAGGTGTAGCTTCATCAAACCTTTCCATGTAGGAAAGTTATCTTTGTTGAGTTGGGTACTTCTCTTTCAGACATCTTGATCTTTGTACTTCTAGTACCTTAAAACTAGTCCTCTTAAGCAGTTGGCTCTAATTCCAATTGTTGGAATTACTTTAGAATAACTAAGGGGGGTGAATTAGTTATTCAAGGTCCATATGTATAAACAAAATTTTTTCCACAATTCAGTGAACCCATAAAACATTCATACCCATGCATGCATCCATTGTGTATTTACTAAAACTTGTACATTACTGTCAAATCAATTTGCAAAAATGTAAAGCATGAAACACAACATATTCATCAACACACTTGACACAATGATTTATGTAGAAACCTAATTTGGGGAAAACCACCAGTAACATGCTACTCCTTTTTCAGTCTTTTGAAGTGATGCCCTATGAAAGGCTAACCCTATTAAAGGTTACAATGCACCCTATTAAATGTGACCTAGTTAAGGGATTTTAATCACCTTATTAAAAGTGAGCCTTATTAGAGGAATTTAGGCCATTCACTTGGAATGCTACCTTGTTAAATGATTTTCCAATGACTATTAGGTCAACCTTAATCCAAAGGATTTACCCTAGACTGATACAATTATTAGAGAGTAACAGTAGAGCTTTGATATTATACAACTTACAACTTTCACTTGCAAATTATAAATCTTTGTCCAGTCCTCAATTCTACTTGGCTTTCATACTTTGTAGCTCTAATAGCTTGTTCACCCTTCAAGCATTTATCTCCTTAAGCCTTCTTGCTTAATATGTCATTGCAGACTCTTCTCTTGGGTCACTTGATGAAGTAAAACCCTCAATTCCTTCTCCTTCTTAGGTTCTCACACATGAGATCAATCTTTCCAACTTCTTTGGTTCATGACCAAACATTCCTATAAATAGGAAATTAGAATATTTTTCCCACTCATTATCCATCATCCAAATTAGGGTTTTGGATATATTAAGTAGGATACAATGTATCTACCCCATATCTTGTCTTTTCTAGAAACTTCTCCTAGATTTCATTTGAATTTGCCTAAAAATAGTTTACATCAAATTCTTTTCCACTAGCTCTTCAATCATTTCTTCCTCCTGGTTCACAAATTTCAAGAAAACAAACTTGTTGGCTTAAATTTGGTGAATCTTCAATCTTTATGATAATGCAATAGCTTGATACATACTATGTTGCTTGGCATCAACTACACTTTACTCAGCATCAACTATCTTGCTTGACATCTACTAGAATTTTCTTTCACTTAGCTCCAACTGACTTTCTATTTGGCTTGCACTAACTTTTTTAGGCACCTACTATCCACTTAGTCAAGCTTGGTAGACAAACTTTGTTTAACTTATTCTTCTAATCTTTCCAAGTGTAGCTTACCATTTTGTAACCTTAAGTAGATCATCAATTCATCATGTCACACTGTCTTAATTGATCCTTGTACTTCATTACATAATCATAACTCAACCTTTCCTCTAGGTGCTTTTGTTACAACTTGTTGATCAAATCCTCCTCATCAATCAACTAAGTGATAGTACTTGAATCTTATAAGCAATTGTCTTACCAACAAATAGCAAGTTTGACATTAGTGACAAAATAATGATTGAAACACATAATCTTCATCAACAATCTCCCTCTTTTTCAATCAAATTTCAACAAATGTTGGATTATGTGCTCACAATCATAGTAAAAATAATCAATGTTATCACAAACAATGTCAAACAAATTCTCTTGTAAACACTTAAATACAAGCATGTCTAATTTTGAATGAATCAAGGTCTTCCATCTAAAAATAGTTGAACTAGGTAAGTTAAGTAATATATGGTCCTATATTTTTCTTGTATTTATTTTTATAATATTTTTATATTTTATTGGAAGTTGAGATGTCAAATTCTATTTAATGGCTAACAATCTAATCTACTTCTCCTTTATATGAGGTCATGTCTACTTTGATTTTCCCCATTTTGAGATTCAAGTTTAGAAAAGCCTACAAATTTATTCCTTAGTCATCTAACTTTTGATCTCAATTTGTATACACTAACCTCTATAGCTATGCCAAATGATTCTCCAAAATAGAATTGTTGAAAGTATTTATCATTCATTATAAATCCAACATAATAATGAGATATTAATCTGACTAAATTATTTGATCAAAGGTTTCTATATATGATTAATTTTTCAACCATTTTCACAAATGTCAGTTAATGAAAAATCTCTTTTAATTTATATTTTGTAAATACTTTATTAAATTGAATTATTTATCTGTATGACTGTGCTAATCATCAATCTATTTCTCTAATACTATAGGTCTTCCACAAAAACATTCCATCATATGCATTTTTCTTGAATGGATCTCTAACTTATTCTTAAAGATGTTGACCCATAAGAGAGTCTTCTCAAACCTTTTCTTTTCAAATGTCTAGTTTCTAGAAGGATTATTAGTTGTGTTTCCTATCTATGTTTAAAAGGTCTTTTTGCTATATTTGAATATCTCATTATCGTATTTATGCTTACTCCAAGGTTTCCTTTCCTTTTGAAATGCTTTAGAACTATTGGTTGGTGATTACATTTTTTTGATTGAAATGATCATTATCAGATTGAAAGCCTTAGAATATACTTTAAAAACATGCAGTCCTTGAACAAAATTTAATGTCTCAACTTCTGAGAGTATGCAATGACATTTTTCAAATGGCATCAATAAACCATGAAAATTTCATAAAACAAAAAAAAAAATACTTGAACATATATTACATAGTATGTCTATGAAAGTAGAATAGGTTCTATTTAGAAATGTGTTGCCTATGATAATTTACTAAAAAATAGAACTTTGTACTTCTTTCTAATGATGAATCAGAGAGTGATTCAAAATGTTAATTTAAAAAAAAAACATAACTTTTGTTATCCTCACTTTACACTAGATACAATATTACACACAAAAAATTAATTGGATTTATAAATTAATAAACAACTCACTATGCACTCCTCAGATCGCAAGAAATTTGTCTTTTCAAGGGTTTTCTTGATAGCCAACAACATGGGCTACTGAAAACTAGATTAGCCCAACCTATGTTAACAAAATGATTAGATCCCTTCCCTCATGATATTCAACAAAAAGAGCTTATTTTCTCAACATGAAAATAAAAAACTCAAAATAATAAACACATCAACATATTCACATAGTTATTAGTATTTTATCAACTAGAATCAACCCTTTGCAGGCCAAATGCTCACAGTTATCAAGTTGCTAGAAATAGTTTCTATGAGAAAAAATCTTAGCCTCCCTTAAAATATTAATTTCACACTTGGAGAGTGGTTCTACCTTTCTTGTCTTGTTTTTTCATTCAAAATATAGAATAGTTAAAAATCTTTAACAAATATTTTATGGTAAGTAGTGCCTTTTTGTAGTAGTGTTCTGCATAGAGAAACCAACAAAATTGCTTCACTTGTCATATTTCTAAGAGTTAATTATCACTTTAAAGAAATCCCCAACTCCCACCCATATCAACACATCTAGTGCATAATTAACAACTATAATTATCGTTGGTTTTTAATTATATAATAAACTATGGTGATTTGCCACATAAATTCTAAACTGCTTACTACTTCTAGAAATAATTTTCTTGTTTATTGTTTATTTTTGCCAAATAATTTTTTTTTTTGTTATTTTAGATATGATTTTTTAGGAGACAAAGCTTGTGTTTGAGTTAGTTCTCTAGAAGAGGAAAACAAATGAAGAATGGGAGAATTACAAGAAGCGGTAGTTAGAAGTTGCAAAAGTAAAAAATGCTACAAACTACAAACTGATATTTAAGAAGGCTAGGGACTATTCAAAGGAGTATATAGAGTAGGTAATAAATTTCTTGATTTGTGAGTGATGTGTCACCATTCCATCTAGTGTTAAGTGTATAGCTTAGTTTCTTTTTGGTAAGTTTTATATCAATTTATGAGTCACAAAGGAGTATGTGGATCTTTTAATAAATTGATGGGTTTTTTATTCAGGTGTCATCATGTCATCTAGCATTGAGAATGTACCTTAGTAAGTTTCTAGTGTACTTTGTGACAAAAATTATGAATGGGAGGCTATTAGATTGAAGAGAGAGGAAAAAATGAAAAGAGGCTTTTATGTTGAGCTAGAAGCTAAGCTATTGTTCATTATTCATATACGTGCGTAATTAGCTAGTATGTAGAATATATATACCTTGTACTTTCTTGGTCTTTATATAGTGATAGATTTGGTGGACTATTAGCTCTCTAGTCTATTCTCCATAAAAAAAGAGAATTTTTTTTTTTACAAATTTTATTATAATATATTTACATCTCTTCTATTTTAAATAAAGAGGAATACAAAATTATTAATCTTCCCCAAATTCTATATAAGTTTTTAAGTTGTTTTTCCCATTTATTGATTTTCTTATTTTTGTTATTCACTATTAATGATATGCATCCAAAGACAAGAACAATTTTGTGACTTTTGTGTTTGAGGCAAGTTAGTCATTGTTTAGTTTGACCTGTCTCTTTTGTACTTTTTGTTTCTAAAATAATGGTTAGTGATTTCTTTTGGATGTATATACAATATTCCAGTGATATTGACTTGCTATGGAACTTCATTTTAGATCTTCAATGGTGTGTTTCTAAAAGTGAATAAAGAAACAATGAACATGTTGCATTGGGTTGAGACATATGTGACCTTTGGGTATGTTCTTGGTCAGTTATAAGCATTATATAGATTAATTTTTTCTTATTTCATAGATTCTTGTCTCTATTGTTATTTAATTATCTTGCTTAATTCTTTCTAGATATCCAAATTTAAAAAGCATAAGAGAGCTAATTTACAAGAGAGGTTATGGAAAGGTTGATAAGCATCATATTTCTTTGACTGAAAAACTCTATCATTGAAAAGGTGCTTGTGTTCAAGATTCCTTTCTGTGTTAGTCAGTATGCTTTCCCAATGCTTATTATTTATACCTTGTTTCTTGTGAACATCTTTTAGGTAAATATGGCATAATCTATATTGAAGATCTTATCCATGAGATTGTTACTATTGGCCCCAACCTCACAAAAGTGAATAAATTTTTGTGGCCATTTAAAATCAGCACTTCATTCGATGGAATGAAGAAGAAACACAACTACTACATTGAAGGTGACAATGTTGGCAATCAACATTGTGCAACTATTTTAAGTCATGGAAAGAAATACCAAAATTTATTTTGATATGGAATGTATAATGAGATTCTCATTTCCCTAGCATCTATGAAGGATTCTTAAGTTCAGCTAGGGGATCAAATAAAGGATTTGGCTACCCAACAAAGAGTTGCATAGGATATAGTGTTAAATTCCATTCACTACAACATTTGGGGTCAAATTGTAATGATAGTGGAATTTTTGGTCATTTTCATGTTTTTTTTTGTAATTGTCCATAACATTGTCACAATATTGATGTTGGTGTCATAATTGTGATGACACCACGAGTATAGATAAATAAATAAAAATAAGTCCCCATTTGTTTCGATTGTGAAGAATTGCGTACAAAAGATGGTGGAAAGCTCCAAATGGGACTGGAGAGCTATAAATATTATCGTGCCCTTGTCATTGGTACATTTCCTTGCTATGATCTCTATATTTTTTTGTTGTGCCCTTGCTTTGCAATTTCATTATTGTGTATCTCTATATTTTGTTGTTGTGCCCTTGCTCTACAATTTGGTTTTCATGCCCTTGTGATCTTTGCATTTCATTTGCATGCCCTTGCTCTTCAATTTCATTTTCATGCCCTTGATGTACAAGTTTGTTGCCATGTCATGCCCTTGTTACATATCATGCTCTTTCTCTACAATTTCATTTTTTCCCCCTAGCTCTACAATTTTCTTCTAGGGAGCTATGTAAATATTTGTTTATTTTCCTTTTAAACAGATATCTCTTCATATTTCCTTCTAAACATGTATATTTAGAGATCTTTTAAAAGGTGCTTATTACATCTTCGCACAACATAAAAATTAATCCAATTGCATACATATTCTAGAATCCAAATAATAAAACAATAAAACTCACTCAACCTATGCTATGTGACTTACCTCAAGATCCTCCACAAAAATAATGCATACCACAAAAAATGCGTAGAGTTCGCAAAGAAATTTTACAAAAACATATCATAGAAGATATTTTTATTAAGAAACTAGCCATAACCCATTTAAATGGGTCTAGTTGTTGATTAGTTGGGTTGATTACAAATTCTTATAGAACTATAATCAAATTAGGTACAATAAAATCAACAATTACCTATTCCTAGCTAGTAGGATCAAAAACAATTTTCTGAGGTGATCAAATTGAATATGCAAGGACTTGAAGAATAACTTCAGTGATGATTTGAGTGTAAGTAGTTGTAGAAACAAGTTTTTCTTCTGTGTAAATGTCATAATCATGAGGTTCATTCCCTTGCAGAAGCTTCTACCACAATGGCATTACCTCTAAACCATGCATAGGGTGTTGAAGTGGTTCCCAACCTTGAAACACTCTTTTAAGGATTTGATAGTTGCACTATAAATTCTCAAAGACACTTGCAAGTGATTCCAAAGTCATATAACCTACCACAAAAATTTCCTAGATTCTATCTAGTGGCTCCCATAATATCCTCTATGTTGTCTAGTTGTTGTTTTGGTGGTGCAGTCTCTTTCTAAGGTTGCTCCTTCTTTGCTCTTGTGCCTAAAATTTTGATTATCAAACTTTTGAATATCTACCTCTACCTTATCTAAAATTAACTCCACATTGTGTTGTGACTCAGGCATAGGTGTTTGATCATTGATAGCTTTCATTTCAGCATTTAGGTTTTCAAGATTGGTCAACACCCTCACTTGTGAACCTCTCATGTCAAGCACTTTTTGTATTGTTTCAACACCATGTTTTTGCTTCTGAGCTAACATTTCTTTAGGTGCATTTTCTTGTAAAACATTAATTTTGTTGAACAATTGTAAACTGTTAGAAAGTGCATTATTTTTTTCAGTAACATATGTATATATAATAATGAATAATAATAATTTTTTCATGTATGTCAAAATTATAACTAACATTACCATTGGATCATATAATAATGAAGTAATCAACCTAGCTAATCAGCAACTAGAATAATTTAAATGGTGTTTCCAATGTCATAGTACCTACTGCAACACTTTCTTGGATTCTATCCAGTGGCTTCCATAATATTCTCTATGTTGTCTAGCTATTGTTTCTGCCATGCAATCCCTTTCTAAAGTTGTTCCTTCTCCTTCACTTTCTAAAGTTTCTCCTTCTCCTTTGCTCTCGTACCTTAAATTTTGATTATCAAACTTCTAAATGTCTACCTCTACCTTATCTAAAATCAACTTCACAGTGTGTTGTAAGTCTAGCATAGGTGTTTGATCATCAATAGCTTTCATTTAATTATTCAAGTTTTCAAGATCAGTCAACACCCTCACTTGTGAACCTCTCATGTCAAGCACTTTTTATACTGTTTCAACACAATGTTCTTGCTTTTGAGCTAACAAATCTTTGGTGCATTTTCTTGTAAAACATTAATTTTGTTGAACAATTGTAAACTGTTAGAAAATGCATTGTTGTTTTCATGTATGTATGTATATATGTATGTATGTATGTATATATATGTATGTATATAAAGAGAGATCTTCTGGATTGTGGATTATGGATTATAAACAAAAAATAAAAGAAAACATGACATTAATCATTCCCCAATTGCTTTGATTGATTTTGGAGAGCTACGCATGAAATAGGGTGGAGAGCTCTAAACATTGGTGAAGATCACTAGAGATCTAGGATTTTGTTGTTGTTCCCTTGTGATTTTTTGCATTTCATTTTTTTTTGTGCCCTTTCTCTATGATTTTCTTCAAGGGGAGAAGAGGTACCTTTGTAAATGTTCTTTTTTTTTTCCTTCTAGACATGTATATCTTGTTCATATATAATAGCTTTGGTCAAATTCAAGGATAATTAATTATGATGATTGTATGCATATGTGCATGTATGTTTGTATATCAGTTCACTACATGAATTACTTTGCATGCATACATACACACTTGCATAGTACTTGTGCTAAATTAATTGATTCATTCATGTCTTGAATTCACACAAGCAATTATCCTTGCATTTAATCAAAATTAATCATACCAAACTAAGTATGCAGAAATCTATACCTACAAATTATATTATCTCTTGGTGATTGAGTAAAGATCTCGTACATAATATCATCTAGGTAATGATAAAATGCATTCACATTAAGTCATAATAGGATCAAGTAGATGATCCATATATGTTACTTCATACTTTTTTTATTGAACATTTTGTGGCTCAAAGTGTTGGCTCATCAATTTGAATATATAGTTCAATAGTTCAAGTTTGACAATTCCAAGTAGCCCATACCATTTTAGAAGACTAAGTCCAGTGATTTGTATCTAGCTATTTGATGATATAGAAATTCAATATGGAGGAGGATTTATTGGAATCACAAATGAATCATCCCATATCCATAAACAACATCTAATATTTTGTAAGTATTGTTGTGGTTCCACAACACATGCCTCATTTTGACTAGAAATGGGGACCCCCTACTTTATTTTTGGTTTTTCGGATCCCTAGTATGGGGTCTGAGTCTTTTTCTAGTGTTATATCTAATATATTTTGTTAGATCTAAGTCTTGGTTTCAAAACCTAGATTCTAGAATTCATCATCTAAGGGGATAAGTCCTTTTTGCAAAGAAAAAGGCACACCAATGCACCACACTAGGTGCACTAGTGCACCAAGATACTTAAGGAAAGCATATTCCCTTTGGAAGTGTGCACCTACACACCTCTAAGAGGTGCACCATTGCACCAGATCCCCTTCCACCCCCACCTACACACACAAAAACAAAAAACTTTAAGAAACACAAACTTGACTTAAGGTACATAGTAGTTCACCTAATTTGGTGTGCTAATACACACCTTTAGTTTCATTTTGTGTGCTAAGTATCACAAAAGAAGGGTGCACATCAGTACACTCCATGAGGTGCATTTCCTCACACCCCAATCTTTGAAAAGAGTTAGGCACACCTAGCGCACTTTCGAGGTGCACCAGGTACGCCCTTTTTTTGCATATAAGGGTTGCATAATTAGGTTTTAGGTGTCTCTATCTTAGGGTTTTTGGGTTTTGTTTGTGTCAATTTTAGGGTCAATATTAATGGGTTTGATTTTCAACTCTCCAGAGTAATGTATGCTTCTTTGTGCAATTAAAAAGGGCATCCTTAACTTGTTAGGGTCATAACTTTTGACTTAGAGCTCATAATTCCAAACTATTTACACCATTGGAAAGAAGAACTAAAAAATTTATTTCCAGTCCCTAAAATAGTGAGCCTTTGGCTACCCAATTTTAAGGACTAATGAAAGTTTCAACTTTAAATTTTGAGTAGAAGACCTCCTAAAAAAGCTATTTAAAAATGCTTAGAAAATCTAGTGAAAATGTTTCAAACGTTTGATCATTTTGGATAATCTAGATCACCTTGTTTCTCACCAAGAAGGATAAGGTAGTTAGAGAGAAGAAAAGATCATAGATACAGAGGTTGGACACATAAGCTAGAATAGGTTCCTCATCTTACACAAATATTAATGACAAGATTCAACATGAGTTCCTTGGGATTTTAGATAGAAGAAGCAAGAGGAGTTCAAATGAATGAAAGTTTTTGGCTATAAAGAAAGAATAAATCATCAAAATGAGGAAAAAAAGTACACTAAAGTGATCTAAAACCCCATTTGAGAAAAACCTAGAAACCATTTTCAAAACTGAGAACTTTGATTTTTTGGCGAATTAAGCTTTCAAGGTGCGCTGGTGTGGTGCTACACTTTTTCAATGGTATTTTGGTAGATTTTGAATGGTTTAGAAGAAGTTTCTAATGATGAGGATATCAAATAGGCATTTAGAATGGAAGAAGCTTTATTGGAGCTTGACGTAAGACTCAAAATTTTTGCAAAAACTTGTATAGAAGTAGATAATTATAGGCAAAAAGTCAAAGATAAATATAATGCCTTGGATTTTTCTAGATGTGAAAAAGGTCACTAAAATAATAGATAAATTCAAAGGCAAACATCTATACATAGCTCTGGTATGAAGGAGAACAAAACCCAAAAGCCAGAATTTCATTTTTGACACTTAGTGATATTTTGCATTTTTTGGACCCATGAGGTGCACTATTGCACTTGGTGCACTACTATGCTAGGTGTGCTTTTTGGTGAGAAAGTGTTAGAAATTTTTTGAAGAAGCTAGAGGTGTGTAGGTGTGCTGGTGCACTTATTTTGAGGTGTCCTTTTCTAGAGGTACATTGACAGTTAACTACTAGTTCCAAAAATAGAGCTTTCCATGCATCAGAAACACATTCTAACAACAATTTAACTCTGATAGAAACCCAATGAAGGTTGAACTTCTTATTTTGACACTTTTACATTAACTAAAGGCTCTCTTCTTCTTATTTTCTCATTATTTCTTTGTTTTATGACATGTAAAGGCTCATGCATCCAATTAATGATATAAAAATGGATGGAGTCCTACTAAGCCCTAGTTAGGTAGTTAGTTTGTATATAATTAGTTTGTTTTATTAATTTCAAAGCATATGATTGCATGAAGATATCTCTCACTCTCAAAAAAAATTGAGGAGATAATTTCTTATAAATATAGGATTGCAATATATAATCAAGGTTGTCATTATTTTGTAATAATATTTGTTTTTGGTGCTCGCATTTGGAGTGTAGTGATTCTTGCCTAAGTGTGTCATTTTTTTATGAATGTATGTTCATGGAATTTTGATTGAGCCAAAAAATTTATTGCATTTTTTATGGTTGTGTGATCTTTTAATTTTGGTGTTTGCTACATTTTTCTGAATTCCATTGGCATGTCTAGTTTTGAGAAGAGATCACCCATTTTGTTCCATGAAAAGTGAAACATCTCATAGTTGCTAAATTCCCATTGATGATTGCATCAATAGAATTAAGAAAATTATTGTTCTTATTTTCATTGGTTACCTACCAATTTCTTTGAAGGCTTAATTCGAAGACGTGTTATTTCTGTAGCTTATGTCCATTAGGATTTTACATTCATCTTATTTGCTTAAACTTCTTGCAACCCTATCTTCATTATTTTCCTTACTAACCTCTTGGTTAAACTAGGAATTCATATAGTTAAATTATTAGAATGCATTCATTTTAAAAATAGAAAATGCCAAAAACATCTCTTTTGTGGCTAATTTTGAAACAACAAGTAGATTGGTCATCTTATCCGAATTGTTTGGAACCAACAAAGGCTTCCTCATGAATATTCACATTTATCTTCAAATGAGTGGATTCTAGTAGGTCACAAGATCACCTAAAACCTTGGAGTTGATCCTAGATTAACTTTTCAAGAGAGGAGTTTGAAAGGATTCATGCCATTAAGCATCATGTAAAATGATAGCTCAACAAGTCTCTCTCCTCTAAATACCCAATACATGGAGCCATTATCATCATGAGTAGACTCACTTTCCTTAGATGAATTCAATTGAAACTATTCATACCAAATTAAGTATGTAGAAATCTATACTTATAGATTATATTATCTCTTGATGATTAAGTAAAGATCAAATGTAGTTTTCCAGGGTGATAAAATTGCATATCCATATGCATATGTATGTGTCTCTACATCTTGTTTTGTGCCCTTGTGATCTTTTTATATGCATGTATGTATGTATGTGTATACATATATATACATATGTGTGTGTGTGTGTATGTGTACATACATACACATACATATGTGTGTCTATGTGTTTATATATGTATATAAATAAAGAGATCTTTGTATATATACATACATACATAGACACACACATATGTGGGGAAATATAAAGAGATATATGTTTAGAAGGAAAAGAAAAGAACATTTACATAGGTACCTCTTCTCCCCTTGAATAAAATCACAAAGCACTACTACATTTGGGCTCGAATACAACACAAATTACACCACTGTCACAAATTGTTATCGAAATTTGACCCAAAATATTGTAGTGCAAAAGGAACAGAGATCATAAGAGCATGCGATGAAAACAAAATTTTAGATCAAGGGCATGGAGATCATAAGGGCATGATAATAAAATGTAGAGATCACAAGGGCATGATAATGAAATGCGTAGATCACAAGGGCATGACAATGCAACAATCACAATGGCATGGAAATAAATATCCAACAACATTCAGAGCTCTCCACCCTCATTTAGAGCTCTCCAACCTCTTTCACACACAATGCTCCATAGTAAAAACAAATGGGGAATGATTTATGTTGTATTTTTTTTATATCTAAAATTAACTTCACATTGTTTTGTAACTCTAATATAGGTGTTTTATCCTTGATAGCTTTCATTTCAACATTTCAAAATTCAATTTTTCAAGTTTCCTCTTCATTATATAATCCTTTCCACCCTAAAATCCACTTTGTTACTTCATTAAAATCAGGACTTGAATAAAGCCAATGATACAAAACCTACTGTCACTTTGGAAAAAATGTTTCCTCTAGCATTGCAACCATATGATAAATGGGAATAACACATGCTTCAGTCATAACCCAATTAAATTGGTCTACTTGCTGATTAAGTGGGTTGATTACAAATTCTTGGAGAATTGTCATCAAATTATGTACAATAAAATGGACAATCACTTGTTCCCAACTAGTAGGATCAAATACAATTTTCCAAGGGGATAAAATCACATATGCAAATGCATCACTTGCATGCCAGACATGAAGTGCATTTCCTAACTTATAACAAATGGTTGTATATAAAGGCTCCATATGCTTTCTCAATAATGGAAGCCAAGTATGTAACCATGCATGTATTGAAGTTAATTTGGGCATCACTATATGATCTAGAATGTTATGAAGTACTGAAGTTGGTAGTAACTTCTCCCATGTCTCTAGAAAATGTTGCATAGGTTAGGGTCCCTATGCTCTCAAGAATTTGTAGCATAGGTTTAGGGTAGTAACTCCTTACACTCAACTCTTCATTGAAGTTATTCTCTCTTCCACAATGACATTGTCTCTAAACCATGCAAAGGATGGAAGTGGTTCCCAACCTTGAAACACTCTTATAAGAAATGACAAAGAAAATGCAGATGCAATACATGACAAATTGCACAACTTATAGTCTTTATGTTAAAGAATGTACCTTTGGTCTGACAATAATTGTGATCATCATATATATACATATGTATATATTTATACTTGTATGATATATATATATATATCTATGTGTGTGTGTGCACGAGCACATATGTATAATAGGAGTATATGAAATAATGCATAGTTGAAATTGGTGATCATATATATTGTTTGAGATCTCATTTAAGGCATGATCAAAGATTATTCTAATTCCTTTGATTTCAGATCACTATCAATCTATTGTAATTCATAATGATTGGTAATGCATGATTAATACTTGTATTAAGTCTATACAAATTGGGTTTGATAAACCATCACCAAACTAGTGTGATTGTGAATGTTCATGTTTCCATTTAGATGCATGCCCATTCAACATCACAAATTAGTTTTCATACATACAATAAAAGTTGTGCATCAATCAGCCTCAAATATGAAATTTGCTAAGAAACTTTACACTTTATATATACAAATAGATTTTTTTAAGGTGCTTATTACATATTAGCACAATAGAAAAATTGATCTAACTACATACATATTCTAAAATCCAAATCATAAAACAATAAAACTCACTCAACCTGTGCTAAGTGACTTAGCTCAAGATCCGACACAAAAATAATGCAGACCAAGAGAAATGGGCAATGTTTGCAAGAAATTTCATAAAAACATATCACAGTAGATGTTTTTAGAAAGAAACAAGCCATAACCATAATTAGTTTTTCCCAATTAGTAGGATCAAATACAAGGGTGATAAAATTGCATATGCAGATGTATGTATGTATGTGTATATATATGTATGTATGTATATTTATGTATGTATATGTATATATGTATGTATATACATATATACATACATATATATATGTATGTATATACATATATACATACATATATATATGTATATGTATATGTGTATGTATACATACATACACACACACACACACATATCTATGTGTCTATGTATGTATGTATGTATGTATATATAGAGAGATCTTATGGATTGTGGAGATCAGTGGAGATGTAGGATTTTGTTGTCATGCCCTTGTGATCTCTATATATGTATATATTTATATAAACAAAGAGATCTTGGCACAACATAAATATAATAAAACTTGCTCAATATGTAGCATGGAAACAGATGCAATAGCAACGCCTATTGGTAAGTAGATTCCTCTTTTTATCTCTCATTTTTCATGTGTTTATTTCACTTGAACTATATAAGGACCAATTTAGGATGTATATAGGTTAACCTTACATACATACACACACACACATATCTATGTGTCTATGTATGTATGTATGTGTAGAGAGATCTTGTGGATTGTGGAGATCAGTGGAGATGTAGGCTTTCATTGTCATGCCCTTGTGATCTCTATATATGTATGTATGTATGTATGTATGTATGTATATATTTATATAAATAGAGAGATCTTTGGAACAATAGAAAAATAATAAAACTCACTCAATAGGTAGTATGGCAATAGATGCAATAGCAATGCCTATTGGTAAGTAGATTCCTCTTTTTATATCTCATTTTTTATGTGTGTATTTCACTTGAACTATATAAGGATTAAGTTAGGACATATATAGGTTAACCTTACATTAAATGTAACCTACAACAAAAAGGTTGCACTAGGTTATTACAATATTGTAATTATAGAAAACTACCTGATTTGCCTGAGTGGGTGTATGATGGTGAAGAGATGTATTAGGTGAGTAGAGCTCACCAGTGGTTATAGGAATACAACTACATCAAAAATAATTGGAAACCAAAACTACATATTCATTAGAGTGAGTAGTTCAAGGGTCTTGATCCCATGGATATGGGTATGTAGGCAGCCTAGTAAGTGGAGTATGCCTCCAGTATACAGATACCGTGGACATAGTTAACTAGCACTTAACTATTTTAAGACATTATATGTTAACTCACAAGTCTCATTCTCTTGCATAAGCCTCTCGCTAAATCACCCAAGATGGCTTGAATATCTAGCTAAGCACCTCCTATATTACTCAATTTCTTGAATACATCTTTGACATAATTTTGATTATGTATAAGAGGATTATATGTTTCTTCATTATTGCCAGTAACTGTGTTCATTCTAACTATGTACTCTTACTTTTTTTATCACGTTCTTTGACAACAATTTACCTTTTGACTTTTGTTGGGGCCTAAGCTTTGGAATCAATGTTAGTTAATTTGCATGGTAGTTGAATTTTTTGAATTTATCAACATAATACTAAGTAGAATTTGAAAAAAATTGGATTTCAATTCTCCATTTGGGACATAATCATATTTTGTTCCTTAATTTTGGATGGAGTAATGAGGGTTCTAGCTAAGGCCATAAGAGAGCATTTGAGTCGTGAACATAAAATTGGAAATGATTTATGTCATGTTTTTTTTTTCTAATATCTAAAATCAACTTCACATTGTGTTGTGACTCTAGCATAGGTGTTTGATCCTCAATAGATTTCATTTCAACATTCAAGTTTTCAAGTTTAATCTTCATTATATGTTTGATTTATCAATGATTTCCTCAAATTCGATTATAATGCATCTTAACTTCAATGATGCAATCACTCGTGTATCTCTAGATTATGTAAGAACTTATTGATTTACAAAATCTAGGTAGATACTAAGAGTTCCAAAACCATAAACTTGAAGACCATCATGTGTACATCCCACTTTAGGGAAAAATTGGATGTCATGTTCTTATGCATATATTACAATCACTTCCTTCAAACTCAACTGAGGTGCACCCATGGAATTATTTTGGTGAATCCCACTACCCATGGAAGCTAAGCTTATTGTTGACCATAAATTGCTACTAAAGTGCCTCAAATTGGCATTTCTCGATCACCCTAAGATAGCTTACATTCTCTCTATCCCCCAGATGTTCCACAATCATACCCTCCATAGCTTGATTTATCATTTCAAGGGCTACATTTACCTGACTTCTTGTCCTCTATTGCTACTAAAGTGCCTCAAATTGGCATTTCTCCATCACCCTAAGATAGCTTACATTCTCTCTAGCCCCCAGATGTTCCACACTCATACCCTCTATAGCTTGATTTATCATTTCAAGGGCTACATTTACTGACTTCTTATCCTTTCCACCCTAAAAACCACTTTGTTACTTCATTAAAATTAGGACTCGAACAAAGCCAATGATGCAAAACCTGCTGTCACTTTCAAAAAAATGTTTCCTATAACATTGCAACCATATGACAAATGGGATTATCACATGCCCAAGCCATAACCCAGTTAGATTGGTCTACTTGCTGATTAGTTGGGTATTGAATTTAATTTGGGCATCACTATAGAGATCTTCAAGATTTTGGGTTATGTATTATAAACAAAAAAATAAAAGAAAATGTGACATTAATCATTCCCTATTTGTATGTATATAAATAGAGAGATCTTGGAATAACATGAAAACAATAAAACTCACTCAATAGGTAGCATGGCCACAGATGCAATGACAATACCTATTGGTAAGTAGATTCCTCTTTTTCTCTCTCATTTTCCATGTGTTTATTTCACATGAAATATTATTTCTTAGGGTATATTTTATAATATTGGATAAATTTTATGTAGGACATGATGAGGACATTCTTAGATGTACCTAGTGTACCTATCTTTTGAGGATATTCTACTTGCATGCAAAATTTCCATGCATCACTTGCATGCCAAGCATGAAGTGCATTCCCCAATTTATAAAAAATGGTTGGATATAAAGGCTCCATACACTAGCCCAAAAATGGTAGCCAAGGATGTAACTATGCATGTATTGGCATAGTCTTCCTTCAAGGATCCCAAATATCTATTGTTGCTATTAATTTGGTCTAGTTACTGATTAGCTGGGTTGATTACAATTTTTTGTAAAACTATCATCAATTAGGTATAGTAATACAAACAATCAATTATTCTCAGCTAGCAGGATCAAATATAGTTTTCCAAGGTGATAAAATTGCACATGCAGATTTATGTGTGTGTGTGTGTGTATAGAGAGATCTTGTGAATTGTGAAGATCAGTGAATATCTAGGATTTCATTGTTGTGCCCTTATGATCACCACATTTCATTGTCATGCCCTTGTAATCTTTGCATCTCATTGTCATACCATTGTGATCTATATATGTGTGTGTGTGTGTGTGTGTACACACACACACACACACACACACACACACATATATACATATATACATATGTATATGTAGATATATGTGTATATATATGTATGTATTTATATAAACAAAGAGATCTTGGCACAACAGAAAAATAATAAAACTCACTCAATAGGCAGCATGACCATAGATATAATGGCAATGCCTATTGGTAAGTAGATTCCTTTTTTTCTCTCACATTTTTCATGTGTTTATTTCACTTGAGCTAACATTTCTTAGGGGGCATTTTGTAATATTGGATTCATTTTATGTAGAGGCAATGAGGACATTCTTGGATGTACCCATGTGATGAATTTCTCACGAACAATGAAGATGGACTTCCCCTAAGAGTAGTAGGAGGCGATGACGAAATTGTAGGTACTTTAAAGATTGATCCTTTCTTAAATATTTTAGATTTTAATAGGGATTTAGATTTTTTTTTTATTTTTTTTTGGGGGGGGGGGGGAGATGAGCTTCCACCTTCACATGGTTGGCCGTAATTAGTAGGGAATTTTTTAAAAAAAAATCTTGAAACCAAATGAAGCTCAACATTAAACTATAATTGTATGAAAACTAATTGTGTAAATTTCTTGGTTTTAGGAAATGTAGAAGGACACCATAGTTCAATATGCAACATCAATTCATATGCATATAACATCAGGTAGAGCTGAAAACACAATAGGTTTGCATTTTTGTAAGAGGTCTTTAATGAGGTATTTTAAGTTATAGACCATCACAAAAATTGTTCTGATGGTCTATAATTTTAAAAACTTAATAGACCTATTAAATAAATGTAATTAGTATTTTATCAAATTTGTGTGTTTTCCATGCATTTGAATGCAACTACATGTGTATTCTCAATTCAGGGCGGTAGAATCATATTTTGGATGCAATGGAAAACTGACATGCACTAGAAGATGGGAAAATGATGTCACTTTTGAAGGTTTTGAACAATTTTTTGTACTTTAAATATTGATCCTTTCTTAGATATTGTAGATGTTAATAGGGAATTTAGATATTGGGGGGGTGTGGCCCAATGAGCTTCCATCTTTACGCGGTTGGCCCTGATTAGTAGAGAATATTGAAGTATTCTTGAAACCAAGTGAAACTCAATATTAACCTATGATTGCATGATAACTAACTATTGAATCTATTGTGAGCTATGAGAGAATCATAGCTATTCAACATTTTTTGCCAAATTTTTTTATTAATACAAAATGCAATCACACTTGAGATAACCACTTTCAATGGCTAGTTGTCGATTGTGCAACATTCCTGCCACATCCACATCACTATTGAGATAGATGTTTCTGATGGCTTGTCATGGGTCCCATAGAATTTCTATAGAAAATATGTCACAATTACGATAGTTTCTTCAATAGCTTTCCATCAAAATTGGGTCAGTGAAAATGAACTCTTTCCAAGTGACTTGGCCTAATTTATGATAGTTGTGTCCATCAAAATTTTGATGGTCACCCTTGTCATCACAAATTGCAATGAAAAAAGTCTGATGCTCATATGAAAGGAGCTAATTGATCTTTCTATCGATTGGGTGATGGGTGTCTATCATAATTACGATGACCTACCATCAAAATTTGAGTCCAAATGTAGTAGTGATTGACATGATTCAAGGAAAGCTAAAGAAAAGGAAACAAAAAAAAAGAAAAATAAGGGAGGAAACCCATGGTAAAGAGGAGGTTCATTATATTGTCACTAAGGAGGTGGATAGTTTAGGGGATCCAACTTCCTCATGTCCTTCTAAGAAGCTTTCCTTCTCAAAGAAGCTCAAGGAGATGAGAAAGTAGTGGTCCTATGTTGGGGTGTGGTTATGGTGTTGGACCTTGGTATTGGTGTGTGTCTGCAAAATTTTGGTTCATGTTAGGTGTCAATTTATCTCTATTGGCTTAGCAGTTTAGTTTTTTTAAATTTTTGTACTATTTGATGTTGGTGGTAATTTAGTTTATTTTCTAGTTTTGGTGCTAGTTTCTATATTGTTTCACATTTTTTGAACCCTTACTTTTTGTCCAGTGGACTCGGTGTTATTTTTTGTTTTTTTATTCTAGACCCTTTCTCACTTTAGCTAATCAAAATCAATTCAAGAAATTTTAGGACACACCAAAACCAAAAAAAGATGTTCAATATATTCTCTATGTGTTCTCTTCATATTGTCAAAATATTTTTCAAAAAAAATTACTTAATAATTTAGTGTGAGGAGGAAGTTGATTCTTACAAGAATAGTATTTCTCTACACCACATAAAAGTAAAGATGTTGAACATGTGTTCTCTATCTATTATCTTCATATTTTCAATGTATTTATCGCACAAATTTACTTAAACAATGTCCAATTCAATGTGGGGAGGTTTTAGGTTCTCACCAAAGTGGTATTATGAATAATATGGATCCAAATGTGGATTATTATGCGAATCACATATTGAAACATGTTGGATTATATTTTGCACAGTATAGATTTGAAGGTGAGCTTGGAATCACCTTGGGTTTTTCCTTTGTATGGTGGGGAACCAACATGATTACTCATTCCTTACCAATATTCTATGATTCAAAAATAACAATTGATAGTATAGCACCAAGAATATGTATTTATGTTATAGTGTTACTAGACTCCCCAACTTTATGAAAATGTGAATAACCCTTTTGCGTGTGAGAATATAAGAAGATTTATCATATGTGAATATATAGCTCTTTCCAATGAGAATATAAGTAGATTCATCACATGAAAATAACCCATTACGTGAAGGAATACTTTTATATTCCAAGCTCTATTGGTTCTCTCTATTTAAAGGATGGAAATTAAAAGTGATGAATAACAACCAATCAAGTCATTCACTCATTAATAATATTACTCAATAAGGAGTCATACTCCATAAAGGATTGAAGAGATTATGGTAGGTTATATAGACTATATTCAATATTAACCATGGCCAAATCAATATTGAGAGTGAAAGTTTTATTTGCTAAAGCTTTCTCCTCCTTTAGGATTGAAAGAAATGGCATGCAAAGTATAACATGGTAAATACTTTAATCCAATGTTGTTTTGTTTATGGATAAATAGGATAACTCTTAAATATGAAGAAAATAGATTGCATAATCAAGATGCAAGGAAATAAGAATGGAAAAAAGGAAACTTGGTAGCTCTTGCAAATATTTTCAAGGTGACACCTTCATTATTTGTAGTGGAGTTGAGAAAAGCCAATGGAGATACAATATAATATCAAAAATTATGTAATCAATAGCTTAAACCTACTCTCAAAGATATCATATGGGTTTGGCAAGATGATGATCATACTATGGGGCTTGGGTCATTCTTAAGGAAGAAGATAAAATTATTAAGTTGAATTTGAAGAAACTAGATTGCAAAATCAAGATGTTGGGATAAATGGTTTGTACATTTGAAACCATAAAATCAAATATCCAAAATCAATAATCCTTGTGAATAATCATTTTTCTCAGCATTAAACATTGTAATGAGAATGTGATAATAAATGCCCAATTCTATTAATATTTTTTTTTTAAAGTTCAATCATCCAAAATTTAGAAAAATATATGATCATTATGTATATAGATTAGAAAAGTACCAAATAATACATACCTCACTTCAATATTGATGCAATCCTAGTAAAATTGTTTTCATTATATATGGCAAGCATAATCCATTTGTCAACATTAGCAAGCACTGGAGTAGTAAAATCTAATGTTAGAAAACTACCACAATTTAAAAAAATTTGACATAAGTTTCAGATTAAAACAATTGACATAAGTTCTAGAAAATTTGTACACTGAACCATTTCTTTTTGAGGTCATCCTTAATTTGGTCTCCATGTCTCCATATTGCAAAGAAAAAAGGCCATAGAGTGTCCAAGCTATAGTGTTTAATCCATAATACCATCTCCCCCATACTGGAATCATATGTCAAGTTGCAAGTGTCCACCCTACTTGTTAGATTGGACTTCAACATAAGTCAATCATTTATTAAGGGGGGATAAGGTAGCTTACTAGATGAGGGATCATGAATCCTAAGAAAATATTCTACAACATAAAAAAAGGTCATGTTGTAACTACAACAACATTATGTTATGGGTGATTACCATAGTCATCATGCCAAAGAATACAAAGTATGTGAAGGTAAAATACATGAAGAAGAAACACCAAAATACTTTCCCCAATGACCACTTAAAGAAAGACATGGAGTATTTGATCACTCAATATATGACTACTTGGAGTAATATGTATGGAAATTATATTGCCCCCTACTTGCATTTCAATATCGTTAGGCCATAGTGATATATAAAACATATTATTCCTATTATTTCTCCTCATCAGTGGATGATTAGTATCTTGTACAACTAATGCAATGTAAGGTAGGAGAATCCCCAAAAGGATATGTCCTAGCTCCCAACAAATAACCATGTAGTGCAAACAAAACAATGATGCAAGATCTTATACCAAAATCTCAACTCTTTATTCATACAACTATTTACATGCAATGTGTCAAGTTGTAAGGCCTTTTTGGTTATGACAAAATATAATAGCAATTACAATAATAGTTTTGCAAGATCCCTCAATATCCAATCCAAACACTAATCCTAGCTAGTCTAGATCCACACCTTGGTAGAAACCTTCAAGGAAATCTTAACTTGTGCTTGCAAGCCCACCAAGCAATCTCCTAGATTTCCCAACCACAACTACTAGCCTTCTCAAAATTCACTCCTACACTTCATCCTCTTCTTAAAGCTAGAATGAGAATAGTATATCTTATGCACTCCTTTGAAAATGAATGAATAAAAACTCTACAAGACCCCATACTTATACCCAACTAAGCCACAAGTCAATCTAGTTCATTAGAAATTAAATTAAATCCTAACATTAAATAAATGTTGCACCACAAGTCAACCTCCAATAGATATTAAATACTAGAACACCTTAAAAGGCTTATAGCACAAATTAAATGGACATAGAAGAGACAACCAAGACCCAAATAGGTCCACACAAACTCCTAGATCAATCCACATCATAATCACATGCTACATGCATTAAATGCATCAAATCAAACAAGAAAATCTATAAGAACTATAGTCGACACCAACACATAGCCGAGTGTCAGAAAACTCCCAAACATTGTCGAGAAACCAACACATGTCGAGAAACCAATACATTTCAAGCACAAAAAGTGTCAATAAAAAGATGTTGAGCTCCAATAATGATCAAGCCCCTTCAATGACTAAGCTCCTTAGCCAAAACTATACCTAATAGAGATTGAGCATCACTCCTTTGATGACCAAGTCCACAAATCCTAGCCAAAATTCCTTGAACATGCAGGATTTCTAATAACCCTAGGATGCTCCTACATTAGATACCCTAGGTTCATAAAGATGTTCTCAATAGTTGGAAGAACATATTTTAGGATTCAACACATAAATCCTAAACTAGTTCTTCACATACATATCCTTCAATTCCTTAACTTTTACACTTTCCCTTGTTCTTCTTCTACTTCTTCACATCCATCCTCAATGTTCCACAAGTCTACTTTCCATGTTGATCTCTAACCCTCTCAAAATCTACCAACTCAACTCAACTACAAATACTTAGGTTCCTTCTACCGAGCTCTTTGTTCTACAAAGGAATTAAGGAATGCTTCCTACCACCTTTCACAAATGTAAACACATTCTTGACACAATCATTCACAACCCTACAATCATATAGCCAAGGTTGAACAAGCAACGAATGAAAAATTTTCATGTCCACAACACCACACAACACTTGATCCTTATACTACCCAATCTGGAAATCAACAAGGAATTGTTCCCTCACTTCCAAAGCATGCTCACCTTGCAAACATCCAATCTTATAAGGATAAGGAAGTATCATTCTCTTCAAACCAAGTTTTTGAACCATCTCCTCAGTAACAAGGTTATCAATACTACCACCATCCACAATCACCTTGCAAAATTTACCACCAAACTTACAACAAGTCATAAACACATTTCCCTCTAAACAATCAACACTCATCGAGCTAGTGAACTCTTTCCTCACTTAGGTTGATTGTCTTGGACCTCAACATCATTCACAATAGTCGCTCTCCTACCATGAGGTAATTCAAAAGATCTATGACATGCTTCCCCACATCTATTGAAATTACCCCTAAAATCACCTCCTCTTCTAACCAATAGATTTTGGTTCATCTTGTGCACTCGGTTTAGCCTTTGCTAAGCTATCCTACTTCTCCTTTCCTCTAGCATTACCTTGACTTTTTCTCTTCAACTTATATTTTTCCTTTAGGGAATACTAATAAGAATCCTCAACCAAATAAATCTCCAACATGCCAAACTCATCTTGGATATTGAATCTCAAACCATTAATGTACTGAGCTACCTTTTCCTTTGACAATTCTCTATGCCCAGATTGAATAGTCAACTTTTAGAACTCCTCAATATAATCTTTCACACTAATATCCTTCTATTTCAAAATTTTCAACCTTTGAAACAACTCAAGTTAATAATTGGTAGGAATGAACTTAGCCTTCATTTTATTCACCATCAATCTCCTTCTATTGATCTTGATTCCACCTTCCTCCTTTCTATCTCTTTGCAGTTCTTTCCACCAAAGAGTGGCATGTCCTTTTAGCTTAGTTTGAGCTAACCTAACTTTGAGAGGATCTCTAATATCCTCAAGCTCAAATTAGTCTTCCAATTCACTAATCTAATCAATTAGGTCTTCAGGAGTCATAGTATCTAAGAAATTAGAAACCTCCATCTTATGCTTTGGCCTCAACTGAGATCTAGGTCTCACAAACTAGCCAAACCTAGTTCCAATAGGTATCTCCATATGATCATTTTTGTCCTCACCACTTAATCTAACAATTTCAAAGTCTCTAAAAACTTCCTCATAACCATATTTAGTACCCACATGTCTAGGTTCACCACCTAAAGCACTCACAATTTCAACAATCATGTTAGTCTTCATCATGCCATCTCAAATCAGAAACTAGCTTTAGCCTCCTTCATCTCAAATCTAAATTCTCCTCTAACCTTCTCTAAGATCATTTCATCTACAACATCACTAAGATCATAATTTTCCCTAGGGTCCAATCTTCTTGGAGGTATCTTCCAAGATCTTTGTAAACCCAAAGAAATAGATCCACAAATCTAGAAGATCAATCAACTCTACTACATTAACCTTCTCTTCCAGCCTTCACCCAAGTCCTGGTGCAAACTACCTCAACTTCAGCAATCTATCTACATAGTCAAGAACACCTTCACTTTGATACTACTTAATGCAAAGCAAGGTAGGAGGATCCCCAAAAGGATATGTCCTAGCCCCCCAAAAAAAAAGTACACAATAGAAACACAACAACAATACAAGATCTGATACCAAAATCATAACTCTTTATTCATAAAATAACTATTTACATGCAATGTGTTAGGCTGTAAGGTCTTCTTAGTTATGGAAAAATACAATAGCATTTAAAATAACAATTCCATGAGATCCCTCAAGATCCAATCCAAACTCTAATCATAGCTGGTCTAGATCCACACCTTGGTAGAAACCTCCAAGGAAATCTTAACTTGTGCTCGCAATCCTACCAAGAAATCTCCTAGTTTTCCAAGCCATGGCTACTAGCCTTCTTAGCATTCTCTCCTATAATTTATCCACTTCTCAAAGATGGAATGACAATACTATCTCTTTTCCACTCCTTCAAAAATGAATGAATAAAGATTCCACAAGACCCCCCTTATACCCAACTAAGCCACAAGTTAACCTAGTTTATTATTAAATTAAATCCTAACATTAAATAAATGTTGAGCCTCAAGTAATCTTCCAAGTAATATTAAATACCAAAATGCGTTTAAAGGCTTACAACACAAATTTAATGCACATAGGAGAGACAACTAAGACCCGAATAGGTCCACACAAACTCCTAGATTGATCCATGTCATGATCACATGCTATGTGCATTAAATGCACCCAATAGAACAAAAAAACTACAAGAACTCCAGTTAGCACCAACACACAACCAAGTGTCAGAAAACTCCCAAGCATTGTTGAGAAACCAATACATGTCAAGCTCAACAAGTGTCAAGAAATAGAAGATGCCAATCTCCAACAACAACTGAGCCCCTTCAATGATCAAGCTCCTTGGCCAAAACTATACCCAATAGAAACCAAGCACCACTTCTCTGGTGACTAAGTCCACAACTCCTAGCCAAAATCCCTCCAATATATAGGACTGCTAACAACCCTAGGATGCTCCTACATCAACAATACCTAGCATGAAGATATGCACCACTTCCTCCAACAGACATCCTATGTGACACACACTTCTATACTCATAGCCAAACATTTGATCTCAGACATTGAAATCAAATATTTGATCTTAGACACTTTTACCATAGACATTAAAACCATATCTAGATATAAGTTTCTATCATACACATGAACATTTTCATTAGGTTATTGATGTTCAATATTGAGATTTCTTACATATTTGATCTCACAATTTATAGAGTTCTCGTACTAGGTAATCTTTTTCCTTTGTTGACTAATTGCTGATCCAAATTTATGTTGTTGGTTGATGTTGAAAATATATGTAAAATTATATTATTAATAGACTATGTAATGTGGCAATGTGTACGCAACTACAAAAAAGAATTCATTTACTTTCTCAAACTTTTAAAGCCCAAAACCAAGTTTAAGCATATGTATAGTTTGCAACAATAGCCTAGCAATTAACTAAACTTTCTAATGCAAAATTTTAGATGTGAATGTCATCATACCATTGATTTGATAAACTTGTAAATGGCACTCTGAATCAAGAATGCACGTGCAAAAATGTTCTATATGCATGGACAATAGGCGGAGCTAAAAATACTCACCACATTTACATTTATTTAATGGGTCTATTAAGTTTTTTAAATTATAGACCATAATGAACATTAGAAATCTAGCTACTTTGAATGAAAGAGTGTCCTCAGCAAGCCAACACATGGAAAGTCTTGATTTGCTTGCATGTTGAGGACATTCCATTTCCTATAAGAGTCAAAGTTACAATGTTTTTGACTGTCTATAACTTAAACTACCTAATTAAAGACCTCTAAAAAAAATGCAAACCTATTGGGTTTTGTTAGCTACACTTGATGTTGTATGCATATGAATTGAGATTGTATATTGAACTATGGCCTCCTTATGCATTGCCTAAAACCAAGAGATTCACACAGTTAGTTGTCATGCAATCATAGGTTAATGTTGACCTTCACTTGGTTTCATGAATAGTTTAATATTCTCTACTAGTCAGGGCCAACCACGTTAACATCTAAATTCAATTCATTCTATTAATAAAATGTAAGAATTATGAATTATCACATGATAACATTCATTAACACATAAGTTTCATTAGAACATTCACATTCACATTCACATTAAAACATAAGATTCATTAGAACATTCACATGAACATTAAATAGAACATAAATAAAACATCTAGACATAAACATCAATCATTATCAAATAGTTACATAAATTCACATGAATCATTTGTTTTTTGTTTTGTTTTTTTTTTTTGGTCCTTCCCTATATTTTTGTAGAGGCATATCCATGTCATCATCGATATTTGTTCTCACCCATGGATGCAATCTCTTTGTCCTTTGCAAAGGTGGGTCCTTTGCAATAAAAGATAAAAGGGTTTAATTTAGAAAATTTAAAACTTTAACTATTTCAGAGAATATTGTAGCACTCTTTACCTTGTCCAACCACATCATCTTGTCCTCTAGCTTGAACCTTAACATGCTTATTACGAAAAACCTCTACATCCCCTACAACTGATATACAAGATGTTTTCTTAATTCCAACAAATATTATAGTTAAACTTTTATTATTACACCAAATTCAATTATTGAACTTTTATTTATGATAAAAAATTTATTGAACTTTTGTTATAATTAAAAAGTACATTAATGCTTATTGTATATGTCTCAACTAGGTGCATCAACTCATCCTCCCTCTATTGTATTTCAAAAATTTGAGGTCAAGTTGATGCCAATTACTTTAACCTTCATGCTAAATCATGAAGCACCTTTTGCATTTATGCCACAAGATCAATGGCTGACATAAAATAATTCATCCTGCGTCTCCTCATGGACTACTTTTTCCTTTCCCTTTTCCTGATCAACACTCATTTGCAAGAACAATATTATTAGCACTATATTTAAAATCAATAAAAAATAGTAGTGAAGAATAAAGCATAATAAAAGATATGCATTAACATATTTCTTGTATCTAATCTATACAACAACAATGAATTTTACCTGTCAGGAAGAAGAAGTCACATTAGAACCATCGCCGCCATATGTATCTCATGGTTTTTGATCCATAGTGTATCCCTGTATTTCAAAATAACAATCATTGAGACATGTTAAAACACATCTTGTTATTCTAATTTAGCATGTTAAAACACGTCTTATTCTAATTTAGCAAAAAATATTAAAATTTAATTGTGTGTTGGAAAGTCTTTCTTGACATTTTTTTATGTTTATTTTTCTTTGTTTTAACCTTTCAATTAAATGATACATGCTAACTCTTAATTGCATGTGGATTATTGGACTAGTAAACTTTATGGTTGACATCTAATGGATAATAATGATATGTATGTTTAAATGATTTAGATGGATGGAAGGTTATTAATGATGTGCCTTTGTGGCTATCTTCAATTACAAATTAAATCATAGAAAGATTAATAGATTGTGGACCAATAAGTAAATGAATATAAGAAATGTACATGCAAATACATATATGCATATTAACATGTGCTCACATATATAATATGAATTAATTATTATTATAAAATAATAGATAATTTCTATTTTTATTTATATTTATATGAAATAACTTATTAATTTTCCTACCCATTACATGAGGAATTTATTCTATTAAAAGCATACTAAAATCTATATGTAAAGATTTTACATTACTACTTCTATTAATAAAGTTATTTATCATTAATTTTTTAAAATTGATTTTCCTTTCCATTAACCAACTATTTTTTTCTATTAAAATCAATATTAAAGTTGAAGTGACATATCTCAAAACAAATTCAGCTAATTTTCTCTTTTAAATTCAATATTGAAGTCTATACAAGTGACATATTTTAAAACAAACCCAAATGATCCAAATGATCACAAGCCATACACATTCTCTTCCATATTTACTTAAATTGTGAAAATAGAAATGAAAGCTATTGAGGAATAAAAGCCTATGCCAAAGTTACAACACAATGTGAAGTTGATTTTAGATATGGTAGATGCAAATATTCAGAAGTTTGATCAAAATTTGAGGCACCAGAGAGTGTTTGTGGCAATATACCAAAAAGAGAAGGAGCGACTTTAGAAAGAGACTGCACAGCTAAAACAATGATTAGAAAACATAGAGGATAGTATGGGAGCACTAGATAGAATCCAAGAAAGTGTTTTGATAGGTACTATGACATTGGAATCACTTGCAAGTGTCTTTGAGAATTTATAGTCCAAATATCGGGAGGACTACAAGTTGTGCAATTTGTCATCTATTGCATTTGCATTTGCTTTTCTATTGCTTATTAGAGTCTTTTAAGGTTGCGAACCACTTCAATATCCTTTATATGTTTGAGAGGTATTATCGTTGTGGCAGATGCTTCCACAAGGAAATGAGCCTCATGATTATGGCATTTACACAAAAACATAACTTGTTTCTTCAACTCCTTCCACTCAACAATTCACTAAAGTTATTCTTCCAATAGTTAGAATAGTTGCAACAAATTCCTAGGAGCCAAGGGACCTTGAACCTATGCCGCATTTTTTAGAGACATTGGAGAAGTTACTACTAGCTTCAGTACTTCATAACATTATGGATCATATAGTGATGCCCAAATTGACAACAGTAGTAGATACTTCGGATCCTCGCAAAGAGACTATGCCAATACATGCATGGTTACACCCTTGGCTTCCATTGTTGGGTCAGCATATGGAGCCTTTGTATCAAACCATTCATTATAAATTGTGGATTGTGCTTCATGCTTGACATGCAAGTGATGCATTTGCATATGCAATTTTATCACCTTGGAAAATTGTATTTGATCATACTAGTTGGGAACAATTGATTATTCATTTTTATTGTACCTAATCTAATGAAAGTTCTATAGGAATTTGTAATCAACCTAGCTAATTAGAAACTAGAACAATTTAAATGGGTTATGGCTTGTTTCTTCCTTAAAATATCTTCTATGATATGTTTTTGTAAAATGTCTTGTAAACTTTGCCCATTTTTCTTGGTCTGCATTATTTTTGTGCAGGATCTTGAGGTAAGTCAATTAGCATGCGTTGAGTGAGTTTTATTGTTTTATTATTTGGATTCTAGAATATGTGTGTTGTTAGATCAATTTTTATGTTGTGTTAAGATGTAATAAACACCTTAAAACATATCTCTCCTTATATATAAAGTGATACATGTTTAGAAGAAAATATGTTGGAAGATTCCTAAGCTATGTATATTGAAGCATCTTAAGTCTATGTTTTTGAAAAATAAATTTTCATATTTGATTTCATTTACCTCACTATATTTTATTATGTATAAAATATCTTTGCCTTTTTTTGGCTGAAGTTGAGGAATATATATTTCATTAATCACTGTAGATTACAAATGCAAAACTTTATTAAAGTAATCATCTACCAATTTCTTTATGCATAACCTTATTGTAATGCAAAGAATTCCAAATTGTATGATTTTGTATATATTTTTCCAAAAACAATAAGGATACTCTTTTGACTAAGGCTTAAATTATTTTCAAATCTGAATTTGTTTATTTGACCATGAAATACATTTGAAGCACTTATTCTCCTTTGTAATGCATTGGATATTACAAAACTATATTAAATAATGTGGTGAGAAATTAAAAATAAGTTTTAAGAAATGGATTGTTTTTTCATGCCTTTATCAAGTCCAAATTTTATTCTCACTACACTATAAGTAAATAAAAGAGGATTTGTAAATAGCTATTATAAACCTAAAATATTTTCTCTACAGAATTTAATTTATGTTTGTTCCATAGGAATATGCATTCCAATAATCTTGTTCTTGTATATTTTGAATACAAGTTAATGTACATTAGATTCTAAAATATGATCTATGCACTATAATAGTTGGCATTGGATGAATCATGGGTTTAACCAAATTATTAGTGGAGTATAGAAATCAATAAATCGTAGGGCAAAATCCATAATGGTGATTTCCCAGATTGATTTTTCCCTCCTTTCCAAAGTGATGAAAGTGGATATGATCTACAATATTGTGATCCATGATTCTGATCTCAACAACCTCAAAGTAGCACTTTTCACCATATCAATTGCTTCAACTTAATGCAAAGTGTCTAGTGTTGAGGAGCTTCCTTAAAAAAATAACCTAGAAATCAAGGTGTGCCTTAAAAAAACACTTCATTGTCTATGAGATACCTATTACAACTCATTGGACCCAAAGATTGATGCCTAATTATGCAAAATGATGCATGCCCAATAAGAAAATCAAAGAAATACTTTCATTTAAGTTGTCCATGAAAAAACACTCAATGATTTGAAAACTTGATTATGGGCTTTAATCAATATGTTTCAAAAAGTATAAAAATATAGTTGGAACATGGTAATACAATAGGGAACACTTCCCATAATTGTTATGCTCTTATTCATAGGTCCATATGAAAAATGTATAATTTGAAACTCTAGAGAGAAAGATAGAGTAGACTTACCTTACAAAAGGGAAAATTAAAACAGACTTTTGACCACTGGACAAGACCATATCTATTATGGAGTTACTTTACAGAACACATAATCATCACACCACCAGAAAAAAAATTGATAGGGAAGGGTAGAAATGTGTAATTTCTAATAGAATCTTAATGGTTTAAGGGAACCACAAGCAGAGAATATTTTTAGCCATAAAGAGATACAAATGAATACATAAATTAATTTTTTTTGCCACTATTATTTGATTAAAGGGTTACAATGTCTCACAAATAAGAGCAATGTTTGTTGTTTAAAGACAAATGTGATTTTATATATTTGTGAGTGTTACATCTACTCCCGTGCTTCCCTTTAATTTTTTATACTTATCTAAAAAAATAAATCTATCATTTGTGTATGGATTATAATTGCATTCTCTCTCTTCTTCAATGAAGTTGTTTTATTATTAGCAAATTGTATACGACCCTAATATTTCTATATCTACTTCAATGTTATTATCTAGTTGGACTTCATTAATGCATCCACTATCCTTAACTGAGTTTTATGTTGTTTCATACACAGAATTTTCTTTCCTCTGTGGTCACCTTCCATTTTTTCTTTGATAATGTGGTGATTGGTAGGAACTTAAGTATTAGAACTTGGTCCTCCCCAATGCTTTCCCCTTATCCAATGGCTCTTTGTGGAGCATAAATCTAATTGGCTAATTGAGTCTATTTCAAAACTTGTTCATTTCCTCCCCTACTAATAGTTTCCTTCATATTTAATGCATGATGTGTATAGTGGAAATATGTTTTGCAATCATGAGGTTCTATGAACATACATGATTGGCTCTATGTTATTAGTATTCCTTGAATCTTACTCATATAATACTATGTTCTAAATGTGTCCCTAGTAGATTTTAGGGGAGAGTACATAGATGAATTTGTTGGTAATAATTCTAATAGGTTCAATCTTATTACTATTAGCTCTAAGACTAATACAAATTTTAACTCTTTAGAGTCTATTTTATTGCTTTATATCCCTAAAATACCACCTAACACATTGCCTATCCATTTGAAGATTTTTCTATGAATCAACTGTACAAGAAGATTCCTAATCATTACCCATCCCAGTATTAACTCTCAATTTAAACTATCTAATTGGGTTTCCATTCCATGAATTTTATGTTGTGCCCTTTGTAAAACACATCTATACATTTAAAATTACCTTTCTAATATTCCTATCTTTGTATTGAATGGAACATAAATTACTAGGTATTGGTGTGATATTTACATGTTTGTAGAAGGAAATTTGGAGCCAGTTGAGAAATTTTAGATACAATTTACTAGGGCCACTCTAGTGAGAAAAGATGCCAAAAGGTTTACATGAGAGCCAACATTCTTCTAAATGTCTATTACTTATGATTACCATATTCATTCTATTGTCTTGATTGTTACTTGGATATTTGCATGCACATTCTTATTTCTGACATTTTCATAAACCATTTTTTTTTTGTTGTTGAAATACTTTAGAATAACTAGGAGGAGAGGGGGGGTGAATTAGTTATCCAAGGTCCAGATGTATAAATAAAATTTTTTATAGCTTAGTAAACCCATGAAACATTCATATCCATGCATGCATGCAATCACTAAAACTTGTATGTTATTGTCAAATCAACTTGCAAAAATGTAAAGCATTAAACATAACAAATTCATCAACACACTTGACACAATAATTTATGTGGAAACCCAATTTGCAAAAAAACACCAGTAAAATGCTACTCTTTTTCACTCTTACAAAATGATGCCTTGTGAAAGGCCAACCCTGTTAAAGGTTACAATACACATTGTTAAATGTGACCTAGTTAAGGGACTTCAATCACTCTTTTAGAAGTGAGCCTTGTTAGAGGACTTTAGGCCATTCACTTGGAATGCCACCCAATTAAAGGATTTACAAATGATTGTTAGGTCAACCTTAATCCAAAGGATTTACCCTAGACTGATACAATCATTAGAGAGTAATAGTAGAGCTTTGCTATGATACAACTTACAACTTCTATTGTAGATTTCAGATCTCTATTTAGTCCTCAAATTTTCTTGGCCTTCATACTGTGTAGCTTTGACAGCTAGTTGACCCTTTAAGAATTCATCCCCTTAAGCCTTCTTTCTTAACATGCCTTTACAAACTCTTCTCTTGGGTCACTTGATGAAGTAAAATTGTTAACTCCTTCTCTTCCTTAGGTTCTCACACATGAAAACTTTTCTTCATGACCAGACATTCCTATAAATAGGAAATTAGGATATTTTCACACTCATTTTCCATCTCAAAATTAGGGTTCAGATGGATTAGGTAGGATACAATGTATCTACCCCATATCTTGTATCTCTTCTAGAAACTTCTCCTAGGATCAATTTGAATTAGCCCAAAAAATGGTTTACATCAAGTTTTGCGCCACTAGGTCATCAACCTTATCTTCCTCCTGGTTCACAAGTTTCAAGAAAACAAACTTGTTGACTTAGATTTTGTGAATCTTTGATCTTTAACATAATGCAACAACTCAACATTATTAACCTTCTGATGCTTAGCACATATTGTGCTGCTTGACATCAACTATAAAATCACTAGGCATCAACTAAAGTTTATTGATGCTCGGCATCAACTAAACTTTACTTTGCATCAACTATCTTTCTCAACATCCACTAGAATTTTCTTTCACTTGGTTCCAAATGACTTTTTTCTCAGCTTGCACTAACTTTTCTTGGCACCTACTATCCACTCGATCAAGCTTGGTAGACAAACATTGTGTAACTTGTTCTCCTAAACTTTCTTAGTGTAGCCAATATTTGTAACCTTAAGTAGATTATCAATTCATCATGTCATCACTTTCTTAACTAATCGTTATACTTGATTAGATAATCATAACTCAACCTTTCGTCTAGGTGCTATTATTACCTCTTATTGATCAAATCCTCTTCATCAATCAACTAAGTGATAGTACTTGAATCTTATAAGTAGTTGTCTTACTAGAAAATAGAAGGTTTGACATTAGTGACAAAACAATGATTGGAACACATAGTATTCTTCAAAAATCTCTCTCAACAATGATCTTTTCAATCAGATTTCAACAGTCTCCCTCTTTGGCATTGATGGTAGACTAAACTGATCAACCAAGTCAATCAAATGATGAACATCTTGTTCAACCTTACTAACTGGGTTAAAATAGTAAGACAATACCAAAAAAGAAAACTTGTATCAAAATTTCTCCCTCTATCAGCAAATTCCATCTTCTAATTAGGTTACAAAACACTATCTTATAGCTCTCTTTGAGTTCCTTCTAGTATTTCCCTCTTACTAGGTAGATTAGGATTTCTGCCTCTTTCTTTTATACTGGATTGATTAGCAAAATATCTCCCTCTGTGATTCTACATTCTTGCTCTTTGGTCAATATCTCCTTTCTCTATTCTAACTCAACTCTTGATATATTTCTCTAATATACTTTCTCCCTTTGATGATGATTAGTATAATGGATGTACTTTCTCTCTTTCTGATTACCAGATCTCTCCTAATAATGATTAGTTTAATGTGCTTTCTCCCTCTTTGACAACAATGCCAAAGACACATATCAAAAAATTGTCTTCTAAAAACATGTAGATATAAGCTGTTATATTTTTTTTTTTGGTTTCTCCCTCTATTACTTTGCTTGTGATTGATTTAAAGTTTTAGCTCTATGATTAATTTAGGCAGTTCCTAAATTAAAATCCTTTGCATCAATGTTTAACATATGAATATCAACTTGTTTGATGCAAGGCACTCCTCTTGTTACTTAGATAGCCTTTGATAGGGGTATCACCCCTAATTTACCTCTTTAATAATTGTGAGCATCCTTAGGTTATGGTTTTGTGATGATATCAACAATTTGTTCCTTTGAGTTGACATATTTCATCTTCACCTCTTTATCTTGAATTAACTCTCTCAAGTAATGATACTTGATTGCAATATGCTTTGTCTTTGTGTGCATCATTGGATTCTTTGATATATTGATAGCAGTTGTATTATCACAATAAAGTGTCACTAGTTCTATGATCTCTTCTTTCATTCCTTTGAGTAGTTGTTTGATCCATATAGTGTTTGTGCAGTTTAAAGAAACAACAACATATTCAACTTTAGTAGTAAATTGTGAAGTACACCTCTATTTCTAACTAGTCCATGAAACTAGTGTTTTGAGTAAGAAAAATGCTCCTCCACTGGTGATCTTTATGTCATTAATATTTTCAGCCCAATCCACATCAGTGTAGGATCTCAGTTCAAACTTTTCATTCTTCTTATAGTATAGACCAAACTTTTTTGTTCCTTTCAGATATCTCATTATTCTCTTCATGAACATTAAATGATTCTCCCTAGGATTAGCGAAAAATCTTGCAACTATCTCTACTATTAATGCAATATCAGGTCTGTTATGTACTACATATTGCAATTTTCCAATCATTGACCTATATAATGTTTGATTCATCTCAATAGAATCATCATTCTTTGACAACTTGTGTCCTGTCACCATAGGTGTACTTACTAGCTTGGAATCCTCTAATCCAAGTCTTCAATATTTCTATGACATACTTTGACTGAGTGATGTATATACCATACTTCATCTGATATACTTGCAAACCCACAAAAAAATTGATCTCTCCAAACATAGACATTACAAATTCTTACTTCATCTGGTTTGCAAAATCCTTACATAAAGCATCATATCCTCCAAATATGATATCATCAACAAATATTTTAGATAGAAAAATACCTTTTCCTTTCTCTGTCTTGATGTATAGATTTTTGTTATCATCAGTCCTTTTAAATCCAATCTTCACAAGATAAGTATGAAGTCTCTCATACCATGCTCTAGGTGCTTGTTTCAAACCATATAGAGCTTTGTGTAGTCTACATACCATGTTCTTATTGCTGTCATCAACAAAACCTTCTGGCTATTCTATGTAAACTTTTTCCTCCAATATGCCATTCAGAAATGCAGATTTAACATCAATCTGATAAACTTTGAAACCTTTGTATGCAACATAAGCAAGTAGGGTTCTTCCTACCTAAATTCTTGCAACAAGGGCAAATGTCTCCCTATAGTCAATTCCTTCTTCTTGTGAATATCCCTTGCAAACTAATCTTGCTTTATTTTATGTCACTTCACCATTCTCATCTAGCTTGTTTTTCAATATCCACTTGGTGCCAATCACATTTTTGTCTTCTAGTCTAGGAACTAGACTCCATGTTTTGTTCTTCTCTATCTATTCAATCTCTTCTTCTATGGCTTTGTGCTAGTCAACATATTCTAGTGCATCTTTCACTATTTTGGGTTCCTTCATGCTCAACAAACATGATTCATTTCTCAATCTATTTCTTGTGATTGGCCTAACATCTTTTTTTCTAACGATTTAATCAATAGGATGATGTCTTTTGACATATTTGGACAATCTTGGCTCAACTCTTATTTCTTCATTTTGTCTTTCAACTCTAGAATCACTTTGTACATCTCTATAAGGTATCTCAGCATCTCTTTCATGTGTACTAATCTTAGAATAAAAATGTGCATTTTCTTCATTCTTTAACTCAACATCTAAGTGCAACTTGGTTCTTGAATGCAACTAAGCATTCACAGGATGTGACTCAGTAGTCACTGAAACTTGTTGTTGGTTTGTAACTTGATTTGCAACATCTTCTTTAGCAGGCATTCCTTCATAAGAGTATACAAATGATTTGTATTCTTCTAGTTCTTTCATATGTTTAGCTTCATGTACTTCTATATATTCATTATAGTTCACATTTTCACTTTCCATAATTTTGTTAGTGTTAGTATTGCACTTATAAGCTTTGCTTCTTGTGGAGTATCCAAGGAATATACCTTCTTCACTTTTTGCATCAAGCTTTCCATTCCTAACATCTTTAAGAATGTAACATTTACTTCGAAATATTTTAAAGTATTTTACATTGAGTGGATATCCATACCATAGTTCAAAAGGTATTGAATGAGTACCTTTCTTGATTCACACATGGTTCAAGGTATAAATAGTAGTACTTATAGCTTCTCTCTAGTATTTTAGAGCAACATTCTTCTCCATCATGAGTGTTCTAGCATAGTATATTATAGATTTGTTTCTCCTTTTAGCAATCCCATTTTGTAGAGGGGTTCTAGGGGCATATGTTTCTCTTTTGATTTCTCTGTCATTACAAAACATCTCAAATTTATTTGATCCAAATTCTCCTCATCTATCAAATCTAAAACATTTTAGACTTTTACTTATTTCCCTTTCAACTCTTGCCAAGTACCACTTAAATATTTGAAAAGTATCAAATTTATGTTTCAAAAACATAACTATCATCATCCTAGAATAATCATCAACAAATAACATTATGTACTGATCTCTGTTGTAGCTTTGCACCTCAATTGGTCCACACAAGTTAGTATGAACAATCTTTAGTATTTCTCTAGAAGTATAAACTTTACTCTTAAATCTTGACTTTGTCATTTTTCCTACCTGACATTGTTTGTACACTACATTATCAGGCTTCTTCAACTTAGGAAAACCTCTAACTTTCTTCATGTTAAAGATACTAACCAAGTTATCAAAGTTAACATGACATAATCTTTTGTGCCAAAGCCATACATCATCAAATTTTGCAACTAGAGAAGTAGCATCTTCTATATCAAGATAGAATAGATTACTTCTAGTTTGATCACCTTTTTGAATTAGTTTCGCATTTCTATCATATATCTTAGAAGTCTTGTTTCCAAATTCAACCTTGCATTCCAAATTATTCAATTGTGATGCACTCAACAAGTTATATTTTAGTCTTTCAACATAGTAAGCATTGTCACATGAAATATTATCTATGAGTTTGATAGAACCTTTTCCTTTTATCAAACATGGTGCATCATTACCAAATTTTATATTATTTCCATCATAATAGTTTAAGGTAATGAACTTACTTTTGTCTCTAGTCATGTGATGTGAGCATCCATTGTCAATGATCCATCTATCACTTTTGTTCAGACAAGTCACAAGTGCAGCTATCTTATCTTCATTAGATTCATCCTTCATTACAACATACACCACTTCATCATGATGTTCATCAGAATCATCCCTAGTTTCCTCTTTAGCAATGTAGCATGACTTCTTTCCTTTGTCTTTGTAATCTTTGCTATCATCTACTCTTCTATTTTTGTACCTATTTCCATCTTTGTATTTCTTCTTCTATGTACATCTTGTAGCAATATGACCAACCTCATTGCAATTGAAACAAATGATGGGTAATTTACCTTTGAACTTGCCTTTACCTCTAAATCTTTTTGCCAGTAGTGCTTCCAATTGTTCAACATCTTCCTCATCTATATCACTATCACTAGATACATATTTTATCTTTCTTTTCTTCTTCTTCTATTTCACCTCATCAGAGTCTTTCAATAACAACTTAGCTTTGAAAGAAAATTCAAGATTCTCAGGTTTATAATTATCAAAGTTAGATACCTCAAAAGAAGTGAGTCTACCTGCCAAATCTTCAAGGGTTAGATCATTTCTTGGAATACATAGTTCTTGAATTATAGAAACTCTAATAGCATAAATAGGCAACAGTGTTCTCAAGACTTTACTTAACATAGTATTATCATCTATATGACCAATTGCTCCTCTTATTGCACTAACAACTTCTATTATTCTAGTAACATATTGAGCAATATTTTCACCTTCTTCCATTCTCATATCATCAAAATTACCTCTAAGACTTTTAGATTTGGCTCTTTGGACATTTGTTTCTCCTCCATAGATGGATGCTAGGGCATCCCACATTTTATTTATACTGTCAAGACCTTTGATATCATCAAATTCAGCATGGCTTAGAGTAGAGGTAATCTCTAACATCACATAATTATGTTCTTTATTTTTCTTCATATCTTCAGCAGTTAAAACTTCAACTAGATCAACATGTTCCACTAAAATGGTAGATTGTGCATGATCTCCAAGTCCTCCAAGGTATAGCTTCATCAAGCTTTTCCATGTAGGGAAGTTATCTATATTGAGCTTGGGTACTTCTCTTTTAGAAATTTCAATATTTGTGCTTCTAGTACCTTGAAACTAGTCCTCTTAAGTAGATGGCTTTGATACCAATTATTGGAATACTTTAGAATAACTAAGAGGGGGGATGAATTAGTTATCCAAGGTCCAAATGTATAAATAAAACTTTTCAAAGATTAGTGAACCCATAAAATATTCATATCCATGCATGCATGTAATCACTAAAACTTGTATGTTACTATCAAATCAACTTGTAGAAATGTAAAGCATGAAAGATAAGAGATTCATCCACACATTTGACATAATGATTTAAGTGGAAACCCAATTTGGGAAAAACCACCACTAACATGCTACTCTTTTTCACTCTTTTAAAGTGATGCCCTGTGAAAGGCCAACCCTATTAAAGGTTAGAATACACATTGTTAAATGTGACTTGGTTAAGGGATTTTAATCACCCTATTAGAAGTGAGCCTTGTTAAAGGACTTTAGGCCATTCACTTGGAATGTCACCTAGTTAAAGGTTTTACAAATGACTGTTAGGTCAACCTTATCCAAAGGATTTACCCTAGACTGATACAATTGTTAGAGAGTAATAGTAGAGCTTTGATATGATACAACTTACAAATTCTCTTGTAGATTTTAGATCTTTGTTTAGTCCTCAATTTTTCTTTGCCTTCACACTTTGTCACTCTAATAGCTAGTTCACCCTTCAAGCATTCATCTCCTTAAGCCTCTTGCTTAACATGCCATTGCGGACTCTTCTCTTGGGTCACTTGATAAAGCAAAACCCTTAACTTCTTCTCTTCCTTAGGTTCTCACACATGAAAACTTTGCTTCATGACTAGAAATTCCTATAAATAGGAAATTAGGACATTTTCCACTCATTTTCCATTGTCAAAATTAGGGTTCAAATGGATTAGGTACGATACTATGTATCTACCCCATATCTTGTATCACTTCTAGAAACTTCTCCTAGAATCCATTTGAATTCACCTAAAAAATGATTTACATCAAGTTTTGTGCCACCAGCTCATCAACCTTATCTTCCTCCTAGTTCACAAGTTTCAAGAAAACAAACTTGTCAACTTAGATTTTATGAATCTTTGATCTTTAACATAATGCAACAACTCAACATTATTAACCTTCTGATGCTTGGCACTTGCTGCATTGCTTGTCATCAACTATAAAATCACTTAGTATCAACTAAAATTTACTCAACATCAATTGTCTTGCTTGCCATCCACTAGAACTTGCTTTGACTTGGCTTAAACTAACTTTCTGCTTCGCTTGCATTGACTTTTCTCGACACCTACTATCCACTCAATCAAGCTTGGTAGAAAAACTTTTTGTAACTTGTTCTTCTAAACTTTCTTAGTGTAGCCAATGTTTGTAACCTTAAGTAGATTATCAATTCATCATGTCATCACTATCTTAATTGATCCTTGTACTTCATTACATAATCATAACTCAACCTTTCCTCTAGGTGCTATTATTACCTCTTATTAATCAAATCCTCTTCATCAATCAACTAAGTGATAGTACTTGAATCTTATAAGAAATTGTCTTAATAGCAAATAGTAGGTTTGACATCACCAACAAAACAATGATTGAAACACATAGTCTTCTTCAACAATCTCCCTCTTTTAACAATCTCTCTCAACAAATTATCTTTTCAACAAGATTTCATCATTTGTTTCATAATCCCCCCCAATTGAAGAATTTGACCAAAATCTTGGTTTTGGTACTAAATATGTCTGGCACCAAGCATTCAAGCCTTTATGTTGTATGTGGTCATCATTGAATGTGTTATTTTTTGGATTTATGTTTTGAGGGATTTTTTGCTCATACTAGGTGTGCCCTAGAGGCAACACATTTGCTCCTAATTTTAGGGGGAACCCACAAAAAAAATGATCTTACCCCTCATTGTTTTTTTCACAACTTCAAGATTACTGTAGTGAAAGTTTTCAAATAATAATGTGAATCATAGGCCACTGCAAATAGCATTAATACCGTCAAGCTCATTCGATTCCATGGACAAAAAAACAATAGTTAAAATAGTTCAAGATCTCATATAGGGAGGAAGATATTGAAAGTTAGTGTGAAACAATAGAAAGACTAAATAATGAGGAGAATGCATTATAAGAAAAATACCATGGCAAAAAATGTAGGGCAAGGGCACAACTAGGTAATTATAGATCTCCACATTGTTTCACAACTTCTCAAAAACCCTTGTTTGGCCCTCTCCACAATCTTTCATGCACAACTCTCCACAATCGATCAAATGGGAATGATTAATGTCATTTGTCTTTTTTTTGTTTATAATCATGTCAATGTTGCAATTACGGTGCCAACACTAGTATTGTGATGACATGAGGATAACTATAAAAAATAATATGAAATTCACCACAAATTACACTGTCATCACAATTTGACCCCAAATGTTTTAGTGAGAAAAAGAAAAAGTAGAACCAAAATATCCTACTATAGGAAGAAATCCATGGAAGCCAAAGAAAGAGATATTAAATTGTGCAATCATAAATGAAGGAAACTTTGTGTAGTTAAATAAAATCTATGATTTGTACAGTAATTTTGAAAAGTTTGAGCTAGAAAATGTTGTGATAAGGTATTTGATATTGAATTCCAATAAAATTTTAGATATATAAACTCTTATTCCCAAAAATTTGTATGTAAGACTTGTTAACAGAAAGAAGAGAGTAGTAGAAGAGGATTAGAAAATAAGAGAAAACCGATTTAGAAAATTTTGTGAAATTACCACTGATGAGCACTTACATAGTCTATTAAGTAGTCTTGGACCTTACCTAAGCAACAAGACAAGACCTATATTGATCATGGGATAAAACTATGAAGAAGTTAACAAGGAGATAGATGGAGAATTAATAAAGATGATGGAAAAACTCAAGTGATCTAGCTCACATAAAACTACAATAGAGACACCAACACAAGAAATGAAAGCACTTTGATAGGGGGAACAATCCCTATAGCAAAAACATAAGTAGAGTTAAACGATAAAGAAGCATTTGTGGTAGCAACACCTATAAAAGATATAGAGATGGTACATTCAGAAGCTACTAGACCATCAAAAGTACCTACATTAGTTATGCCACAAGTTACTATTGGGATAGACATAATGCAAGTGGAGAACACTAATATAACATTGGATACAATAGAATATCCTTTCAATAATTTTGGCCTAGTAGTTGAAAATTTTGTAGGTTACACAAGCTCATAAGAAGAAGAGAAAAGGAAGGAGAAATAAGAAAGAGAAAAGAAAGAGGAAGAGAAGGATGATGAAGAAGAGGAATAGAAAATAGAACAAGAAAAGGAAGAGGGGAAACTTAAGAATAATTGGAAGATAATCATCTAAGAAACAAAATTTTTTCCAAAGTTGAAACATACAAAAACCATGATTGATAAAATTACCTTTCAACATGTGGTAGATATATTATTTAAAACCCTAGTCAAGTATATGTCACCATTAGAATCCCTTTTGGTATTTTTTTCTAGAGATTATATTGATGATCATATTAGATTGATATAATCTTTGAGTAAGTTATTTAAAAAGAATAAGAAAGTGAAGAGCCTTCAAGAAACATTAGAGGAAGTTTCTAAAAAATAGCAGTGTTATACCAGCTAGAATTATAAAGGTAGATCCTCAAGTGAGAGAAAGAAGTTGATTAAGCCTTTTGATAAGGAGTTTATTCAATTATTAGAAGTAGTAGCTACATAGGTAAAAATGAAACATGAGTTATTTGATACAGTGTGCAAAAACATCATAAATGATTTGGCATGACATAACTCTTGTATAAAAGAGTTGTAGAGATGTGCAATAGAAGGAAGAACATTGTATGTACATTTCACTTTGTCATACAATTTCATCATAGATGTGAATGAGGAGCTGAATTAGAAGCATAAAGAACTAAAGAACTTTGCTAATGAGCTACACCTACTTGACATGATGATTGAAGACTTCGAGACCATGGTTGCAAAGATATATGATGATACAAGTCTAATTGAGTTGAAAAGAGAGAGAGAATCATCAAGAGGTTTTCATTATTGAGAGAACATTTGACGTTGAAAATTAGTAATGTATAGAAGTGGCTAGAGGAATGTCTTAAGGCTAAGACATCATATGAAAAAAATTGTGTATTCAGATTTAAATGCAACAGAAGTGGCATCTTATGGTTTATGCACCCTTTTCACTATATATGGAGCAGTCAAAGACATGTGGGAGAAAGAATTTAAGAATTTGAAAGAAACCTTTTCTTATTTTAATGCAAGAATATTGAAGGAGAAGGTAACAAAATTTTGTCATGCATATAAGTTTTACCACTACCTTTGTCATTAATGTCAAAGGGGGAGTGAGTGAGGAAAATTATATGTAGAAATATGATATGCAAAAGGGGAGTATAGTATGTAAATAAGATAGAGTATAGTCAAAATGGGAGTATCCCTATATAGTTTTGGATTTCATTCATTATTTTGATGAAAATTATAGTCCTTTGGAAAATGTTGTTACAAATGTAGATAAGATAAATAAACTTGTGAATACCTTCCCTAAAATAATGGAGACAATGAATGAAAAGAAGCAATTCTTTATTAAATTTTACCCAGATATGGCTAGGGATGTAATGAGAAGACTGGGTTTTATTCCCAATATAGGGGCAGGTCAATTAACTATCCAAAAAAGGTTGGGGTATACTATTATTCAAAATAAAAGGACCACTATGGACAAAGGAAAACAAATAATTGAGTCCACTAGTGATGTCTTGGAAGAGAGGCCTCCTGAGCCCTCCCTTAAAAAGAAAAAAAATAATAAGGGAAGAGGATCCTCATGTTGAGGAATACTCATCCTCATAGACCCCTATGAGAATTGAAGAAGAATAGCTCACTAAAGAGAAAATTGAACAATTGGGATCCCAAGTGGGATTTTTTTTACACAATCAGAAATAGATGAAGGAGACCCCCAGGAGCCTCCTATGCCAAGTTTTGAGTTGAAAGTTGTAGATTATAGAAGAAGGGAATCAAACCCTATACTAGAACAAGTAAGTCGACAATTTTTATTAGATGATAGCTTTTTCAATCTAGGGATTTTTGCCAATTTTCATGGAGAACTAACATGAGAAAAATTGAAGAAAGATGCAACAAGTTGAGAATAGAACATCTTGAGCTAGAGGAGGTAGCCCTACAAAATTGAATAAAGGAATAGATGATTCAAGAATTCCAAGACATAACCCTTGAAGAGGGGAGGCAAATGGTCAAGGCCTCAGATATTTTATTGTTACCTAATTGGGATATAGCTAATGCACTAATTTTTAATTCTATTTCAAATAAGTTGGATTTCCAAGACCCAAACAAGAAGGAATTCATAGGGACTACATTTATTGAAGACCAAGCTACTATGGATATATGGTCTTTAAGGAAGGGATCAAGAGCTACCTCATCATAGCCAAATGAGTCTGGATTGATGGGAAATATCATTGTATGAAGAGTAGCTAACAATTCTCATGTATAGGCTACACACTAGAATGTAGATTCATCTCAATTTGTTTTAGCCATTGCTAAAAAGGAAGAAAAGGCCATGTTTGAATTGCAAAGCAAATATGAGAGTGTTTTGGAGGCTTACAATAAGGAAGTTCAAAAGATGATTGAGCTTGAAAATAAATTAATGGGGAAGTCTACAAGACCAAAAATAACATATCCCTGTCCCCCAATGGAGCCTTTTAAATCCACTCCTCTTATAGAGATGCCAGATGCCCCATAGAGGCCATAGTATTACACTGCGAAAGACTTTGAAGAAGAAAAGAGCAAGTTATGGGCCTTACATGTAGAATTGAGTGTACAATATGAAGATAAATTGAGAAAGGCTCTCACATATTTTGGGGACAAAATTGAATGGCCATTAGTTTATGATCAATTGGCTAGAGTGATAGGCATCTGGGAAGAATTGAAAGAAAGTGATGAGGCTCTAGAGCCTATTGTAAATAAATCGGTAAGAAGGAGGAATGAAATGACATTTTTATGTTATTCTGTCATAAAACTCTCATATGATCAAATTGAAAAGACTTTTGATATTTTTTCTAACATTCTTGATTTTGATAATAAGAGAATTCATCTACAGAGAATAATAGTTGGCTATTTGAAAAAATATAAGAGCCAAAAGTTTAGTTTGTTTCCTCATGCCTTAGATAAAAGAAATAATTTGAAAAACAAAGATGAATGGGCTAAGGAACTTGATGATTTTTTTTTTCTAAGGATGAATAAACTTATCAATGAAATAGAGCATGCATGGTGGGTTACCACAATAGAAGAAATAGTGAAAGCCTAGCTATTCTTTGATTCTTTGAAACAAGAATTTATTGATATTGACAGGGAAGCAGAATATGTTATCAAGAAGCAATAGGATATTCTACAGTTTGATTGGCTAGATGACACATTGTTTGAAAAGTGGATGGTAGACATTGCTCTTGATGAACAATTTGAAGAAGTTGAAACTGATAGTGATGAGGTGTAGGATGATGACATTCAAATAATTGATGCCACCACACAAGGCCAATAGGAAGAAGAAAATAAAGCTGACCAATCAATTTCCATTGCAGGCCCAAAACTTCAAGATGTTGACACAACTGAGGGAAGAGGAAAAGTAAAAGTAACTTTGATAGTACAGGATGAACATAGTAAAAACCCATGGGTTGAGATTAATCTGCAATCATCAAAATAGATTTCATCATTGGCAGGCATAGTATGTGTATACACAGAAGAATCAGAATAGTAGCCAGTCAAAAAATTAGTAGAATAAAAGGATGTAACAGAAAGGGACCCACAAAAAAGAATATTTGATGTATAAATCTTTCTGTTACTCACAATTTTGTCTTTTTGTAATAGGTGTATGTAAATATCTCTTGTAATAGACACCTGCCAGTTCTATATGCCTGAAGCTTGTTGCATCTCACATTATATAAGTGAGATGCCAAGGCTAGAGAATGGTCCAATTTCTAATACATTTTAGTATTACACTTAGGATGTTTTTGGTCTAGTCTTTGAGAAACTTTATGATATTTCTTCTCTACATATATTTTGAGAATACGTCAATATGGAATGATCTTTGCATCTCTTTCTAAAGTCATTATAAGTTTCTGGAATTTTATACAATATTCAAAGAAATTAATACAAATTTTGAGCTATCCCCATAACAGTTCTTTCTAAATTTTGTCTCCTTTATTGCTAGCTAGTTATTTTGAGATTGTGTGAGTAAAGCTGGTACAATTGAATGTAATTCATTTAGGTTGTATGTCAGTTCATTATTTCTATTAATTCAATGAATTAAGTAAAAGCTTTGATGAATTTGATGAAATTTTTGTGGTGATATAAAGGATGTCTGTAAGGGTGAATGCAAGTGAGAATTGCTCATAATATTTGTTGTAAGGCAACAAATTAGATCCATAAATTTGCAATAGACTCTAAATCCCAATGGAATAGGCACTGATCTAAATGATCCAATCCATAGATAGATATATCATAAATGAGTATCAAGTCTAAAATCATAATCACTTTTACTTTTCTTGAAGATTTTCAAAGGTGGTCAAAACTTGTTTGCATGGGATGTTTTAGCCTTAGTTAGCCACTATTGCTAGGAATACTTGCAAATCTATAGAAGAATTATGACCAAATATATTATATAGGATGTGTTTTATTCAAACTATCAAAATCATGCATGTGTCTGAGGATATGAGATGAGAATCACAATGAAACTAAAATAATTCTCATTCAATAGCATCTAGCCTTGAATCATCCCCTAGGTATACCCACCCTAGTTTTACAAAGCCTAAAGAGTAGAAAACCATCCTTGGTTTTGTTGAAGTTGGGTCCAAATGGTTTGCACATATAATTGTTAATAGGAATTGGCTAATCCTTAGGTTTTATGAGTAATATCATTTTGGTATTGAGCATTTTGTTGTTCAGTAGTTTTAAAACACCAACACAACTTACAACCAATCTCAACTAACCCAGATTTGTAACAATAAGTAATAGTTCTACAAGATCCCTCAAGATCCAATACAAACACTAGCTAGTCCAGATCCACACTCTAGTAGAAACCTCCAAGGAAGATCTCAACTTGTGCTCTCAAGCTTGCCAAACAATCTCCTTGTTTTCCAACTGTAGCCTAGCTTTGCTCCAACTTATCAAAGATCCAAGTGTAGGCTACCTCACATTCGACACTTGGTCCACACATTTACAACTTCATCACAATCCTATTATAAACTACCTCACATTTAGAGCTTTTCTCACAGACTCAAGAAAATTTTCCCTTCAACTACTCCCACACTAACTCCTCTTTCAAATTAATCACTCCATCAATGAATGAATAAAATATTCCACCACAACCCCTACTTATACCAATCTAAGCCAAAAGTCAGCTTGGAACACAAATTAAATACAAATAAATACATTAAATGCCATAACTTGTCCTACAACAACAATTAATCACCCAAAATCGATATCTAAGTAAAATTGTGATATCTCCTAGCTCTGATGCAATTAGAACTTGTGCTCTGAACCTTAGTTAGTACTCTAGGCCCTTTTTAATCTTGAAATTTTCATCCTCTAACTCATAGTGGAAAATTAGTTACATAACCTACAATAGGCACCAAATTCCTAAGCAAGGTTGAGCTCGATAGACCATGTCAAGCAACCAAACACCATGCTGAGTCCCCAGACCATGCTGAGAACCAAAGACCATACTGAGTTCCCAGACCCTGCTGAGCAACCGAAGACCATGCCAAGCTCTAGTCCAAGCACCCTCCAAAGCAACTACCAAGCCTTCTCCCATGAACTCCAAAGTAGTCACTGAGAAAACCCAAGATGCTCTTGCATCAAACTCCCTAGGTAAATAGAAAAGTGTGTCCCACAATTTATGACCAAAGAAATATTGACATACAACTTTATCTTCACCAAAGGCTTCCACTCTAACACAGACAAGAAAACTAACTTGCGCATCATCCAAACCTATATCATTCTATCGAACATTAGAATTTCAACTATCCAATTAGCATGCTCACTTCCACTAACAAACTAAACATAATGCTTAAACATAAAATCCTCATCCACAATAGCAACTAGTGAAGCCACACTAGCAACAAACTCCACATCAATAGAAATATGTAACTCTCCATCCACACAAGCCAAACTCACAACCCTAGCAATCTCATTGCTCACAGCAAGATTCTCTACAACATACAACTGATTACTAATAGAAATTGGATAATCTACGACCAAGTGCTCTGCAATTTCTATGGTAGACCCAACAAACTGATCATAAAAACCAATCTCTGTCCCAGCATCAACAAGGTTAGGAATACCCTTAGCAACAACCTCTAGTTGCTTTGCAGGTTCTGCATTAGGCTCCGCAAAATGATTAGCAAAACCAACCTCTTTCACCTTGACCTTTTTATGCCATCTTCTTTCTCAAAAAAGTCTCTTAATTGACCAAACAACTCTCTTCCAAATTGGTAGACTCTAGCTCCACAAACATCTATTGAATTCCTTCCTCACCCCATCCTTAACTCAATTAGCCAAGCTAGCTTCAAACTAAGTAGACATCTTAGAAACATCACAGAGATTCACAATCATCTTAGGGTCCAATCCTCTCAGAGCCATCTTCCAAGATCTTCGTAAACCCTCTACAAAAAATCCTTCCTACACTCCTTGTGACAAAATTGAATTTTTTGCAAATTAGATTGTAACCTACGACCTCACATGAAGATTGTAACCTACCACCTCACATGAACAATTAGAAACCAAATCACAAGTCTAGGACCACGGATCTACAATCCAAAAAACTCTCTATAATCATGCCTCAACAAGATTAGTCTTTCATCTTCACATCCATCGATCCATTTGTAATCCCTCTACAATTGCAAGCTAGAGCCATGATTTGCCACCTGACAACCAAAAGATCTAGGACTCCACTAAATAAAATTAACCACCAAATCAAAACCAACTTAGATCTTTACCTACTTGTCTAACCCAAATCTTGGTGCAAACTACCACAACTTCAGTGATTTGTCTACACACTCAGGAACAACCTTCACTCTAATACCACCTGATACAGTGCAAGGTAGTAGTATCCCAAAAGGATATGTCCTAGCCACCAAAAATATAACCACATAGTGAAAATACAACAGCAAGAAGCAACAATGCAAGATCTAATACTAAATTATAATTCTTGATTTATAGATATATAACTGATTACATGTAATATGCCCGACTATAAGGCCTTCTAGGTTAGGGCCAAATATAAATACAACTTACAAAATTAGTTCTACAAGATCCCTCAAGATCCAACTTAAAACCAATCTTAGCTAGCCCAAATCTGTAACAACAAGTAATATTTCTACAAGATCCATCAAGATTCAATCCAAACACTAGCTAGTCCAGATCCACACTCTGGTAGAAACATCCAAGAAAGATCTCAACTTGTGCTCTCAAGCCTACCAAGAAATCTCCTTTTTTTCTATCCATAGCCCTAGATTTGCTCCAACTTATCCAAGATCCAAGTGTATACTACTTCACATTTGATGCTTGGTCCACACATTCGCACCTTCATCAGAATCCTGTTGTAAACTACCTCACATTTGGCACTCTACTCACAGATTTAGGAAAATTTTTCCTTTAGCTGCACCCACACGCACTCCTCTTCTTAATGAATCACTCCATCAATGAATTCATAAAAGACTCCACCAAAACCCCTAATTATACCAATATAAGCCACAAGTTGTCCTAGAACACAAATTAAATACAAATACATAAATTAAATACCACAAGTCAGCCTGCAACAACAATTAATTGCCCAAAATTGATATCTAAGTAAAATCAAAATATCTCCTAGCTTTGATGGAATTAGAAATTTTTCTTCAAAAAGTAGTTAGTTCTCTAGGCCCTCTTCAATCCTTGAAATTTTCATCCTCTAACTCATTATGGAAAATTAGTTACATGACCTACAACAGGAACCAAATTCCTAAGCAAGGTTGAGCTCCATAAACCATGCTAAGCAACCAAAGATCATGTTGAGTCCCCAGACCATAATGAGAAACCAAAGACCATTTTGAGTACCCAAATCATGTCAAGTAACCAAAGACCATGCCAAGTCCCCAAAACATGCTGAGCAACCAAAGACCATGTCGAGCTCCAATCCAAGCACACTCCAAAGCAACTGTCGAGCCTTCTCCCATGAACTCCAAAGTAGTCACTGAGAAAACGCAAGATGCTCTTGCATTAGTCAATGTTCAACTCAACCTTGACCTAGGTCAAAGCTCACCACAATCCTAATCCAGGTCAAATTCAACCTCAACCTTGACCTAAGGTCCAAATTTTAAGGTTCCATAATTTCCAAATGTTGGGTTTTGGAAAAAAATGTTTTCCCCCTTTCGAGTTGGCTATTTTAGTCTCCAAAATAGTAAACCCATAAATTTTATTTAATCTAGGTCCATTTATAGGGGTAAGGTCCCAATGAGAATTTATTTCTCATATGTCAAGCTCTCTAGGAGTTTGTGCCCTAGATCTCTATAAAATGTATCCTACTCCTCTCATTTTCTCTATCTCTTTTTAATTTCTCCATCAAGTTTTGGAATCAAGCATCCATCCTCAAGAACTCAAGACTTCAACCATCTATCTTCAAGGATTTAGGCATTCAAGCATTCAATTCATCAAGGAAATCTATTAGTAACTATTGAAGGATTCAAACTCTATGGAGCCCTCTTGTTGAAGATTCATCCATTTCCATTCAAGCCTCTTCCTAATCCAAGATCCATTCAAGAATGGTGTTGAAAATCAAATAAAATTTATTTGAGACATCCTACATCCTATTATATATTCATTTGGAGCATCCATACTTGTGGATTCAAGGATTTGAATGCTCTACAATGGTTTCAACATAAGCAAGGTGAATTGTTTCATTTACTTTGTTTATTCCATCAATTTCAATTCAATTTCAAGGATAATTCCTAAATTGGGATTTCACTTAAGTAAACCCCTCCTGCCAACAAATAAAACCATTTTTCTTGTAGGCATAGGTATGGAACAACATATATCAATGCAGATTTGGATACCCTTTTCACCAAACTTTCAAGATCTACAAACATAATTTTTGTTGGAGCAGTGCAAGTCAAGGTCACCTTTTTAGGGTCAAGGTAGACTTTGTCTACCTAGGTCAAGGTCGATCTTTCCTAGAAAAGAAAAATATTTTTGGGTTTTGTAGATCTCATAGTTTTAGTTTAGAAATGTAAAAATTAATAGTTTCTAAGACTGTCTAATAGGGTTTTTGGCTAGTTCTTTTTTTGAGGTAAGTACCATTTTATTTCTTCATTTCAATATTAGTCTCCCATATTTACATCCCATATCATAAGAATTTATGGTTTAGGGTCTCTTTCATGTGCATTATTCTAAAACCCTATCCAACTACATATTTTACATATTACACTTTGTTTATCAAAATAAATACTTAACTAATTAGGGAAAACATCCTAAATGTTGACCTTAAGAGAGAAAGAGTTAATTGTGTAATTTGTTAGGCATGTGAAGTAATGAAGGTCAACAAGTTTAAGAAATAAGTTATAAAGGAAGACATTTTGAATGTGTAGTTAAGTGTACTTGTAAGTGATAATAATGATGTGTTTGACATGTGAATTATCATGTGAGATTAGAGTAGTGCAAATTTTTGATCAAGTTTTTTGTGAAGAGTGATCAAAGGAAAAATTAGATATTGAAGATATCAGTAGTAGTAAGAGGTTTTTATATTTATCTCTTGTATTGAAGAACATTATTATTCCATGTTTGGGCAATGGGTTCATCTTGCATGCTTTGTGTAATTGTAATAAAAACTCCACAAGGTTGAGGCTTCTAACAAGACCTAGTCCTCTAACAAGGACCAAGATACTATATGAATGTAATAGAATCCTAATAGGGTCAATGTCTTTTAGAAGATACTTTTGATTAGTGGATTGTTTTGTGGGTACCAACCCCATCATGGTTTTTCCTTGGCCAAGGTTTCCCTAGTTAAAAAATATGGTGTTACATGTTGTATTTATTTATGGTCATATTTAATGTTCAACATATTCATTTTACTTTCATATGTAAGTTATAAGTTTGTTGATGATATCCATAATTGGGCAAAAGGTTTTGAAATAAAAATTCTCCCCCACTCCCCCTTAGTAATTCCTATTTCCAATGGAGTTTGTGGTGGAAGATATAGCGGATGGTCTTATGGAGGCCAAAATGATGATCAGAGGAACAAGGATGAGACTAGAAGTAGTAGTTAGAACTAGAGGGGAAACAATTCCAATTGTTTCCATGATCAAAACAATATAGATCACAGAGGAAGAAGAAGAGGAAAAGGATCTAGAAGAGGGGGTTTCTATGGAAAATGTTTTCACTGTGGAGAAGAAGGAATAGAGAATTTGAGTTTTCCCAACATGAAGGAAGGAATGATATAAGAACTAAATGCCAAACTAGAGTAGCACATATTGATGATGATGTCAAATAATCACTTTATGAAGATGCTGAAAGAGGAGAAGTCCTAGTTAATAGAAGAGTCTTATTGAGTGGTGAGAATGAACCTAATCAAAGGAGGAGTTTTTTTCACACAAGATGAAAAAGTGAAGATAAGTGCTATGATGTGGTCATTTATGGTGGAATTACTGAAAATATGGTGAGAAAAAAGATGGTCATGAAGTTAAAGATGAAGAGGTAGAAACACCCACATCCATAATGTATTTCCTGGATGCAAGATCACCAAAAGTGTTAGAATGTTTAGAATAAGTGAGAGGAGGGGTGAATCAATTATCTAGGGTCCAAATGTACCAATTGCACAAATAAACACTTAAATAACTTAAGATTTTAACATTCCATAGCTCAGTCTCTATAGTCAACTTTTAGTAACATCAACGAGATGTCCATTGTCCTAAATATAACAGACTTGTAGAATATAAACTTTAACAATAAATCATCACATTTAAAATCTACACAAGTTTGACACTAATATTTAATATGGAAACCCAATTTGGGAAAAACAACTAGTAACATGTCACCAATTTTTCACTCTTATAAAGTGAGCTCTTTTAGGAGCCAACCCTTTCAAAAGTTACAAAACATAGTGTTAAATGTGACCTTGTTAAAGGATTTAATCACCTTGTTAGGAGTGACCTTGTTAGAAAACTTTATAAAATTCCATTAGAATGACACCTTGATTAAAGGGTTTACATATGACTATTAAGTCAACCTTGATTAAAGGATTTCAAATACTGATACAATGGCTAGAAAGTAATAGAAAGGTTTTAATCTAACAAATACAACTCACTTTGCAAATATAGATCTCAGTTCAACTCAAATTTTGATCCACTATCTGGCCTCCATTGTCAGCTCAGTCTTTGATTCCCTTGGAAACCCTTTAAGAAATCACACTTCTCCTCTTCTCAACCTTCTACGTAAATTTTCTAGTCAACAACATCAACTACTGCTCCAACCTTCAACCACACACTTGAGGTTAGCCCATGTACCTCCTTAAATAGGTATTTGTGATCTTTTTCCACTTAATAACCACCATAGATCTTAGGGGTAGGTTGGATTCATTAAATCCTTCCATCATTCTGTCTCTTCTTCCTATTCTAGAAACTTCTTCATGAATCATTACATAGAAATGTGCAAACACGGTTTCCCTTGATTTAAATGTTCTAGGTCATCCATCCTTATCTTCAACACACTTTCCATATTTTAAGAAATCAACTCTGTCAGCTAGAAATTATTGTTGGCATAAAGTTATTTGCCATTAGTGACAACACTTTTCTCATAGTCCAAACTGAGCATCGAAGACACAGTTCAAACCGAGTGTTGAAGACTCAGTTCAAATCGAGCGTCAGTGACAACAGTTCAAACCGAGCAGATGGAAGCAGTGTTAACTGAGTGAAGTTGCACTTAGTGTTAACCAAGTGAAAATGCACTTACTGTTAACCGAGTGTAGTATTAACCGAGTGAAGACGAAAGTAGTGTTAACTGAGTGAAGACAGAAGCAGTATTAACTGAGTAAAGAAGGACTCAACGTTAACTGAGCTCAGTCGGTAAGCAAAGAATTTAGTTTCTGCCGAGTGACACTATATCTACCGAGTCACCAATGGTTATCGAGTTCTAGGCAACGTTGTATGACTAGTATGAACCGCGCCCCTACCTCTACCTAGTGCATGATGATGCCGTGTAACGTGGTGGTTTCCATGTATCAGAAGGTCATCATGTCTGTCTAAAGAACCCAAGTTTATTTTACCATTTGGCTGACTCAGTTGTATTTTTTTTACTTGTGTTCAGCCGACCTTGCATCTATTATTACTGGAATGGTATAAATAATGCTTTACATTTTGTAAAAAGGAGACAACAATAATAATAATAACAATGAAAGGATGTGTGATGCGAATATAGTAGCAGAACAGTATATTAGCAAGGTCTACAAGATGCAGCAAAGACTTCATCAATCACAAGAGGTGATCAATTGTAAAAGATCTAATCAAGTCATATATAGATCTGATTGGTTCATCCTAACAGGTGAATCATCTTGTAAATCCTCTAACCAGGTAGACTTAACAGTCTTTGTATAAAATCTCCTAACAGAGTGCATACTTATAAAGTGTGTTTCAAATCCTTTAACAAGGTGGATCTAGCAATCCTTCATGCTCTTAACAGGGCAAATCACCAGAAGTGATCATTGTATGCCTTAACCGGCTAACTTCCTACTGTAGTAAAGAAGATTTGTGGGTTTCATCCCCACCCCAGTTTTACTTTCTATTTTGGAAGGTTTCTGGCTCACCAATATCTTTGTGTATATATCTTTTGGATGTTTATTTATGTCTTACATGCTGCAGATTAGGTGAATGAATACTTTACTGGTTTATGTTGAATTGATTAAAAGGTGTATTGTTACTGATTCACCCCTCCCCTCTCAGTAACTTGTTATATCTTGAATATTTCCAACAATTGGTATCAGAGCTTTTTTGGTTCTCAGGACAAAGCTTGACAGCTTGAGCAAAGATCAAAGTCAATGGAGATATTCAGACTAGAGAAAGTTATAGAAAATGAAAAGTTAGATCTAGTAATGGTCGTGGTTCAACTCAAAGAAGCAAAGGAACATCTTTCTCAATCCCTAAAAAGAAGAAAGGAACTTGCAAAAAAAATGAATGACCATCTTTATGTTGAAGAAAGGATTGAAGATCTGTTACCATCAAGCAATTCAGAAGAAGCTGACAAAGCAATCAAAGAACTTCTAGGAAAGAATGGATCTCTGCAAGAAGAGGTAAGGAAGCTTAAGAGAGAACAAGAAATATAGTCAATCAGGCTATGTGAAGTTTTGGATCAAAGAAACAAAGCACAAGAAGAACTGGAAGATAGAAGTCATGAAATCTACAATCAATCTCATCAGCATGATGATCTTATAGACCAACTTGCCAATGCAAATGAAGAAATCAGGATTCTCAGAGCACAAAATGAAAGAATAAGGAATGATTTAAACACTGAAAAGAAAATCAATGAAAGTCTACAGAGTGACTTAAGATCTGAGAGACAAATCAATGAAATCTTGGAAAATGACCTAATCTCTAAAAGGCAAGTCAATGAAAGGATGATGAAATCTCAAGCAGATGTGAATCAATTAAATGAGCAGAATCTTCACAGACAAACAGGCAAAACTGGTCTTGGATACAAGGAAGCTGGTGAATCCTCCAAACAAGGTGAACAAAGGAATAAAAGACTCACTTGTAATCACTGTGGCAAGTTAGGTCATACATCAAACAAATGCTGGAGCAATGGGAAAGAAAAATTTAGTGGTAAATGCTTCAACTGCAATCAGCATGGTCACAAGGCAAATGAGTGTAAAGAAAAACCAAAATTTGAGGGCAATTGTCACAAATGCAAAAAGCATGGTCATAAGGCATTCCAGTGCAAATCCAAATCATTCAATCCAGCTGAACAACTTGTCAAAGCTATATTCGGATGGGACTACAACACCTGGTACAGATGTCACTATTGTGGAGAATATGGACATACTGGCATAAATTGTGCTAGACATCACCTAAGGAAGAAGGACACTACTGTAAGGTGCTATACATGTACAGAACTTGGTCATATAGCTAAAAATTGCATGAATATCAAAAGAATTGAAGATGAGAAGAAAATCAAAGCAGACAACATTCAAAAGAAAATGAAACAGCAATGGATTCCAAAATCTACCGAGCAAGATAAGTCAGATAGAAATGTCACTCAAGAAATGGGTGACTCCACCATTTCCAATTAATATTCATATAAGATATATTGGAACTGCATCCTCAAAGATTTATCCTAAGCAGCTCCAAAGGAAGAAGAATGATCAAATCAGTATTTCAGATACACTTTGATTCCAGGTCTGTTCAACACTTTACCGAGTTCGGTCGGTTGTAACAAAGCTTCATTAACCGAGTAGCAGTTACTGAGTTGAGTCGGTAAGAGACTTTACCAAGTTTAGTCAGACGCAACAAAGTTTCATTAACCAAGTTGTGTCAACCGAGCGAGGTTGGTTCGTGACCTAACCGAGTTAGGTTGGTACTTCAATATTTTCATTCGATCGCCGAGTTGATAATATCTACCGAGCTAGTGGACGACAACCTGTCATTTCATCTACCATCGTACCAAAACATTTATGGTGAATTTGTTATCAAAAGGGGCAAAATTTGATCTTAATTTTTACTGCGAACAAAGAACTAAGTTATCTTCTGCGATTTCAGAGCGAGCTTAAAACATTCTCGAGTGAATTTTTCAAAAGGGAGAAAGAATCAGTTCAAAATTCTTCTACACCTACCGAGTAGCAATGGCATCCAGAAGTGGCAGCTCCAAGACCAAGAAAGGTTTAGAAATGCTGGTTAAAGGAGAAGAATGGAAGGCACCGAACTTCAAATTGGCACTAGCTATTGCAGAATCACTGGACCCTAACGGTGCTCAATCTCAAATCCCTATAAAGGTACTTCTTATTAATGATATTCGCTCTCATTTCAAATGCTCCATTCAAGAACTTGGAAACCTAGAAATTGATAATGCCCTAGGTGAAATGAGCATAAATGGAAACCTGAAACCCGAACATAAATATCTTGAAACAAAAGGGTTAACCCACATTTCACACTTGCCAAGGAAATTTCATGTAAAATGGGTTAGGTATGTACTCAGTCGGGTTCACAATGGCCAATTGTGGTTAGAGCAACCAGTGCCCATCACAAAGAAAATGATTAGCAAAATTATTGGACTCCCTATGTTGAGCAAAGCCAAGACTACCAAAACCCTAGGTCGGGAAGAATTGCAGAGACTGACCCAAGCAGAATGGGATGGTAGGGGACTTAAGCTTAGTATAGTAGCTGATGTTGAATTGAGATTTGGTATTCACGTCATTGCTCACAAAATCTACAGTTCAAGCCGTCCAAACAGTGTATCCTATGAAGCTATGGATTTGGCATACAAAATAGTAAAGAAGAATGTAGAATTTGATTTATCAGAATTGCTTTTGTCCCAATTCAATAAGAATATGGAAAGCATAAGAACCTCCAAAAACAATCCCTGCAAATTCAGTTCACTTTTGATTTGTTTATTTTTCTATATTCAAAAGTCTTTTCCATCAAAGGGGTCAGTAGTATGGAGTAAAGATATTCCAATTCTTTATCAGATAAATGAGTTCATTGCAGAATTAGGCAAAAATTTTGACAGTGTTTTGAATAACTATTTTGAAGATAATAAGGAAAGAATGAACCACAGGTTCCGAATTCCACCCAAACTTGTTGAAGAATACAAGGAAGAAGTATGCTTCATGGTAGATTGTGACAAGGTATACATATAGGCAGTCAGGCCTCGGGTAGCATGGCTGAAACCTCTTCCCTATGAGGTAAATATTGATGAAACCAGGGACATCATAGAAGCACTGATGAATGAACCAGTAGACCCAAGGCAACCAGTTTTTGGAACATATGATCAAGCTAAGGCCAGAATTGAGCTTCAAATTAAAATCCCTCAGGCCATTAGCAAAGGAAAGAGAAGGGTAGCCCAACTAAACATAGAAGTTGGTTCTCTTATGATAACAGAAGGCAAAGGAGAAGATGATGAAGAAGAAGAGGAAACCGAGTCAGAAAAAGAAAAAGAGCCTCAACGAAAGAAAGGTAAGGTGATCATCACCAAACCTAAAAGGGAAACTTCTGTAGTTTTCTCCAGGAGAACAAGACAGGGGAAGAAGGAACCTGTACTCATTAAGCCTCCACTCACATTTGAGGCAAGATTGAAGCAATTAGAAGTAGGTGCTAGCTTCACAAACTTCAAAGCATTGAAGTTTGAAACCAGAACAGAACAGGAAAAGATGCAGATTGAGGAATTGGTACTGAACAAGATGGGTAAATGGAAATACTCACCAGATCAGATAGCCTCTCATATCTCCAAAGAACTATTGGAGAGGTTGCAATCAAGATGGGAAGCTGCAACCAAGACTGTCAAAGACATCTATGAGCAAACCCTGAGGAATCTCCTGCCGAGTCTCACTGATGCTGAAGTGAAGACATCACTGAAAGACCATGAAGGTAACATGATGATTAGATTCCACACCTATTTGATACTTGTCAAAGATATTGAGCATGTGGTAAATGATGCAACAAACATGTGGAAAAACATCTATCATCTACACAAATCCAGTGATGATACTGTTGAAATCAAGGACATTGACAACAGTGATGATGATGATGATATTGAAGATATTCCAGGGGATCTCCAATCAATAATGTTAGAAGTTGAAGAAGAAGCTAGAAAAGAAATTGAGGAAGAAGAAGTTGAAAAAGAAATGGAGGAAGAAGAAGATGAAAAAGACAAAGAGGAAGAAGATCCAGTAAAAATTGCAGCTGAAGTCATTGCATCTCTTCCACACTCTCCACCTAAAACAGTTACAGCTTCTACTGGTGAGATTGTGAGCTCATTGACCTCATCAATTGATCAATCTTCACCTGTCTCCTCTCAGCTCTGGGTACCATCTATGCAAGTGTCAACCACTTCATCAACTGAGCTGCAACAACCTTCATTGACCGAGTCTTCCTCAGTCACAGCAGTAAGATCATCAAGCACATCAACTTCTACTATAGAGTGTATAGTAAGTGTACCTACAGGTACTACAATTTTGACTTCTCCTGCTCCAATTTTGGCAACTGTTAGTTCTCCCACTCCATCCTGTACAGCAATTTTGGGAGTAACATCAATTTTTGATACTATTAGCACATCTCTCAGTTTTCCTCTACTTAGTCCTATTCCAGTTTTGTCAGCCAGCCCTGCCTCATCAACTATAATCTCAGTTTCCAAGGGTCAAGGTGAAGTCTTTGCAGGAAAAGCAAAAAGATACATGTTTTCCAGCAAGACAATGGATGAGGAAATTGACTTGGATAAGGACATTATCATTCCTAAAATAGATCTATATACAACATCTGTTGATGAAATGAGAATTCTCAGTCAGCTATTAGAGCAGAAGGCTAGGCAAAAATAGCTCAGGCATGAAAGAGACCAGGAATATAGCATTATTGAAAGTGCTAAAAATATAATAATAGAGGCTATAGGTGTTGAAGTAGATTCTACTCAACACATTTTGATTCAGTTGGAAGAGGTTGTATATAAATTCAATGAGGATACCTCCGGCCAAGAAAAACTGATTGAAAAGGTAGAGAAGAAATTTGACAATAAGGTGCTTGAGCACATTGCTCAGCATATTGCATTAAAATAGGTAGAATTGTCTACAATTTTGAGTAATTTTGAGAATTCTTTTAATAATGTAACTTCACTTTTTGGAAAACTTTGTGATGTTACCGAGTATACCAAAGAAATCAAAGAAAAGTTGAATAAAATTGATGAGGACATGAAGATCAGTGCCCAAATGCCGCAATCTGACCACAGTGCAAGTTCATCCCATCATCATAAAATAAGATTTTTGTCAGAGAAACAGGTAGAATTGCTAAGAGAGGAAGCAAGAATCAGGTCTACTCTGATTGATATCTAGAATATGATTCTTCCTATCATGGATACAATGCAGAAGCATATTGCCCATTCCAAAACATTGATCCATGACAACAACTTCTCAATTACAGATCATATGATTGAACTTTCTGCAAAAATTCAAATAGCACTCTCCGCCAGCAAAATTTTGCAAGAAAATTGGGATAAGACTTTGGCTCTTATTCTCAAGGTACATTCAGGATTTATCTCTCATTTTGGAATCTCTGTGTAAATTGTTTGGCATTATTGTCAAAAAGGGGGAGATAGAACTTCAAGAGCTAACTGTGCAATGACATATGTATTGACTTGTAAATACTATGCATATTGTATGGGGGAGACATATATGTAGACACATCTAATAAGATTTGCATTTTTGAAAACTTTTGAACTGTATGTCAATTTCTGTACATAAACTTTGATTCATAATTGTTTTTGTCACTAATGCCAAAGGGGGAGATTGTTGGCATAAAGTTATTTGCCATTAGTGACAACACTTTTCTCACAGTCCAAACCGAGCATCGAAGACACAGTTCAAACCGAGTGTTGAAGACTCAGTTCAAACCGAGCGTCGATGACAATAGTTCAAACTGAGCAGATGGAAGCAGTGTTAACCGAGTGAAGTTGCACTTAGTGTTAACCGAGTGAAAATGCACTTAGTGTTAACCAAGTGAAGATGGAAGTAGTGTTAACCGAGTGTAGTATTAACCGAGTGAAGACGAAAGCAATATTAACCAAGTAAAGAAGGACTCAACGCTAACCGAGCTCAGTCGGTAAGCAAAGAAGTTAGTTTCTACCGAGCGACACTATATCTACCGAGTTCCAGACAACGTTGTATGACTAGTATGAATCGCGCCCCTACCTCTACCTAGTGCATGACGATGCCATGTAACATGGTGGTTTTCGTGTATCAGAAGGTCATCATGTCTGTCTGAAGAACCAGAGTTTATTTTACCATTTGGCCAACTCAGTTGTATTTTGTTTACTTGTGTTTAGCCGACCTTGCATCTATTATTACTGGAATGGTATAAATAATGCTTTATATTTTGTAAAAAGGAGACAACAATAATAATAATAACAATGAAAGGATGTGTGATGCGAATATAGCAGTAGAATAGTATATTAGCAAGGTCTACAAGGTGTAGCAAAGACTTCATCAATCACAAGAGGTGATCAATTGTAAAAGATCTAATCAAGTCATATATAGATCTGATTGGTTCATCCTAACAGGTGAATCATCTTGTAAATCCTCTAACCAGGTAGACTTAACAGTCTTTGTATAAAATCTCCTAACAGAGTGCATACTTATAAAGTGTGTTTCAAATCCTTTAACAAGGTGGATCTAGCAATCCTTCATGCTCTTAATAGGGTAGATCACCAGAAGTGATCATTGTATGCCTTAACCAGCTAACTTCCTACTGTAGTAAAGAAGATTTGTGGGTTTCATCCCCACCCCAATTTTACTTTCTATTTTGGAAGGTTTCTGGGTCACCAAAATCTTTGTGTATATATGTTTTGGATGTTTATTTATGTCTTACATGCTGCAGATTAGGTGAATGAATACTTTACTGGTTTATGTTGAATTGATTAAAAGGTGTATTGTTACTGATTCACCCCTCCCCTCTCAGTAACCTGTTATATCTTGAATATTTCCAACAATTATGATTTCTCATAAATTGTAAAAAATTTGTTCCTCAACCAACACTATGTTCTAACACTTGGTCATCACTGGGTTACTTGGTCACTACTAGATTTCTTGCTCAGCACATATACTATCACTTGGTCAATATTGATGCATGGTCAATACTATTTCTTCTTGTTACTTACTATGGCTTGGTTGGCACTAGCATCACTTAGTATGTATTTCAAGTTCCTTAATATTGTTCTCTATTTCTTAGTCAAGCCTATGCATTTGGTCTATCTTTGATCTCTTCTTCAAGGCTTCAGTTTAATTAACTTCTTGACTTACAACATGAGTTAAACAATCACTTTATCTTGTCAAAGTAAAACTAATTAGGTGTCCATTTGTAGTTTCCTCTTCATAACTCAATCTTTCCTCTAGATACTTTTTTGATGACCAACTTGTCAAATAATCATCATCAATAAAGTAAATATGACACTTGGATTAGATAGAAAATTGTCTCACCAATAAGGTTTGACATCAATGAAAATATAATAATTATTCCAATTGTAGTTTCTAATGCACAACATCATGGTCAATCAATAGTTCCTAGTGAAGTTCAACATTGAAAGCTACTAGGATGAGCTGTTTTGTGATATCATACCTATGGACATATTTCATATGTTGTTTGGTTAGTCATGGTTTTTTGATAGGCATGTTATACATGACGGATGTGAAAATACCTATACTATAACTAAGGATGGAGTGAAACATAAACTGAAGCCATTAAAGGAGAAAGAAGAAAAGGTATGTAGTGCTACTAGAATATTTTTTGTTGATGGAAATTAATTTCTCAATGATATGAGCTGTGACCATTTTTTTTAATATAATTCCAAAATATGATAAAGAAGAAGTAGAGGAGGTACCTATAGAAGTTATAATTTTTTTGGAGGGTTTTCTAGATATTGTGTTAGATAATGTACTTGATGGATTACCCCTAGTTAGGAAGATCAATAACCAAATGGACTTGATTCTAGGAGCTATTTTTCCAAATAAGGTAGTGCACATAATGATGCCAATAGAAAGTGAGGACTTAAATAGACAAGTGCATGAGTTGTTGTAGAAGAAGTTGATTTGAGAGAGTTTGAGTCCATGTGCTATACTAGTAGATTTAGTGCCTAAGAATAATAGAGAATGGAGGATATGTACAAATTCTCAAGCTATCAAAAAGATAAAAATAAAGTACTTATTTCCATTGTTGTGGATGGATGATATTATGGACTATTTGAGTAGATTTGTGTATTTCATAAAGATAGATCTGAAGATTGGGTACTAGCATATTCATATCAGAGAAGGAGATGAGTAGAAAACAACCTTCAAGACAACGGAAGCATTGTACAAGTGGTTAGTCGTGCCTTTTAGGCTAACTTATACACAAAATACTTTCATTAGGCTCATGAATGAGGTACTAAAGGAGTTTCTAGGTAAGTTTTTCATTATTTACCTAGATGATATTTTGAACTTTAGCAAGACATTGAAGGAGAATTTTATGCACATTCATAAGGTGTTTGATAAGTTGAGGGAGGAAAAGTTGCTCATAAATTTGAAAAGTGTAGTTTTTTGAAGGAGTTGATGTACTTGGGATTTGTGATATCAAAAAAAGATCTAAAAAATGATCCTAAAAAGTGAAGGCTATCTAGGAATGGCCTACTCCAAGGAGTGCAAAAAATGTAAGATATTTTCATGTACTAGTTAGTTTTTATAGAAATTTTATCAGAGGTTTTAGCAATATTTGTGAACCTTTGACTAAAACAATGAGAGGAGATAGGGAAGAATTTAAGAAGATTTTAGGGACATGCAAGAGTTTTAATCTGTTGAAATAGAGAATTATAGAGCATCTAATTTTAGAACTTCAAGATTTTAATAAGGTGTTTCAAGTAGGATGTGATGCTAGTAGTACTACAATAGGAGTTATTTTGAGCCAAGACGGTATACCTATTGCTTATTTTAGTGAGAAATTGAATGACACCAAAAGAAATTATTATGTTAATGATAAGGAATTTTATGTTTTTGTTAAAGCATTGAAGAAGTGAAGACACTATCTTCTTTCTAAGGAGTTTACTTTATATAGTGATCATCAAATTTTGCAAAATTTAAATATTCAAGGAAAATTGAATCAAAGACATTTGAAGTGGGTTGAGTTTTAAAAAAATTAATCTTGTGTTTAGAAACATAGGAGTGGGAAGCCTAATAGAGTTGTAGATGCTCTTAATAGAAGACAACTTTTTCTTACAAAAATGTAGATTGAGGTGGTTGGGTTCAAGGAACTAAAGAATTTTTATTTGATGGATCTTGATTTTGGCAAGGCTTAAAAATCTTGTACAGACCCTATTACACTTGACATGACAAAGTGTTTGGATTTTATAATACAAGATGATATATTTTTCAAGATAAGTGAGTTGTACATTCCTATAAGTTCTATAAGAGAGAGTCTCATTAAGGAAAAGCATAGTGGAGGATTGGTTGGATTCTTTGGTAGAAATAAAACCCTTGCTTTGGTTGCTAAGAATTATTGCAAGCCATAGTTGTAGCAAGATGTGAATAATTTTTTATAGAGTTGTAGAGTATCTTAGATGGGGAAAGGCAAAAAGAAAATATGGGGTTATATCAGCAATTACCTATACCTAAGAAGCCACGAGAAGATGTTACCATGGATTATGTTTTTGGTTTACAAGGACATAGTGACAACATGATTCAATACTTGTGGTGGTTGATAGATTTTCAAACATGCATAGTTAATTCCCTTCAAGAAGAATAGTGATGTTGTTCATGTGGAGGAGTTGATTTTCAAAGAAGTGGTAAGACTACGTGGTCTTACAAAGAGCATAGTTTCTAATTGAGATACCAATTTTGTTGTGTATTTATGTTGAAAATAATTGGTTAATTGTGTATTGTCTTTGATTTTACACAAAATGTCATATCTTTTCCAATTAGTGTATGTCAAGCTTACTTGGGTATTAAAGACACTTTCTTGCATCTGCCAAGAATTCTAGAGTCTGCCAAGTTTAGAAGACAATGTCTACTGAGTTCACTTAGGCAACAAATAGAAGTTTGCAGAAGTTGAGTGTTAACTCAACTCACTCAGTTAATGAAGGAAAAATTAGATGGAACCAGTGTTAGCCAAGGTCACTCAATTTCCAAATGAAATTTTTGAAAATGCAGTGTTAAATGAGTTCACTTGGTTAACATAGGAAAATTATTTCTGAGCTAATGTCTATCGAGTAGGGTTAGCTAATGAAAGATTTTCTTTTTTTGGCATATTGAGTTCAATAGTTTTGTTTGTTGGTTCAAGCCAACTGAGGAGATGAATATTAATTATTCTAAGCTATATTCAAGCTGACTTGACAATGTGTATGATATAAATATAAGGTCAAGTTGAGGATTGAATATGTGCAAGTAAAAAGAAGATTTGAAGATGCTTAGAGGAAGTGAACTAGAAGGATAAGTAGAATATCCTTGTGGAGCTACAAAGATACATTTGATCATAAAGGATTGAGTATACAAGCTAGAATTTAGATCTATAATCAGCAATTCAATTGCATCATAAATTAGACCATCTTATTCTTACTCTCTAACCATTATAGCAGTGACCTAAATCTCTTAACAAAGTTGGCTTAATAGCTATTTGTAAATCCTCTAACAAGGTGGCATTTCTAGATTGAAGTATGTAAAGACCTCTAAAAAGGCCACTCCTGATAGGCTGAATAAATCCTCTAAAAAGGTCACACTTAACATTTTTTTTGTGACCTTTAATAGGGTGGGCTCCTAACTAGGTTCACTTTAGAAGAGTGAAAAACAGTAACTAGTTGAAATTGGTGGTTTTTCCCAAATTGGGTTTCCATACTAAATCTTTGTGCCACTTGTGTTCATGCTATTTATTTTATGTGTATACAACTAAGTTAAGTGAGTTTAATCATAGATAATATCTTAATATTCACATTTGTCGAGTTATAGTTTATATTTCAATGTTTACCGAGTTACAACATTTACTAGTGTAAACCAAGTGCCTGTGTGTTTACTGAGCATCAGTAATTTCAATGAAGTTTATGTTATGTATTGACATCTAAGGGATCTAGGATTTATTTGAGTGATAGTTGATTCACCCCTCCCCTCTCAGTTACTCCTCTTATATTTCCAACAATTTTTGGCATAATTGTGGAAGAAAATGAAGAAACACTTGAAGTTTAGTTCATCCTATCATCCATAGACTAATGGAAAAACAAAATTTGTGAACCAGAGTTTGGGAATTTTACTAAGATTTTTGATTGGAGATAAACCAAAAGGTTCGAATCTAATTTTACCATAGGTAGAATTTGCATATAATAATTTTGTCAACAAGAGTACTAGTAAATCACCATTCAAGATTATATATGGGATTAGTCCCAAGAATGCTTATGAATTGAGGCAATTGGATAAAGAAGAAATAAGCAGTGTTGAAGAAGAAGATTTTGTTGAACATTTGAAGAACATCCATGAGGAGTTGAAGAAGCACATTACAAAGATGAATACACAATATAAGGCTAAGGAAGATGTGAAAATAAGGTATAAGGAATTTTAGATTGGTGATGAAGTCATGGTCTATTTGAGGAAGGAGAGATTTTTAGTGGGTACATATACTTTAAGATAAAAATAAAGAAGTTTGGACCATGGAGGATGGTGAAAAAGTATGATTCTAGAAATGCCTATGAAGTAGAGATTTCTGGTGAATTGACTATGTCACCAATGTTTAACATTTTAGATTTGACAAAATATTATGAGGGAGGTGATGGAGATTAAGTTGCACACAATGGATTATTTCAGCATCTACTTCAGCTATATAGTATATTAAGGAGATATTGGACAATCATGAGGGGAGAAGCATAAGGAAAAAAACATTTGAAGAGTGTTTGGTCAAATGGAAAGGGAGACTAGTGGAGGATTCATTATTTCTAGCACAAGATGAGGTTGACCACCTTGATTTTCCTCTAACTACCTAAGACATGACAGGGTCACTTCTCAAATTACCACAGGTCTCTGATGCAGGAGCATCTTGGGTGTAAGGGTAATCTTGCATCACCTAGAAGTAAATCTATTTTTAGTTTTCTAGTTTTTATATTTTTAAAAAGGATTATTCTTGTACAGAGTTTCTATTTGTGAGATCTTGCTAGTTTTAGTAAGTTGGTATTATGTGCTCAAAATTTTATAATCTCATATATAGGGGTTCATCTTGGAAAAATCAACCTACTGAATGACTTTTATTGTCGTATCATATGTGTTGGTGTAGTTATTGTAGATTTGTATCATGAATTTTGGCTATCCAAACTTCAAGTCCAATGATGAAGGCCTAAATGGCTCTAAAATGAGGCAAAACCTTGACTAATAGATACTTGTGTAAATAATTGTTGTAGATTTCTAGCTTAGGATTCTGGAATGGGGTTATAATAGTCCATCAAGTCAACAATTTGCTAGTTATGGTCTCTAGAAGTGGACCCATCCAAAAATGTAAATTGTAAATTGTCTTGACTCAATCTTATGTAATAAAGTGTAATGAAATGATATAATATGAGGTTAATCAACCTCAAGGATTACGGCTTAGTATCTAGAACCTTCTCAGGTGATAAAAAGTGCCTATATAAGGAAGGCTCGTAGGTTGTCTAGGAAAGTTCTTGGTATTGTAAGGAAGGTGACCATGTGGGTTTACATAGTGTAATTATGTAACTCTGTAGTTAAGGTGATAATAAAAAGCCCATATTTTGGCTCTCTCAGTTTATGTTGCTCTATATTTCTATTATTTTTCATGGTAATTATGGGAGTACTAGAGCTTGTGAAGGATTGAATATTTGAGGGAAAGATGTTTTGATATTAAAAATGGAGAAAATAGAAGGGTTTCAATAGAGATCAAAATTAACTAACTTCAGTGGATCGACATTCCTCAAAGTTAACACCTAATTATCCAAAACATGGGACCCAAAGAAAAGTGCTAAAATAGGGCCTCATCAAGGGCACAATATACCCTTGATTTTTCACTCAGTGGTGCATTGAGCCCCTAATTTCCAGGTGCATAAACCTTGAGGAAAATATGGGGACTCCAAAATAGGTCTTAGAGTCTAGAAATCAAGGTCTAAGTCTAAGGAAACCCTATTTTGGTGTCAATAGTAGATTCCAAGTAAAAATATGGATGGAAAGGAAGGACCTAAGTGAAATAGATCCCACCTCAAGCTTATCACCCTAAAAATAGGAGCTATAAAGAGGATCTATTAGGTTTTACCAAAAAATTACCTAGGAGAAAGGACAGAAAAGGGAACAAGAAATGTGTGTGTGTGTGTGTGTGTGTGTGTGTGTGTGTGAGATAGAGAGAGAGAGAGAGAGAGAGAATTTGATGATCTTGCATTAAATAGGTGCTAAATCTTCATTAAATTGGAGTGCTTCCAATTTAAGATAGTACATAGGGTTTCCACATCAAAATCTTGGTATCAAATATGTGATTGTTGTTTTATGTTTCAAGTTGATTTTCATGATATTTACTTTTTACTACTACTAGGTAACAACAAGAAAACAATGAAGTTATAATTCTGATATTCAATAAAGTAATGAACATTGAGTTAATCATTTTGTGAAAATTGATTATAAGTCTTATTTATGAAGTTGAATGAGATCATAGAGTGATTTCTTATGATGTTTGTGAGGTTTCATTTGGTAATAAAGTGTGTGAAGGGACTACAAGATAATTGAACATAACTGATTCACCCCCCACCCCCCTCAGTTATTAGTTTCAAAGCATAATGGTTAGAGAAATAAGTTTAAAGGAACTTGAGGTAAAGATCAAATATGTGTAAGAGAGAGGTACCAAAGCTAAATAAGGATAATTTTTCCTCATGTCAAGATAGAATGAGGTTGCACTATTTGGAATTGGAGATAATATAACACATTAGTTGGATAATGAATATACTGTACATGTTGCTCCTATGACTATGGAACAAATGACTGAGAAGAGGAATCATAATAGCCTGATGATTGAGATTGTATCTACCCTCAATGAAGTTGAATTTGATGATATCAAGAACTACAAAAATGATAAATATATAGGGAACAAATTGGCACTCAAACATAGTTGAGATCCAAATGTGCTAAGAGTTAAAGCTAAAAGTCTTAGAGGCAAGTATGATGACATGAAAATGAAAGAAGGTGAGAAAGTTGCTAACTATGTGAACTAAATCAAAGAAGCCATAAGTGCAATTAGAGTTTTTGGAGGTATTATTAATGATAGTAAATTGTACGTAAAGTTCTTAGAACTCTAATGCCCATCTATGCTATTAAATTTTCTGTCATTCAAGAAGTAAGAGCTATGCCTAGTAATATTTTGACACTTAACAATTTAGTTAGTTGTTTTATTGTATTTGAGTTGAGAAATTATGATAATAGTATGGTTATACTTGGAAATTCTTTTAATTCTTCACTAACCATTGGCAATTAAAAGAATGAGAAAAAAAGTAAGGAATAAAGTGAGTGTAAGTCTAAAGGTGATATGGATAAACTTGAAGAATTTTTTTGCAAGAAGGTTATTAAGAAGTAAAGGTGAACTCAAAGGTAAATTGTCCTTGATTTGTTTCAAGTTCAATGAATTTGCTTGGTTTGCTACTAAGTTTCATAATAGAAGAGTGACAAAAATGAGAAGAAATATTACAAGTATAGGCAAAACAAGGACTACAAAGACAAAAGGAAGAAATCAAGCTACATAGCTAAAGAAGAGCACACCAACTTCAGTAATGATAAAGAAAAGGAAGTAGTTGAGATGGTGTATTTTTCTATCAAGGAAGATCCCAATGGAGAAAGGTATGAGGATGAGAATACCCTTATTTCATATTTTAGTGAGAATGATTGGGAGATTATAAATAGTGGATTCTCACATCACATGACTTGTGACCTAAGTAAATTTGACAAATTTGAAGAAATTAATGGTGGTGGAGATTTTAAGTAATTTAATGATGTTCCATGTCCAATGAAAGGAAAAGGATCATTAATGTTGAATGATAAAATAAGATTTGAAGATGTTTACTAGGTACAAGGACTAAACTATAATCTTTTTAGTGCTGCTTGGTTGAACAATTCAAGTCACAAACTAGAATTTCAGAATAGAAAAGTCAAGATCTATGATGATGAAGGAAATATAATTGGAACTATAGTACAAACTAAAGGTAACCTAATTTTATCTTGATCTTACTATTTTGACTTATTTTCTTGCAAAAGATGAGGATGTATGGTTGTGGTATAAAATTTTGTGTCAAGTAATTTTTGAGAACATGATGAAGATTAGTAGAAAGAAAAGAGTTAGAGGATTATCAAACTTGCAAAAACCTAAAAATGTTGCATGTAAAGAATGTCAATTGAGTAAGATGAAAAAGTCAAGCTTTTCAAGAAAGACACACACTTCTAAAGATGTTTTGGAACTTGTGCATATTGACTTGTGTGGACCTATTGGTATAAAAATTTATCATAGTGACAAAGATTTTATCTTGTTTGTTGATGACTATTCTAGAATGATGATTGTAGTGCTCATGAAGTTAAAATCACATATTTTGATATTTCAAATGGCATAAGGATAGTGTTGAGAAAGAAACTAGTAAATCATTATAATGTTTAAGATTTGATATAGATGGTGAGTTAATGTCTATTGGATTCACTAACTTTTGTGTTGAGTATGGTATTAAGAGAAAATTGTCTACACTAAGGACACTGCAACAAAATGAAATTGTTGAGAGATGAAATAGATCTATTGTAGATTTTACAAGAACATTGATGATTCAAAAGGATGTTGCACAAATGATCTAGAGAGAAGTTGTTGATACTATTGTTTATAATCTCAACCAAGTTTAGTTAAAGATAGGAACAAACAAAACACTCTATGAACTCTGGTATGGTCACACACCTAATGTAAGTTATTTCAAAATATTTGGAAGTAGGTGTTGATGAGCCTCTAAAAGGTCATTATTTTGAGAACCTTTTCTTTTTTTTAGACAATTATCTTGCAAGAAACATTTTATGACTCTATGGTTTAAGCAAAAGAACTTATGTTTTTATGAATATATTATCTATATGTTAAGGCATGAAAATTGAAGTATAGATTATTTAGATGTGTTGTGTTTGCTTGAATCTATAGAATTCTATAGTTTAATGAAGGAATATTACATGCTAATAAAAATATTTCCTCCTAACACTATGTTTGGGTAGGCTCCTTCCTATAGCCAAAGGATTTGCAAAAGATGACAATTTGAACATTATACCTTTTCTAACATTGAGGATGAAATGAATATATGCGTGTGTGTGTGTGTGTGTGTGTGTGTGTGTGTGTGTGTGTGTGTGTGTGTGCATGTGGAAATTGTTGCATTTAAATATTTTGTAGGTACTTGTCATGCATATTCAAGTCAACATTTCAATGCTAAATCAAAGCTGACCAGATTGATGAATCACCGCAACAAGTAGATTATTGTGTGATTTTTGTTATGGAAACACATGAATATAGCTTCCTCAACTTATAAATATTCTTGGAGGAGTTAAAAAATAGTTAATGATATTTCTATTGTAAACTTTATTATCTATAATTGATCCTCATTGATGGAATGATCATAGAAGTAGGAAGTTGTTGTAGCTTTCCTTTAAATAATGCCCATTGTAGCTTTGAAAAGAGACTTTTTGGCTTGGCCAGAATAAAGATAGAATAAATTGTTCTGTTCAATAGTGTGTAATCTTATTTTTAGATGTAGTCTCTTATTATGAATGAATAGAATACAAAGTTCAAGTTTCCACCTTCAGTCTTGACCATCTTTCTATTCATTCATCCAAGGGGGCCCACTTGGTGAGTGAACTTCTTTGTTAGAATAGATTTGATTCCCTTGTTTTTTTCTTTGCAAAGAAGACTTTTGTTTTTCCTACAACCATTGATAACAAAATCATTGAACTGTTCCTACAACATAGGTGCATAAATAGATTTACTATTTGCAGCATTACCTTAAGCTTTAAGACAAAATAAAATAAAATAAGTTCCTAGCTTAGTTTCCTTTAGCATTTCTTTTCTATTTTAATTGTAATGACTTAAAGAGGAATCATAGCATGTACTTTGTAGAAACCCTCTCAAGCTTATGCTCCTAGGTTGACAAAATAAAATGAAGTCAGTATGTTATTCTAGGAAAATGCATGATTTTGTCTAATCATAGAGTCAATGTAGAAGGATGTCCAGTCCTTTGTTGTTGAGAAATTTAGCTGACCAACCATTTTTGGCATTGTTTTTGGGGAAGCTGTCAATCTAATTCAACCCTAAAGTCATTATGTTAAATTAGATTTCACTTTATTTTGCATGCATAGAAGAAGAGACACCTTTGGGAAATTTCTTCCCAAACCTGAAGAGCCTCATAATGAGAATGATGAAGAATTGTTTGAAAATCCATTCATTACCACTCAAGAATGAATACCCTCATCCTCTAATGAATCTTTGCATCTGAATGATCTCATTGTTGAACCTGAATACCGAGATAATCCACATTCTCTTGTCATATATCAAGCACCATTAACAATACCTCCTTTAGGAATGGCTCAACCTCAACCTCAACCAACATTTCCTTTTCCTATCCCTCCTCAACAAGGTAACCAAAATTTGAAAAAGATACCTACTACTGCACGCCCCAAATTTTATGGTTTGATCACTAAAGACCCTGAAACCTTTCTCTTTGATTTTGATATACTATGTGGAAGTTATGACTATACAACTGATGCCCACAAATTGAAGTTTTTTCCTTCTCCCCTCAAAGAATATTCTTTGAGATGGTTCATGGGGTTGGGTGCCAGTGTTGTAGTAGATTGGCCTACAATGAGCAATTTTTTTCTGACAAAGTATAAGGAATACTATAGGGGTTGAGATTTAAAAGGGGATGACATTTTCAAAATTTCCCAAAAGGATGATAAAACCTTGGAAGATTATATTTCCTATTTCATGTTCAACGTACAATGTAACACATGGCATCGATTAAATGAGGAATCAAAGAAATAACTCTTTCTGAGAGGTGTAAATAAAGGAAGCATTTAAGCTCTAAACCTTATAGTAGGAAGGGATATCACTCAAAAGACTTGCATTAATATACAAAGTATATGCATGACTTATTCTAGAGCTACTATGAAGAAAGGTAGGGGACTTAGAGATCTACCACATAAGTCCAATGCTAGTTCAAGAGTGTTCAAGATGGAATTATTTAATTTTCTATTAGACTTCAAGCAAGACATCATTAATGATATAGCCACTTAGCTGGACACCATGCAAGCCCAAAGAAAGAAAGATGAAGTTGATGCCATGTTGACTACATACTATCCACATTGTAGAGAAAGGAAAAAGCACTATAGATGTAAGTTTTTTGCAAGTGTGGAGACACAACCAATGCCAACTGAGTTCAAAGCCATTGATGAAAATGGAGAGGTACTTTATGCCACTCAAAGAAGGCCATGGGCTCAAAGACAAGGTATGCATCAAGATCCTCTTCAAAGTTACAATAATAATAATCAATGGAAAAAAATTTAAAATATTGGTTTTAGTGGAAATCATAGTTGGCAACAACCCCATCAAAGTTCGAAAAATACCCCAAAAGGGTTGGCAGCAACCTCTGAATTGGATTACCTAATCTAGTCAACCAACCCTATTACTACCAACTTAGTAGCAAGCTCTAATTCCTCCTCCTATAGCCACTAATACTCCTTCAGGGTAGACCCAACCACCAATTCAACCTAATCCTAATCTTAACAATACTAAAAAATAGACTCAAAAGCAAAGCTATGCCATCTCTTTGAATGATATTCACTTAAGGTCAAGCACCACTCTTCCTGCACCACAAAAACATATAATAATTGAAGTTGAGGATCCTCTAACTAAGAATACTATTGAGTCAAATTAGCATAACTCTCCTATAGCCAAAGGACCTCCATTTCCCCATAGGTTGATAGAACAAGGCTAATCCACGAAGAACCATGTAGTCATTGATTTTCTTAATTAGTTGAAATAGGTGATAGTAAAAATACCATTGTTGGATGTTATTAAGGAATTCCCTACCTATACTAAAGCCATTAAGGAAGAATGCATTGAGTAGCAAGGAAGGAAGAAGAAAGATCCAAAAACCATTCATGTTCTAAGATAGTTGTCTCACTTAATGCTAGAGAAATTAACTATACCCAAATACTCTAACCCTGGGAGTCCTATAGTTATAGTTATTATTCATGGGGTCCAAGTTCAAAATGCTTTGGTTAACCTAGGAGCATCTATTAATGTCATGAAAAAGGAGGTACTATCTCAATTGCATATCGTTTTCCTCAAAGAGGCCCTCACCATCCTTTAACTTGTTGATAGCTCTACCATTAAACTAGATGGGTTGATAGAAGATGTTATAGTCACCTTAAATTCCAAGGAATATCTAGTTGATTTTGTTGTTCTCTCCCCAAAGGCTAAAAGGCTAATATGGGAGGATTTCCTTTAATCTTAGGAAGACCATGGTTAGCCAATATAGATGCTTATTTATCTTGTTGATCTTGGAAGATGACAATATCCAATGGCGTTCATACCAAGAACCTCACTTTATACTCCCCTACTCAAGGGCAGCAATATCAGTCAAAAGATTAAGGATCGCATCATTCCCCCTAGCGAATAGTAGGGCCCTTTAGGGGGGGGGGGGGGGGGGGGGAGGAGGGGGTGAATTAGCTATCCAAGGTCCAAATTTATAAATAAAACTTTTCATAGCTTAGTAAACCCATAAAAAATTTATACTCGTGCATGCATCCATAAGATTATGCAATCACTAAAAACTTGTAGATTACTATCAAATCAACTTGTAGGAATGTAAAGCATGAAACATAAAAAATTCTTCAAGACACTTGACACAATGATTTACATGAAAACCCAATTTGGAAAAAACCACCAATAACATGGTACTCTTTTCACTCTTCTGAACTGATGCCCTATGAAAGGCCAACCCTATTAAAGGTTACAATACACATTGTTAAATGTGACCTAGTTAAAGGATTTCAATCACCATGTTAGGAGTGAGCCTTGTTAGAGGACTTTAGCATTGGAAATATAAGAGGAGTTACTAAGAGGGAAGGGGTGAATCAATTACTTCTAAAATAAATCCCAGATCCCTTAGATGTTGGTACAAAATGCAAACAGATAACTGAATATCGTTGAAGCTTGGTAAACACAAATAGAAAGTTGTAACTCAGTAATAATTGAATGAGCTTGATAAATGCTTAACATATAAACCTTAGATGTTATCTATGATTACCATTACTTTAACTTAGTTGCAAACACATAAAAGAAAATAGTATGAACACATTTGATACTAGGATTTAATATGGAAACCCAGTTTGGAAAAAACCACCAATAACAACTAGTTACTTATTTTCACTCTTCTGAAGTGAGCCCTATTAGGAGCCAACCCTATTAAAGGTCAAAAAACACTTTTTTAGGTGTGACCCTGTTAAAATATTTAATCACCCTATTAGGAGTAGCCTAGTTAGAGGTCTTGAGAATAATTCAATGGAATTGTCACCTTGCTAGAGGATTTGCAAATAGTTGTTAAGCTAAATCTATTAGGAGATTTAGATCACTGATACAATGGTTAGAGAGTAACAATGAGATGACCTGATTTGATTACAACTAATTTTCTAATTTTAAATCTCTATTCTGGCTTGTACTTGATCCTTCCTAATCAAATATGGCTTTGCTACACCACAAGGATATTTTTCTTACCCTTCAAATTTGCTTCCTCTTCTCATCAATAGATCTTCAATCACATTACCATAATTTGCTCATTCACTTCCACTTTTTTAGTTGCACATTTTGAAATCATAACTTGACCTTATACTTATATCTTCCACTGTGTCAAGTTGGCTCAAATACAACTTACAATAATAAATATTCATCACCTCAGTATATTGGAATCAATAGATAAGTCAATCAAGCTTAATACAAAAAAATAAGAAAATCCTTTGTTAGCTGACCCTGCTCAGTAGAAACAAACTATGAAATGATTTCCTTCATTAACCAATAGAAGCTTAGTTAACACTACAAATGTATAAAAGTCCTTTGGCAATTGAGTGAGCTCAGTTAGCATTGGTTCCATCCAACTTTCCTTTATTACCAAAGTGATCTTAGTTAGCACTCACTTTCTACAACTTTTCCTTTGACATCCGAGTGAACTTAGTAGACATTACCTTCTGAACTGGGTAATAATAGGAACACTCGATAAACATTGAGAACTATTTTCATTGTCCAAGTGAGCTTGGCATATACTAACTGATAATGATTATGATATTTTTGTAACATCAAAGAAAACACACAATTAATCAATTGTCTCCAACAATCTCCCTCTTTGGCATTGATGGAAACACAACATGTCATTGCACAATGAAATTTTAGATTTTACATTTGAGAACTCCCTCTATCAGTATAAGCTCTTCCTTTCATTGAATTATATCTACAATGGCTAATGCCAAGTTCATTCAGAACATCCTCCCTCTTTTAGCATACTTCTTCTTTGGAAAAATTCTCTCACTCTGGTTTCTAACTTAATTCTAGTTCCAAAAAAAATTTCTCAGAGATATGACAGTAAAATTCTCCCTTTTTGAAAACACATGCCAAAGACAATAACTATGTAAATACCAATGTACCTTAAGTATTGATTTATCTACAATATGTCCTTGCCAATTCTTGCACCAACTAATTGATCTTCAACAAGTTATGGTTGATGCATTCACTAAACTTAATTTAGTGAATTTCAAATAGGGGAATGACCCCTAGCTTACCTCTTAGATATAGAAATGTATCATTACATAATGTCTTGGAGAATATGTCTACAATCTATTCCTTTGTATTCACATATTCCAATATGAACTTTTTATCTTGCACCAACTCTCTTAAGAAGTGATATTTTATAGCAATATGCTTTTTTTTTTAATGCATTATTGGATTCTTTGATATGTAGATTGCACTAATGTTATCACAATACATGACAACTAGATCTTTGATTTACACCTTCATTCCTTCCAACAATTGTTTGAACCAAATAATGTTAGAACGATTGACTACTACTACTACATATTGTGCCTCTGATGTGGATTGAGATGTATAATTTTTCTTCTTGCTTGTCCAAGATACTAATCTTTTACTAAGAAAGAATGATCCACCGCTAGTGCTTTTTCTACCATCAAGACTTCTTGCCCAATCAACATCAGTAAATACATTCAAGTCTAAATTGCCTCCAAGTTTGAACCATAAACTATAGTCTTCAGTACCTTTTAGATACCTCATGATTCTCTTGATTGTCATCATGTGATTTTCCTTGGGATTTTCTAAGAATCTTGCCACTATTCCAACTATTAGATAAATATTAGGCCTTGTGTGTACTACATACTACAATTTTCCAATCATTGATTTGTTAGTGGTCTTATCTACGTCTTTGGAATCATCATTTTTGGAAAGCTTATTTCTAGTATACATAGGTGTTCCAACTAGTCTTGAATCTTCCATTCCAAATTTCTTCAGTATCTCCTTGATATATTTAGATTGAGCGATGTAGATACCATTCTTATTCTATTGTATTTGCAATCCAACAAAGAATTTTATTTCACCAAACATGGACATCTCAAATTCTTTACTCATTTCTTTTGAGAATCCTTTGCATAAATCATCATCTCCTATAAATAGAGTATCATCAACAAATATTTTTGCTAACACAATCTTCTTATCTGATCCTTCCTTGATATATAGACAACTATTATCATTAGTCCTTTGAAAACCAATCTGTACCAAGTAATTATGGAATCTTTCATACCAAGCTTTGGAACTTGTTTGAGAACATATAATGCTTTTTGTAGTTTGCAAACCATGTCTCCTTTGTTAGGATCTACAAAACCTTTTGGTTGTTCAATGTAGACTTCCTCATCAAGAATTCCATTCCAGAATGCAGATTTAACATCCATTTGATATACTTTAAATCCTCTATGTGTTGCATATGCTAGTAAAGTTCTAACACCTTCAAGTCTTGCTATAGGATAAAAAATCTCACCATAGTCAATACCTTCTTTTTGAGAATAACCTTTGCACATCAATCTTTCTTTTTTCCTTGATACTTTTCCATTTTTATTCAGCTTATTTCCAAATACCGATTTTGTACCAATTACATTTTTATCCTTGGGTTTAGGAACAAGAGTCCACATTTTGTTCTTTTCTATTTGTTCTATCTCTTCATTCATTGCTTCAATCCAACTTTCATTTTCTAGAGCATCTTTAACACTTCTAGGTTCAAATTCAGCAAGTAAACATGTATCTTTTAATGGGCTTCTTCTCATTGTTCCATCTGATTTGTCTCCAATGATTTGATCAAGTGCATGATGTCTTCTAACATATCTTGCTACCGAAAGCTCCTTAATCTTTAAATGAGTTCCTCCATCTACTTTTTGAATGTCAGTTTCAAGCTCGGGTCCTTTCTATGACTCAAGTCTACCAAGCTTAGTTTGAATCAGCTCAATTGCTTTTGATTGTGACTCAGGTCCTTGTAGCTTGAGTTGCATTGCTTGCAACTCAATAACTATTGGAGTTTCTAGGGACTAGGGAGTTGAATCTTCTTTTCTTTAAGATAGATTTGGTAGAGTATTAGGTTCATAATAAATAAATCTTTTGTAGTTTTTAGCTTCCTTGTTGCTTTCTTCTTCACTCTTTTCTACAAATTCATCAATTCTGACAAATGTACTTTCTATAATTCTGTGAGTAGATAAATTCAAATATCTGTATGCTTTACTTTTGTAGGAGTATCCTAGAAATATGCCTCCATCACCTTTTACATCAAATTTTCCTTTTCTAGATTCTTTCAATATGTAACATTTGCTATGAAATACTTTCAAGTAACTTACATTAGGTTTGTAGCCATACCATAGCAAATAAGGTGTCTTGTTTAAATCTTTCTTCAACTAAACTCTATTCAAGGTATGAACTACAGTGCTGATAGCTTCCCTCTAGTATTTGAGAGCAATGTTCTTTTCAATCATTAGGGTTCTTGCATAGTCCATGATAGATCTATTTCTTCTTTCTACTATACCATTCTATTGTGTTGTACTAGGCGTTGATACTTGTCTTTTGATTCCTCTTTCAATGCAGAAATTGTTGAATTCACCACCTTTGTCTGATCTCAAGAATTTCAACCTTTTTCTAGTTTCCTTTTCTACTCTTGCCAAATACCACTTGAATTTTTGAAAGGCTTCTAATTTTTCTTTTAGATACATTTCTATCATCATTCTAGAGTAGTCATCAACAAAAAGAATGAAAAAATTTTCTCCACTATAACTCTCTATTCCAATAGGTCCACATCATTTTGTATCAACAATTTTCAAGACTTCTTTTAACTAATAGTCTTTGTTTTTTAAGCTTGTTTTTTTTCATCTTACCAATTTGGCAATTCTTGCATAGACCATGTCAGGCTTCTTCAAACTAGGAATACCTCTTACTCTTTTATGTTTGCTTATCTTAACCAAGTTATGAAAGTTCACATGACATAGCATTTTGTGCCATAACCATCTTTTCTCTACTTGAGCAATAAAACATGAACAATTACTGAGATCAAGATAAAATAGATTACCTTTTTTTTGCTTGCTAGATCCAACCAAATTTCTTTTCCCATCCAATAGTTTGGCCTATCCATTCATGAATTCTACCTTGAATCCAATATTATTTGGTTGTGCCACACTTAGTATATTATGCTTTAGTCCTTCAACCCAATAGGAATTATCACATAAAAGTTCTTTAGTCAACAAGATACATCCTTTTCCTTTTATATTACAAGGTTCATTGTTTCCAAATCTTATAGTACTTCCATCATAATATTCAATATGCTTAAATTTTGTTCTGTCACCAGTCATATGATGTGAGCAACCACTATCAATAATCCATATATCATTTTTGTTAACATGAGAGATAAGTTCCATATTATCTCCTTCATCATCAGATTCATCTTTCACAACAATATATACCATTTTATCTTCATTGTTATTAGAATCTTTAGCTATGAAACAAGATTTCATACCTTTGACCTTGAAGCTCTTGTAGTTCTTGGAATCCTTCTTGGCTTTATGCTTATTTCTTTTGATCTCATCCTTAATTTCCTTGGTTGGACACCTAGCAACAATGTGACCAATTTCTTCACAAGAAAAATAGACCAGAGAAACTTTACCTTTGTACTTTCCTCTTTCTTCAGAATACTTCCTTACAAACAGGGCTTCAACAACTTCAAGATCACTATCTATACTTTCTTTTGATGATCCATCTTCTTCACTTCCTAATTGACTAGATTTTGAATTTTTACCTTTTTCTTTGAGGTAAAAGCTTAGCCTTAAATGCAGATTCAATACTCTTTGAAGCAGGAACATAGTTATCATAATTGTCTAACTCAAAAGTTGTTAATCTTCCAACTAGAGCATCCAGACCTATCTTATTATTTGGATCACATCTCATTTTTTAAATATAGATACTCTAATTGCATAAATGGGATGAATATTTTTGAGTACTTCACTCACAACAGTTTCCTCCTTGATGTCTCCTCTACATGCTTTGATTGCACTTACACTAGCCTTGATCCTTTCCACATATTTTTCAATGTTTTCATCTTCTCTCATTTTCATTTGATCAAATTGTCCTCTAAGGCTTTCTGCTTTGGCTCTTCTTACATTTTCATCTCCTCTATAGATATCTTTCAGTTTGTTCCACATTTCAAAAGTGGTTTTGCAATCTTTTACCTCATTAAATTTAGCATAATTGAGAGTAGATGCAATATCAATCACCAAGATATTATGAATATTCTTTTTAGTAATGCTTTCAACTAATAATGTTCTAGTGGGAGTCTTATATTCAACATCAAGATACTTGCAACCTAAATCATTGATGGTGGCCAAATGTAATCTCATAAGTACTTGCCATGCTGTAAAATTTTCTCTATTCAACTTGGAATTTCTCTTTTGTAATACATCCTAATCTTTAGCTTAGGTCCTTGAAACCTTCTTTATAGGCACCAATAGCTCTAATACCAATTATTGGAAATATAAGAGGAGTAACTAAGAGGAGATTGATGAATTGATTACTACTAAAATAAATCATAGATCCCTTAGATGTTAGTACAAAATGAAAACAAATAACTGAATATTGTTGAAGTCTGGTAAACACATACAGAAAGATGCAATTTGGTAATAACTAAATGAGCTCAGTAAATGCTTAACATATAAACCTTAGATGTTATTTGTGATTACCATCACTTTAACTTAGTTGCAAACACATAAAATAAAATAGCATGAACACATTTGACACCAAGATTTAACATGGAAACCCAATTTGAGAAAAACCACCAATAGCAACTAGTTACTAATTTTCATTCTTCTAAAGTGAGACCTTTTAGGATCCAACCTTGTTAAAGGTTACAAAACACATTGTTAGGTGTGACCCTATTAAAAGATTTAATCACCCTATTAGGAGTGGCCTAGTTAGAGGTCTTGAGAACAATTCAATGGAATTGTCACCTTATTAGAGGATTTGCAAATAGTTGTTAAGACAACTCTGTTAGGAGATTTAGATCACTACTACAATGGTTAGAGAGTAACAATGAGATGTCTTGATTTGATTGCAACAAATTTTTTTAGTTCATATCTCTGTTCTAGCTTGTACTTGATCCTTCTTGATCAAATATGGCTTTGCTACACCACAAGGACATTCTGCTTATCCTTCAAATTTGCTTCCTTTGCTCATCAGTAGATCTTCAATCACATCACCATAATTTGCACATTCACTTCCACTTTTTCACTTGCATATTTTGAAATCACAACTTGACCTTGTACTTAGATTTTTCACTATCTCAAGTTAGCTCAAATACAACTTACAATTATCAATATTCATCACATTAGTCGGTTTGAATCAATAGATAATTCAATTAAGCTTAATACAAAAAAATAAGAAAATCCTTTGTTAGCTGACCGTACTTGGTAGAAACTAACTCTAAAATGATTTCCTTCATTAACCAACAGAAGCTTAGTTAACACTACAAACTTACAAAAGTCCTTTGGCAACTGAGTGAGCTTAGTCAACACTGGTTGCATCCAACTTTCCTTTGTTACATGAGTGGGCTTGATTAACACTTTCTTTCTACAACTTTTCCTTCAACACCCAAGTGAACTCAGTAGATGTTGCCTTTTAAACTAGGTAAACATAGGATTGCTTGGTAGACATTAAGAGCTATCTTCACTACCCGAGTGAGCTTAGCATATACTGATTGATAATAATTATGACATTTGTGTAACATCAAAGACAACACACAATTAATCAATTATATCCAACACTTTAGACCATTCACTTGGAATGTCACCTGATCAAAGGATTTACAAATGACTACTAGGTCAACTTTAATCGAAATGATTTACTCTAGACTAATACAATTGTTAGAGAGTAATAGTAAGGCTTCAATCTGATATAACATGCAACTTCACTTGTAGATTAAAAATCTTTATTTAGTCCTCAATTTTGCTTGGCCTTCATACTTTGTAACTTTGATAGCTTGTTCACTCTTAAGGAATTCATCTCCTTAAGCCTTCTTTCTTAACATACCATTGTAGACTCTTCTCTTAGGTGACTTGATGAATAAAAACCCTTGACTTCTTGTCTCCCTTAGGTTCTCACATATGACAACCTTGCTTCATGACCAGCCATTCCTATAAATTAAAAATTAAGATCTTTTGTCACTCATTCTCCATCATCCAATTTAGGGTTCAGATGAATTAGGTAGGATACAATGTATCTACCCTATCTCTCATATCTCTTCTAGAAACTTCTCCTAGAATCCATTTTGAATTCACCTAAAAATGGTTTACCTCAAATTCTATACCACCAGCTCATCAACCTTATCTTCCACCTGGTTCACACAATCTAAGAAAACAAACTTGTCATCTTAGATTCATCAAATCCATGATCTTTTAAATAATGCAGTAGCTTGGCATTCAACCTTCTAATTCTTGGCACATACTACATTTCTTGATATCCATTGTGAAATTACTCAGCACAAACTAAAGTTACTAGTGCTTGGGATCAATTAAACTTTACTCAGAATCCATTGTTCTACTTGGTATACACTAGAATGAACTTTTACTCGGCTCCAACTAATTTTCTACTTGGGTTTTACTAATTTTTCTCAGCATCTACTATCCAATCAACCAAGCTCAGCAGACAAACTCTATGTAACTTATTCTTCTAAACTTTCTTAGTGTAACTAGCCTTTGTAACCTTAAGTAGATTATCAATACATCATGTCATCACTATCTTAACTAATCCTTGTACTTCATTACATAATCATAAATCAACCTTTCCTCTAGGTGCTATTGTTACATCTTTTAATCAAATCCTCTTCATTAATAAAATAAGTGATAGTACTTGAATCTTATAATTAGTTGTCTTACCAGCAAATAGTAGGTTTGACATTAGTGACAAAATAATGATTGAAACACATAGTCTTCTTCAACAATCTCCCTCTTTCAATATAGGTTAGCAATCTCTCTCAACAATGATCTTATCAATCAAATCTCAATAGATGATCTATTAGCCAATTCGATCCATCAATTGATGATGATAGGTAGAGAATCATTTATAGCTACACTAGAAGAAGATGAGATAATTTCATCCATTATTCTGAATGAATATATAATAGAATCTCCAATGTATCCTCAAGCTGAATGTATCTTAGAAACCATCGTACCATCTTTGAATTCACTACATCATTTAGAAGATTCATAATTTCTCCATTTATTATTACCTTGTGAGATGGATTCTTCTCCTATTGCCCAATTATTCATGATAGATAAGGTTATTAAGATGGAAATTGGTCTAGGCAAGGAACTAAATGTAAACAATGCCTTATCACCCTCTGAACAAGAAGCTATGTTGTAGTTACTATTGGAGAATCAAAGCACATTTTCTTGGGACTACATGGATATGAAAGGATTGGACCCTATGCTCTACACTCACAATATTTACATCAGCCCTAACTTCAAACCTATTTGATACCCTTAGAGGAGAGTTAACCCTATCTTAAAAGATACTGTTAAGAATGAACTACAGAAATTATTAAGTGTTGGTTTTATAAACCCCATCTTTGATAGCCAATGGGTCTCACCCCTAGTCATCGTACCCAAGAAGGGAGGAAAATGGCAAGTTTGTGTAGATTATAGGGAGCTCAATTCAGCCACTAAGAAGGACCATTTTCCATTGTCATTTATAGAACAAGTCCTTGACAACCTAGTTGGTAAAAGGTATTTTTTTTTTCTGGATAGTTTTAGAGGTTATAATTAGATTCAAATGGCCCCAAAAGGTCAAGAAAAAAAAACTTTTAGTTACCCATGGGGCATGTTTTCCTACTCAGTCTTTCCTTTTGGCTTCTGTAATGACCTAGCCACATTTCAATGAGCTATTATTAGTATCTTTTCAAATATTTTTGTTGATTGTATGGAGATCTATGTGGATGATTTTACCATTTATGGTGCTACTTTTGAAGAAGCAAAAGAAAATTTAGGAATGGTACTTAAAAGATGTCAAGACTATAATATTTCCTTAAATAGTGAGAAATGATTTATGATGATGGAGGAAGGGGCATTCCTATGCCATTTCATTTCTTCTAAGGGCATCCAGGTAGATCCAACAAAGATTGAATTTATTAATACCTTGCCTATTCTAGAGAAGCAGAAGGATGTATGTAGTTTTTTGGGACATGATGGATATTATAGAAGATTTATTAAAAACTTGAATCAACTTGCAACACCTCTCTACAACTTGCTCAAAAAGGATTTTGAATTTTCTTGGGACTTTGATTGTGTAGCATCCTTCCTATAGCTTAAGGAATTTCTTACCACAATGCCTATTTTGAGAGGACCCAATCTTGGCCTACTTTTCCACATTCATACGGATACCTTAGACTATGCTATTGATGTTGTGTTGGGATAGAAGGTAGACTCTATTGAACATGCCATTTATTTCATCAATAAGAATTTGCAAGGTACAGAATTTAATCACACAGTCACTGAAAAGGAATTATTTTCAGTCATCTATGCCCTCAATAAGTTCAAGAATTATATTACTAGATATGAAATATTTTCTCACACTGACCATTCTGCTATAAAATATTTGGTGAACAAACTTGCAATTTTAGGAAGATTGGCTTGATGGTTATTGCTCATGCAAGAATTTGACATCACCATAGTTAATAAACCTGGTAAGGCCAATGTGGTAGCCAACTTTATCTCTTGGTTACATGTCCCTGATGATCCTATAGCCATTGATGATAGTTTTCTATATGAGCACCTATTTTTGTTGGCCACACAAAACCCATGGTATGTATACATTGCTAACTACCTTACCACGAGAAAAATGCTAGTTTACTTCTCTGCCCAAGCAAGAAAATTTTTAGCAAAGAAGAGTTTAATTATTCATGGATTGCTAGATTTATATTCTATACTTGACCTAATCAAGTCATGCATAGGTTTCTAAGAGAGGATGAAACATATGATTTCTTGAAGTCCTATCATGATGAGACTTATGGAGGCTACTTTGTAGCCAAAAGAATAGCCTTCAAAATCATGACAACTAGGTATTATTTTCCAAGCTTGCACAAGGATAAAACCAAATATACAAAGAAATGCGACAAGTGTCAATCAATGGAAAGATCCACTAAATTAGATGAAATGCCCCTACAGCCTCAAGTAGTTATCACACCCTTCGAAAAATGGGGGATTGACTTTGTAGGACCCATTGAACCTACTTCACAAGGCCAATCCTACATTCTAGTATCCACTCACTATGCAACCAAATGAGTAGAGGTTAAACCCATGCAACACCCAAGGGATATTAACATGGAAAAGCTTTTGTATGAATCCATCTTTACATGGTTTGTTGTTCCTAGGTAATTGACATCTAATCAAGGGACTCAATTTACATCAAATTTGATAACTACTCTTATGAAGGAGTATGCTATTAGGCATGGTAAATCCTCACCTTATCATCCTTAGGCTAATGGTTAAGTAGAAATTACTAATAGGAAGCTAGAACATATTCTCACCTAGACTGTAGCACTTCATAGGAAGAATTGGGCCACATGCCTTCTTGAAGCTCTCTGGGCTTATAGAACCATGTGGAAGTCCACAACTAATTTTACTCCCTTCGAGCTTGTTTATGGTAAGTCAGCAATAATGCCTGTCAAATTTGAATATAAAACATTGAAGACTACCTTGGAGCTTGGGATAGAACTCAATATTGCCCAACAAGGTTGAATTTTGAGTTTCAAAGGTCTTGATCAATGGAGCAAGTCTACATTGTACAATATTGAGCTCATTCAACACCAGAGAAAATTGTGGCATGTCAAGTTTATCAAATAGAAAATGTTTGTTGTAAGAGATTGGGCACTACTATTTATGACTCGCATAATCTAGGGAAGTTCCAAATAGGGTGGTTAGGACTATATGAGATTGTTGTCATGTTTTCAAATAGTGCAATTTAGTTATCTACCATTGATCCTATTCACCTCAAACTACTTGTCAATGGGAATCATCTCAAGCTTTACCATAAACCATTTAGCAATGAAGAGCTCCTATAGTAATTCTAGTACAATGAGGAGATTCTCATTCCTATATCCAATGAGTCTAGGTCTCCTACCCTAACTATTGAAACTTCTTGACTCCAATCAAGGCATTCCTAATAAACACTTTCCTTTTGGAAGTACTTTCTTCACATTCATTCCACTTAAACTTATCTCTCTTCCACCTTACCATTCCATCTCATCAGTCTATCAATTTTGATGATCTTTCCAGAACATCTTTCCTACAATAGTTGATAGGTACCTACCGTAAAACTTTGCATGCATTTTATTTTATTTTATTCATGCTTTATTACAATTTGTACTTATTTATAATTGTTCACTCTTACCTATCCTATCTTGGTAGGACCCATGCTTTTATTTAGTTGGGGGGAGGGAAATATTAAATGTTTCTTTTTAAAAAAAATTCAAATCATATGTACCTTCAAAGGCATTGAGATGACTAGAAATAAGTGCATATTTAATATCACATGCTAGTGACTTGTCCTTCTGTGATTGCATCATTATGAAATTAAGGACATTAAAAGTAGTTACTTAACTTTTAATGATGGTTTGGAATGTGTTATGGTGATGGACTTGTACACAAGTGAAAATTATGAAATTTGATGCAAGAAGGATATTATGAGATATGGTGTATTAAACTCCCCAATTACATGCCATTTCTTTTGAAAAACCAAGCCCAGTGTTGTAATATTTTAAACCTTGATCCTTTAAGCTTTGAAACATCAAGGTTTTTCCTTCAATTTAGCTAGAATTAACCATGGGAGAAGGGACATACAAAGGAATCATCCTATTGATCATCAAGTTCATTTGGGAGATGTAGTCAGTTGTGAAATGTTTAAGAGAAGGAGATGGTTGAATTATTATCTTAGTTTGAATGGATTTGATGAAGAGGTAGCTCTTCAATTCATGAACACCTTAAGGGATGGCATTACAGTGGTTAAAGGTCTAAGAATCTAGTTCTCAAAGGAGGTGATAGCCAAGGTCACTAGTTTTCATAGGAAGGCAAAAAAAGGGAGAAAGAGTTTGACCTAAAGATAGCTTTGGCATAATTTAGTATACACCAAGATCCTCCACTAGACATTGATAAGAAACAAGGTACTTCTAAGATATCCTTACCAATGGAGTTTATTCAGCCTATTGCATTTATCACCTGGTACTTCGTGTGTGCGGTATGTTACAAATACCTACTTGCCTTACATTTCAAAATGTTGGCTCACCTACGACATGATTATAGATAGGTAAACCTTCCAAATTTCTTGTTTAACATTATTAAGAAGAAAGCTTCTCTAATACAATCAATAAGGGATCAATTTGTCTCTTACCATGGTTTAATAAAATTAATTGTAGAAAGGGAATTAAATAACCAAGCAATTGGGTCATGGGAGGAGTTATTGCAGTTATAAGAGGTAGAGCCTAGGTTGGTCAGCCCTAGAGGCCAGGGTAATAGGTGAAGGGAAAGAACATCCACTAGTTTTTATAAAATTGTCCCCAGAGCTGAAAATGCTCCTGACACCTCTCCCTCTAGTCTTAGACCAACTAAGAAGAGGATTTACAATGCTGAACCCTTCATTGTCAGCAAAAAGAAAAGAAAAAATGTAAAAGTTGCTAGTGCTCCTATGGCCCCATCATCAATTAAAAATAGGTCTTCGATTGAGAAAGACAAAGGCAAAATTTTGGAACCTAAAGCAGAAGGGCTAGAACAATAACTAGATAAAGAAAGTAACATTAATGAGCCCCTACACTCTCAAGAGGAGGAAGATTTAGAAAAACCTCCTGAAGAACCTACAGTGGAAATACTTGTAAGCTAGAGGAAATGAAAGAATCCTCCATGTTTGTCAACACCACCCACAAGGAAAAGTATGAGACTCTCTGAGAGTAGGGTTCTAGAAGCCTCTATTCCCATTGTTACCCCTAAAGTATCTAAAAGTGAAAAGGAGACCTCTCTAGAAGAAAAATTGTAGCAAACTAAAGCTAGTGAAACTATAAGAAAAATCTAGAATCTACAACTGAAAGCTGAGTGTAGTGTTGATTATGTGCTTGTCAACATCAATAAGGAATTTGGTGAGCTTGAAATGATTGAGGAATTTGAAGAAAACCTTGCTATGCAAGACATTAGTGAAAACTCTATAGAACTCCCTTCAAAGGATTATCTAGAATTTAGACCTAAAATTGTTAAAGAAATACTAGAAAAATTAGATCAAGAAGGGTTAGACACATTAGTTGTAGCAGCCATAGAATCTAGTAAGGAGGAAAAGGAGGAAACAACTATTGTCAGGAGAAAAGGATGGTGCTCCACACCACAAAGTGTCAACAAAACTCACCATTTGGCACCTAAATGGACAGACATCTTTAATCATGAGCCATTGCCACCACCAAACCTATCTACACCCTTGTCTTTACGAATTAATTTGCTTAAATAGATGTTATGGGAGAGAGAGCTCAATGGAAATTAGAGAAAGAAAAACTACATATTATTAATTAGCAAAATTACTAGTTGAAACAAAGTTCAGATCATAATGAAGTTTTGAAGAAGAATTGAGTAGATCACATGATTCATTCCTAAGTTAATAGAATATAGATCATCATCACTAATATATGCTTTGTTGGAATACTTTAGAATAACTGAGAGTTGGGGGGTCAAATCAGTTATCAAACTTTTCATAGCTTAGTGAACCCATAAAACATTCATACTCATGCATACATCCATAAGATTATGCAATCACTAAAAACTTGTAGGTTACTATCAAATCAACTTGTAGAAATGTAAAGCATGAAACATAACAAATTCATCAACACACTTCACACAATGATTTACATGAAAACCCAATTTGGGAAAAACCACTAGTAACATGCTACTCCTTTTCACTCTTCTAAAGTGATGCCCTATGAAAGACCAACCCTATTAAAGGTTACAATACACACTATTAAATGTGATCCTATTAAAGGATTTCAATTACCCTATTGGTAGTGAGCCTCGTTAGAGGATTTTTGACCATTCACTTGGAATGCTACCTAGTTAAAAGATTTACAAATGACTATTAGGTTAACCTTAATCCAAAGTATTTACCGTAGACTGATACAATTGTTAGAGAGTAATAATAGAACTTTGATCTGATATAACTTACAACTTCTCTTACAGATTATAGATCTCTATTCAGTCCTCAATTCTTCTTAGCCTTTATACTTTGCAACTCTGATCGCTTTTTCACCCTTCAAGAATTCATCTCCTCAAGCCTTCTTTCTTAACATGTAATTGTAGACTCATATTTAAGGTCACTTGATGAAGCAAAACCCTTGACTCCTTGTCTCCCTTAGGTTCTCAAATATGAGAACATTGCTTCATGACCAAATATTCCTATAAGTAGGAAATTAAGATATTTTGCCACTCATTTTCCATTGTCCAAATTTAGAGTTAGGATAGACTAGGTAGGATACAATGTATCTACCCCATATCTCATATCTCTTCTAGAAACTTCTCCTAGAATTCATTTGAATTCACCTAAAAAAATTTTACCTCAAATTCTATGCCACCTAGCTCATCAACCTTATCTTCCACCTATTTCAAAAAATCTAAGAAAATAAACTTGTTGACTTAGATTCATCAAACATTTGATCTTTTAAATAATGTAGTAGCTTAGCATTATCAACCTTTTGATGCTTAGCACATACTACATTGCTTAGCATCCACTATGAAATTACTCGGCATCTACTAAAGTTTACTAGTGCTCGGCATCAACTAAACTTTACTTGTCATCAACTATTTGTTTTGACATACACTAGAATAAATATTTTACTTGGCTCCTACTAATTTTTAGCTAGGCTTGCACTGACTTTGCTCGGCACCTACTATCCACTCAGTCAAGCTTGGAAAATAAACTTTGTGTAACTTGTTCTTCTAAACTTTCTAAGTGTAACCATCCTTTGTAATCTTAAGTATAATATTAATACATGATGTCATCACTATCTTAACTAATCCTTGTACTTCATTACATAATCATAACTCAACCTTTCCTCTAGGTGCTATTGTTACCTCTTATTGATCAAATCCTCTTCATCAATCAACTAAGTGATAGTACTTGAATCTTATAAGCAATTATCTTACCAGAAAATAGCAGATTGACATCAGTGACAAAATAATAATTGAAACATATAGTCTTCTTCAACAATCTCCTTGTTTTCAATAATCTTTCTCAACAATGATCTTTTCAATCAAATCTCAACAATCTCCCTCTTTGCATTGATGGGAAACCAAACTAATCAACCAAATGAACAAAATGGTAACCAACTTTGTTTAACCAAATTTACTAGGTTAAAGTAGTAAGACAATTCCAAAAAAAATACTTGTATTGATATCTCTCCCTCTATCAACAACTTTCATCTTCTGATTAGGTTACAAAATTCACTCTTTCATATAACTCCCTTTGACTGGGTAGACTAGGATTTCTTCCTCTTTGTTGAATTATTCTCTATCTCCCTGATTAGCAATCTCTTCATATCTCTAATATCTCTCTCTTTCTCATTCATCATACTAATACAAGCTTAACCTATCTCCCTCTTTGATCAATAGAGTATCTCCCCCTATACATTCTAGTTCTTGATCAGTAAGATATCTCCCCTATAGGTTTTGGTTCTTGATTAAGAGAATATCTCCCTCTTTGACAATAATTCCAAAGACATGCCAAAAAATTATCATCTTAAACATGCAAATATAGACTTTTGTAGTTTCTTCAATTTCTCCCTCTATCACCTTGCTTGTGATTGATTTGACATTTCAGTTGTATCATTACTTTAGGTAGCTCCTAAAGTAAGATCCTCTACATTAATGTGTAACATGTGAATATGTAGGGCACTCCTCTTGTCACTTAGATTAGCCTTTGATAGGGGTATCACCCCTAATTTACCTCTTAGATATTCATGAGCATCCTTAGGTAATAGTTTTGTGAAGATATCAGCAATTTTCTTCTTTGTGTTAACATATTCCATCTTCACCTCTTTATCTTGAACTAACCCTCTCAAGTAATAATACTTGGTTACAATGTGCTTTGTCTTTGTGTGCATCACTGGATTCTTTGATATATTGATAACACTTGTATTAAAAAAATAAAGTATCACTACATCTACAATTTCTTCCTTCATTCATTTGAGTAGCTGTTTGATCCATACAATATTTGTGTAATTTAATGCAGCAACAACATATTTAGCTTTAGCAGTAGATTTTAAAGTACAATTTTTCTTCTTACTAGTCCATGTAACTAATCTCTTGCCTAAGAAAAATGCCCCTCTATTGGTGTTCATTTTGTCATGTTTCCAACATAATCAATGTTGGTGTAGGCTCTCAATTCAAAATTTTCACTCTTCTTGTAGTATAGACCAAACTCTTTTGTTCCTTTCAATTATCTCATTATTCTCTTCATATCCATTAAATGATTCTCCTAGGGATTAGTAGAGAATCTTGCAACTATCCCTATAGATAATGCAATATCAGTTTTGCTATGTACTACATATTGTAATTTGCCAATCATAAACATGTACATTGTTTGGTTCACCTCAACAGAATCATCATTTTTTGACAATTTGTGTCCAATCACCATAGGTGTACATACTAGTTTGGAATCCTTTAATCCAAAAAAATTCAATATTTCCTTGACATTCTTTGACTGAGTGATGTATATACCATATTTCATTTGATTTACTTGCAAACCCACAAAAAATTGATCTCTCCAAACATAGACATCTCAAATTCTTCCTTCATTTGATTTGAAAAATCCTTACATAAAGCATCTTGACTTCCAAATATGGTATCATCAACAAATATTTTAGATAACAAAATACTTTTTCCTTTTTTCTATCTTTATTTACATATGTCTATTATCATCAGTCCTTTCAAATCAAATCTTCACAACATAATTATGAAGTCTCTCCTACAATGCTCTTGGTGCTTTTTTCAAACCATATAAAGCTTTGTGTAGTCTACATAACATATTCTTATTATTAAAATCAAAAAAACCTTCTAGCTATTATATGTAAACTTTTTCCTCTAGCATGCAATTCAGAAATGCAGATTTAACATCCATCTGATAAACTTTGAAACCTTTGTATGTAGAAAAAGAAAGCAGAGTTCTAAGTCCTTCCAATCTAACAATAGGGTAAAATGTCTCTCCATAGTCAATTCCTTCTTCTTGTACATATCCCTTGCAACTAATATTTCTTTTTTTCTTGTGACTTGACCATTTTCATCTAGCTTGTTTTTGAATACCCACTTGGTACTAATCACATTTTTTTCTTCTAGTCTAGGAACTAGACTCCATGTTTTTTTCTTCTCTATTTGTTCAATCTCTTCTTCCATGGCTTTATACTAATCAACATCTTCTAGTGCATCTTTTACTATTTTTTGTTCCTTCAAGCTCAATAAACATTTTTCACTTCTCAATCTCCAATGATTTGAGCAATAGGATGATGTCTTTTGACATACTTGGACAATCTTGGTTTAGCTCTTGTTTCTTCATTTTATCTTTTAACTTTAGAATCACTGTGTATATCTCTGTTAGGTAGTTCAACATCTCTTTCATGTATTCTAATCCTAGAATCATAATGTGCATCCACTTCATTCTATAACTCAACATCTCAATGTAGCTTGGTTGCTAAATGCAACTCAACATTCATAGGGTGTGACTCAGTAATCACTGAAACTTGTTGTTGATTTGTAACTTGATTTACAACATCTTTTTTAGTAGGCATACCTTCATAAAACTATACAAATTATTTGTATTCCTTTAGTTCTTTCATAGGTTCAGCCTCATATACTTTTGTATATTCATCAAAGTTCACATCTACACTTTCCACAATTTTTGTAGTGTTAGAATTCCAACACTTATAAGATTTACTTCTTGCGGAGTATCCTAGGAATATACCTTCTTCACTTTTTGCATCAATCTTGCCACTCCTAACATCTTTAAGAATATAACACTTACTTCCAAATACCTTCAAGTATTCCACATTAGGTGAGTATCCATACCATAGTTCAAAAGGTGTTGAATGAGTACCTTTCTTGATTTGCACGTGGTTTAAGGTATATTTAGTTGTTCTTATAGCTTCTCTCTAGTGTTTTAGAGCAACATTCTTCTCTATCATGTGTGTTCTAGAACATTCCATTATAGATCTGATCCTCCTTTCAACTATTACATTTTATGGAGGGTTTCTCAAGGTAGAACATCTCAAATTCATTTGATGTTAATTCTCCTCCTCTATCAGATCTTAAATATTTTAGACTTTTACCTATTTTCTTTTCAACTCTTGCTAAGTACTACTTAAACATTTGAAAAGCATCAATTTTTTTTTTCAAAAATATAATTGTCATCATCCTAGAATAGTCATCAACAAATAGCATTGTGTACTTATCTCTCTTGTAGCTTTGCACTTTAATTGGTCCACACAAGCCATTATGAACAATCTCTAGTATTCTTTTAGAGGTATAAGTTTTACTCTTAAAACTTGACTTTTTCATTTTGCCTAACTGACATTGTTTGCACATTACATTATTAGGCTTCTTCAACTTAGGAAAACTTCTAACTTTCTTCATGTTATTGATACTAACCAAGTTATCAAAGTCAACATAACATAACCTCGTGTGCCATAGTCGTACATCATCAAATTTTACAACAAGACAAGTAGCATACTCTATATCAAGATAGAATAGATTACTTCTAGTTTGATCACCTTTTCCAATCAGTCTCCCATTTGTGTCATATATCTTAGCAATCTTATTTTCAAATTCAACCTTACATCCCATATTGTTTAGTTGTGACACACTCAACAAATTATAGTTTATTCCTTCAACATAGTAAGCATTGTCACATGAAATCTTATCTATGAGTTTAATAGAACCTTTTCCTTTTATCAAACATGGTGCATCATTACCAAATCTTAACACTATTTTCATCATAACAATTCAAGGTAATGAACTTACCTTTGTCTCCAGTCATGTGATGTGAACATCCATAGTCAATGATCTATCTATCATTCTTGTTCACACAAGTCACAAGTGCAGTTGCATCATCTTCATTAGATTCATCCTTTATTGCAACATATACCACCTCATCATCATGTTCATCAGAATCACTCTCTTCAGCAATGTAGCAAGACTTCTTGCCTTTGTCTTTGTAATCTATGTTGTCTTCATCTCTTCTATTCTTGTATTTGTCTCCACCTTTGTGGTTCTTCTTCTTTGGAAATCTAGCAGCAATATGAGCAACCTCATTGCAATTGAAACAAATGATGGGAAACTTACTTTTGAACTTGCCTTTACCTTTATGGAATCTTCTTTCTAACTTGGTGCTTCAAGCTATTCAACATCCTCTTCATCTATATCACTGTCACTAGACACAAAATTCTTATTTTTCTTCTTTTTCTTCTCCTTAGGTTCATTTAATGACACCTTAGCTTTGAAAGCAAATTCAATCTTTTTAGGTTTGTAATTATCAAAGTTAGATAGCTCAAAAGTAGTGAGTCTACCTACCAGACCTTCAAGTGATAGCTTATTCCCTAGAATACAGCTTAGTTCTTGAATTTTAGAAACTCTAATAGCATATATAGGTAGTACTATTCTCAAAATATTTCTTAAAATAGTTTCATCATCTAGTTTACCATTTTCTCCCCTTATTACATTAACCACTTCTTTTATCCTTTCAATATATTGAGCAATGTTATCACCTTCTTCCATTCTAATTTCATCAAACTTAACTCTGAGGCTTTCAAATTTGGCTCTAAGAACATTGGTGTCTCCTCCATAGGTGGTAACTAAGGCATCCCATATTTTCTTTACACTGTCAAGACCTTTGATATTAACAAATTTGGCATAACTTATGGCAGAGGTAATCTCTAGCATTGCCTGATTGTGTTCTTTCTTCTTCCTCATATCTTTAGCAGTTGGGGCACTAGCAAGGTCAACATTTTCCACAAAAATGGTAGATTGTGCATGATCTCCAAGTCCTCCAAGGTGTAGCTTCATCAAACTTTTCCATGCAGAAAAGTTTTCTCTATTGAGCTTGGGTACTTCTCTTTTAGACATCTCAATCTTTGTGCTTCTAGTACTTTCAAACTAGTTCTCTTAAGTAGATGGCTCTGATACCAATTGTTGGAATACTTTAGAATAATTGAGAGGGGGGTGAATCAGTTACCCAAGGTCTAGATGTATAAATAAAACTTTTCACATCTTAGTGAACCCATAAAACATTCATACTCATTCATGCATCCATAAGATTATGTAATCCCTAAAAACTTGTAGGTTACTATCAAATCAACTTGCAGAAATGTAAAGCATGAAACATAACAGATTCATCAACACACTTGACATATTGATTTACATGGAAACCCAATTTGGGAAAAATTACCAGTAACATGCTACTCCTTTTCACTCTTTTGAATTGATGCCCTATGAAAGGCCAACCCTATTAAAGGTTATAATACACACTATTAAATGTGACCCTATTAAAGGATTTCAATCACCCTATTAGGAGAGAGGCTTGTTAAAGGACATTAGGCCATTCATTTGGAACTCCACTTGGTTAAAGGATTTACAAATGATTGTTAGGCCAACCTTAACCCAAAGGATTTACCCTAGACTAATACAATTGTTAGAGAGTAGCAGTAGAGCTTTGATCTTATACAACTTATAACTTCTCTTGCAAATTTTAGAGCTCTATTCAATCCTTAATTTTACTTGGCCTTCATACTTTGTAGCTCTAATAGCTTGTTCACCCTTCAAGCATTCATCTCCTTAAGCATTCTTGCTTAATATGTCATTATAAACTCTTCTTTTAGGTCACTTAATGAAGCAAAATCCTTGACTCCTTGTCTCCCTTAGGTTCTCAAACATGAAAACATTGCTTCATGACTTGACATTCCTATAAGTACAAAATTAAGATATTTTGCCACTCATTTTCCATTGTCCAAATTTAGAGTTCAGATGGATTAGGTAGGATACAATGTATCTACCCCATATCTCATATCTCTTCTAGAAACTTCTCCTAGAATCCAATTTAATTGGCTTTAAAATCTTTTACCTCAAATTCTATGCCACCAGTTCATCAACCTTATCTTCCACTTGGTTCATAAAATTCAAGAAAACAAACTTGTTGACTCAAATTCATCGAATCTTTGATCTTTTAAATAATATAGTAGCTCAGCATTATCAACCATCTGATGCTTAGCACATACTAAGTTGCTCAACATCCACTATGAAATTATTCGGAACCTATTAAAGTTTACTGGTGGTCAGAATCAACTAAGCTTTACTAGGAATCAATTGTTTTGCTCAGCATACACTAGAATGAATCTTTTACTTGGCTCCAACTAATTTTCTGTTCGGCTTGCACTGACTTCGCTTGACACCTACTATCTATTTGATCAAGTTTGGTAGAAAAACTTTGTGTCACTTGTTCTTCTAAACTTACTAAGTGTAACCAACCTTTGTAACCTTTAGTAGATTATCAATACATTATGTCATCACTATCTTAATTGATCCTTGTAATTTATTACTTAATCATAACTCAACCTTTCCTCTAGGTGCTATTGTTACCTCTTATTGATCAAATCCTCTTTATCAATCAACTAAGTGATAGTATTTGAATCTTATAAGAAATTGTCTTACCAGTAAATAGTAGGTTGACATCAATGAAAAATGAATGATTGAAACATATAGTCTTCTTCAACGATCTCCTTCATTTAAATAATCTTTCTCAACAATGACCTTTTCATTTAGATCTCAACATGCTTTGGTTCTTAAAGAAAAATTTTCAAATTATAAATTAACTAGAATTCTGGAAGATCTTAACCACTCTATCTTTACCCCACATGAGTTTTGTGATGCATTTCAATATGCTCCTATGACTTTGAAATATTTATTGTGGGAATTGTATCTTCACAATCTGGCAATGACTAATGAGATTGAATGGAACCTCATCTTATATGTAGGGGATGTGTAGTTAAGGGAAACAATATCATGGATACAGAATGAAATTAAGTAGAGAACATCAAGCTACACCCTACATGAAGAATGAGATGACACCACCCTTGTTCATGAGACTGGAAGAAAGATAGAATAGATTGTTCAATTTAGTAGTTTGTAATCTTTTTTTTAGATGTAATCTCTTATTATGAATGAATAGAATACAAAGTTCAACATTCCACCTTCAGTCTTGACCTTCTTTCCATTCACTAATCCAAGGGGGCTCAGTTGGTGAGTGAACTTCTTTGTTAGAATAGATTTTATTTCCTTCTTTTTTTATTTGTAAAGTAGACGTTTGTTGTTCCTATAGCCATTCATAATAGAATTTTTGAATTGTTCCTATAGCATAGGTGCATAAATAGATTTACTATTTGCAAAATTACCTTAAGGTTTAAGACAAAATGTCATTTCAGCTCCTAGCTTAGTTTCCTTTAGAATTTCTTTTCTATTTTAGTTGTAATGACTTAAAGAGGAATCAGAGCATATACTTTGCAACCACCCTCTCAAGCTTATGCCCCTAAGTTGACAAAATAAAATGAAGTCAGTATGTTATTCTTAGGAAAATACATGATTCTTTCTAATCATAGAGTCAATATAGAAGAATTTCCAATCCTTTGTTACTAAGGTATTTAGCTTGCTAACTAGGTGTTACATTCTTATGGGTGCATAGAATGGTAAACAAATTCAAAAGGAGATAAAGGTATATTTCTTTAATATTCATCTAAGAGAAAACCTTATAAATGTTTGAACAAAGCTACTAACTAGATGGTTGAAAGTGAAAATTTGAGTGTTATGATTTTGCAAAAAAGAACGATGTGGAAAGAAAAAAAGAACCTAAAGATTACAAAAAGTTTGTGAATGTGTATGAAGATACACTAGACACACTACCTAAGTTTCAACCAAGAGTTATCAAGTTATAGAATTCCTTACTCAAGCATTAGACAATACAACCCAATCAGGAAGTTGAACCCCTACCAAGTGAAGAAAATATAGAGAATCAAATATTAAAACATCTATTAACCAAAAATGTGAGAAAGAATCACTCACTTGAATAAATCATTGGAGATAGAAGCACTTGAGTGTTGACAAGAAGTAATTTAAGAGACAATACTTGTTTGATAGCTGATTTTGACCCAAGAATAGTTAAGGCTACACTAGAAAATAAAATTTGGATAAACTCTATGAATGAAGAAATTGATTAGATAGAAAAGAATAGCACATAGGTGTTAGTACCTAGATGTGCAAACAAGAGTGTGATAGGAAAAAAAATGATTTTCAGAAATAAGATGAATGAAAATGGAGATGTGGTAAGAAACAAGACAACACTAGTTTACAAAGGTTAATGCTCAAGAAGAAGGAGTAGACTATGGTGAGACTTTTGCACCTATGGAAAGATTGGACAGTATAAGAACATTGTTGGGTTATGCTACCTACCATAAATTCAAGGTTTATCAAATGGATGTCAAATCTTCATTCTTGAATGGAATACTTAATGAAGAAGGCTATATAGAACAACCAAAATGATTCATTGGACATGATCAAAGGAACATGGTTTGTGAATTGAACAAGGTGTTGTATGGACCAAAACAGCACCAAGAGCATAGTTTGAAAGGTTGAATTCTTATTTGATTAAGATTGAATTTTCTAAAACTAGTGAGAACAATAATCTATATTTGAAATGTGAATCTGATGATATGGTGTTAATTGCTAAAATATTTGTAAATGAAATTATATTTGGAGGAAACAACATGTTATGTAAGATATTTTATAATCAAATAATAAGGAATTTGAGATGTATATATTTGGTGAGATCAAATTTTTCATTAGCCTACAAGTTCATCAAGAAAAGAATAGTATATATGTAAAGGAAATCTTGAAGACATTTTGAATAGATGAGTCTAGACTATTTGGTACTCTTATGGTGACTAGATTGAAATTATCAAAGGAAGACACTTCTATAGAGGTAAATGAAACACACTATAGATCAGTGATTGGTAAATTATAGTATGTTATACATAGTAGACCAGATATTACACATGTTGTTAGTATAGTTGCAAGGTTTTTATCTAAGCCAAATGAAACACACACAATTGTTTTGAAAAGGATATTTAGATATCTTAAAGGAATTTGAGATTTTGTCCTATGGTATAAATAACATGATGATTTTAATCTAAAATATATACTGATGTTGATTGGGCTAGTAATATTGATGACAAAAAAAAGTGCAAGTGGTAGAGCTTTTTGTTAGAATATTTAGAATAACTAAGAGGGTGGATGAATCAATTATTTAAGGTCCATAAGTACAATTTTAACAATCAAATATTAAATAATATCATTTCTTCTTATCCTATCATAACTTGATCTCTTCTATAAACTCGATAACAAAATTAACTAGTAGCTTACTATCATAAGATAATAGACTTTGTTGAATATAAACATGTAAATGAAACACGTCATAAAATATTCAACACAAGTTTGACATTAGTATTTTATATGGAAACTTGATTTGGGAATAACCACCAGCAACATGTCACCACTTTTTCACTCTTTTGACGTGAGCTATGTTAGGAGCCACTCCTATTAAAGGTTATAATACACACTGTTAAATGTGACCTAATTAGAGGATTCAATCACTCTATTAGGAGTGGACTTGTCAGAGGACTTTGATCATTCTATAGAATTTTACCTTGCTAAATGATTTACATAGATTGTTAAGTCCTTCAAGGATAATTAGGTCAGCATTTGATTAAAAGGATTTCAAAAAAAACTGTTTAAAATGATTAGAAATAAAATAGTAGGGTTTGATCTCTATGATTACAACACACTTCTACAATTTTAGATCTATGTTCGATTCATGTGTTGATTCTTTGATAAGCCTTCTCTGTCACCTCTTCCCTTACCTTGCTTGGAAACCCTTCAAGAATTCATGCTTTTCAAACTTAATCATTTTTCTTAGATTAGCTTTGTTAGAATTGCTTTAGAATAATTGAGAGAAGGGGGAGGGTGCGGGGTGAATCAATTATTCAAGGTCCAAATGTCCTATTCAAACTTTTCCTCTAAGTATTGTGAACCCTTTCAACCATTCATTCATCCAAGCTTTAACTTATCTAATTAGCAAGTTGTTGTAAATCAATATGCAAGCATATCACATAAGAACTCAACACATGACACAGTGATTTACGTGGAAACCCAATTTGGAAAAAACCACTAGTAACATGCTACTCGATTTTCACCCTTCTAAATTCATGCCCTATAAAAGGTCTACCATGTTAAAGGCTTACAACACACTATTAAATGTGAGCTTGTTAGAAGATTTAACAACCCTATTAGAAGTGGGCTTGGTTAGAGGACTTTAGAACATTCACTTGGAATGTCACCTTGTTAAAGGATTTACAAATGGCTGTTAGGCCAACCTAAGTCCATAGGATTTTCAAATCTAATACAATTGCTAGAGACTATTAGAAAATATTTACCTGACTAAAACATACAACTTATCTTGCAGATCTTAGATCACTTCTTAGCTCATACCCTTACATGTCCTTCAATCTTTGCAACTCTTAACAGCTTTCCTTTTCTTTCAAGCTTTTGTCTCCTTGAGTCTCCATACTCAATGTACCAGTGCAATCATCTCTTCATGACTACTCATAGAAGTAGAGCCTCTGTGCTCTTCCTTCTCCTAGATGTCTCCTTCTTGACACCCTTTTAACCTCTTCATAGATTTGGCACTTCAACAGCAACAGTATTAGTAGCTCTTTGCTTCTTGGCTTATGACTTCTTAAATAGAAGTCTTGGAGTTCCTTTTTCCTGCTTGATTCTTACATTTTCCAATTTAAATTAGAATGCATTAGGTAGGATTCACTATATCTAACCCATATTCTATTTCCTCTAGAAACTTTGTGAATAATCCTTTAGGATTTGCCCAAAAATAGGTTACATAAGATTCTGTGCCAACAACTCATCATCCTTATCTTCCAATTCCTTCACAAAACTTAATGCAACCACTATGTCAGCTTAGATTTGGAAAATCTTCATCATTTGAAATAATGTAGTAGCTCAACACTATTGAAATACTGGTGCTTGACACATACTGTGTTACTCGGCATCAACTATATTTTCCTGATGCTCGGCACCTGAAGATCACTCGGCACCAACTAAATTTTTTTTGATGCTCGGCACCTAATTTGCACTTGGCACTTGAAGATCACTCAGCACACACTAGAAATGTCTATTACTTAGCTTTTATAATAATTTTCTTGGCTTCAACTAACTTGCTCAGCACCTATAGATGATCTTAGTTAAAGCTTTGCAGTCAACCTTGTTACAACTTCTTCTTCCAATGTTTCTAAGTGTGACCAACCTTTGTATCTTTGAGTATGTCATCAATACATTACTTAACCACTATCTTAACTAATCCTTGCACTCCATTAGAACATCATAACTCAACCTTTCATTTAGGTTCTCTTGTTACATCTTGTTGATGAAATCCTCTTCATCAACTAAGTGATAGTGCTTGGATTTTATAAGAAAATATCATCCCTACAAATAGCAGGTTTGACATCAATGGAAAAACAATGATTCAAAACATTCTTTACAAAAATCTCCCTCTTTGATCTTCAACAACAATGAGCTTTTCAGTTAGATTTCTAAAAATATCCCTCTTTGGCATTGATGGCAAACTAAATTGATCAACCATTAGACTAAACTATTCCACTAAAAGCTTACTAGGTTAGAACAGTAAGTCAAATGCCAAAAAGTAAATTGTAACATCACATCACCTACTTCTATTCTGATTGTTTCATTTCACTTCTCCCTCTTTATTGTTGTATCCTTTATCTTTATCTTTCTCCCTCTATATTATTCATCTTCTATTGTTCTGATCAACCTCTAAAATCTCCATTTTTTTTGTTGTATCCTTTATTTTTTATAGTTGTTGATCAATTGTTCACTTCTCCCTCTTTGACAACAATGCCAAAGTCATATTAGCATCTTAATAAGTAGATGTAGCTCTTGTAGGTTCATTGAATGTCTCCCTCTATCACCTTGCTTGTTACTAATTTGAAATTTTAGCACTTCTACTACTTTAGGCATGGATCCCAAAGTAAACATCCTCTACATTGATGTGTAAATTCTTCAACATTTAGCTTGTTTATTGCAGGGCATTCTTGCTTTTTGGTTCAAGTAGCCTTAGCTAGGGGTATTACCCCTAACTTACCTCTAAAATACTCAAAATCATCTTTAGGTAGCACTTTTGTGAAGATATCAGCAATCTTTTCCTTTGAGCTAACATATTCCATCTTCACTTGTTTGTCTTCCACCAACTCTCTTACATAGTGATATTTGATTGCAATATGCTTAGTTTTAGCATGCAATACTGGGTTCTTTGATATATTGATAGCACTCGTATTATCATAATAAAGTGTCACAAGTTCAATTACTTGTTCCTTCATACCTTGTAGCAAATGTTTGATCCACACAATATTGGTGTAGTTTATAATAGTTGCCACATATTTAGCTTTAGCAGTAGATTATGAGGTGGAACTTTGCTTTTTGTTTGTCCATGTAATCAACCTCTTTGCTAAGAAAAGTGTTCCACCACTAATGCTTTTTCTATCATCAATGTTACCTCCCATATCTACATCAGTGTAAGCTTTTAGTTCAAATTTCTCATTCCTCTTATAATACAAACCAAAGTCATTAGTTCCTTTCAAGTATCTCAATATTCTCTTCACTGCCATTAAGTGATTTTCTCTTGGATTGGCAAAAAATTTGCTACTATTCCAATAGCTAATGCAATTTTTGTTCTACTATGTACAACATATTGCAGCTTTCCAATCATTGACCCATACAATGTTTGATTTACTTCAACAGATTCATCATTCTTGGATAGTTTATGACCTGTTGTTATTGGTGTGCTAACTAGATTTGAGTCTTCTAGCCCAGATGTTTTGAGTACTTCCTTGATGTATTTGGATTGGGTTACAAATATACCATGCTTCAATTGATGTACTTGTAATCCAACAAAGAATTTAATTTCTCCAAACATTGACATCTCAAATTCATGCTTCATTTGATTAGCAAAATCTTTGCATAAAACATCTTTTCCTCCAAATATTATATCATCAACAAAGATTTCTGATATAAAAATGTCTTTACCTTCCTCAGCTTTGATGTAAAAATTATTATTTTCATCTATTCTTTCAAATCCTATCTTTACCAAATATTTGTGCAACCTTTCATATCATGCTCTAAGTGCTTGCTTTAATCCATAAAGTGTTTTGTGTAGCATATAGACCATGTCCTTGTTCTTCTCATCAAAAAATCCCTCTGGTTGATCTATGTAGACTTCCTCTTCTAGTATACCATTTAGAAAAGCTAACTTTACGTCCATCTAGTAGACTTTGAAACCTTTATATGCGGCATATGCAAGTAATGTTCTTACTCCTTCCATTCTTGCAATAGGGGTAAATTTATCTCCATAATCTAGTCCTTCTTCTTATGCATAGCCTTTGCAAACTAATTTGGCTTTGTTTCTTGTTATTTCACCATTTTCATCAAGTTTGTTTCTAAACACCCACTTGGTACCAATCACATTCTTATCAGCTGGTCTGGGAACTAGAGACCAAGTTTTGTTCTTCTCAATCTGATCTATATCTTCTTTCATGGTCTTATACTAGTCATCATCTTGTAATGCATCTTTGACTATTTTGTGTTTAACCTTGCTTAGTAGACAAGATTCATTCCTCAGTCTATTCCTTTTCACTGGTCTAGCATCTTTATCACCAATGATTTGATTTGTAGGGTGATGTCTTCTTACATACTTGGCTAATTTGGGTTCAGTCCTTCTTTCCATATTTGATCCTTCAGCTTTAGAGTCATTTTGTTCTTCCTCATTTGGCATTTCATCATTTCTTTCTTGCATACTATTTTTAGAATCACTATGTGCATTTTCTACATTCTATAGCTCGACTTCTAAATGTAACTCAACATTCATTGGTTGAGACTCAGCAGATACTGAAGTTTGTTGTTGATTCTCAACTTGATTTGCAACATTGTCTTCAACTATCATTCCTTCACAGAAGTGTACAAAGGATCTATAATCCTCTATTTTCTTTGACTGATCAACCTAAACTTCTACATGCTCATCAAAATTTACATTTGCACTCTCCACAATTTTGTTAGTGTTAGTATTTAAACACCTATATGCCTTACTTTTGGTGGAGTATCCAAGAAATATACCTTCATCACTTTTTGCATCAAACTTGCCATTTCTAGTGTCTTTTAGAATATAGCATTTACAACCAAACACTTTGAAATGTTTAACATTAGGTGAATAACCATACCATAATTTGAAGGGTGTTACATTTGTACCTTTCTTTACTTGAACTCTATTCATTGCATAGCCTATAGTACTTACAGCTTCTCTCTAGTATTTTAGTGCAACATTTTTCTCCATCATCAAGGTTCTAGCATAGTCAATCACTAACCTATTTCTCCTTTTAGCAATACCATTCTATGGTGGAGTTCTTGGTGCTAATGTTTTCCTTTTGATACCTTTATCATTACAAAATATTTCAAACTCTCTTGATGTGAACTCACCTCCTCTATCTGACCTTAGGCATTTCAGGTTCTTTCATGTTTCCTTCTCAACTCTAGCCAAATATCACTTGAACATTTAGAATGCATCAGATTTTTTTTTTTTAAACATAGCAGTCATCATCTTGGAATAATCATCTACAAATAGCATTATGTGTTGGATACAATTGTTAATTGAATATTGTCTTTGATGTTACACAAATGTCATATCAGTCATCAGTTAGCTTCTACCGAGCTCACAAGGCTAGCAAAGCAAAGTTAGCTTCTACCGAGCTCACTCAGTCAGCAAAGAAAAGTTAGCTTCTACCGAGCTCACTCGGTCAGCTAAGGAAAGTTAGCTTCTATCGAGCTCACTCAGTCAGCAAAGGAAAGTTAGCTTCTACTGAGCTCACTCGGTCAGCAAAGGAAAGTTAGCTTCTATTGAGCTCACTCGGTCAAAAAGGAAAGTTACCTTCTACCGAGCTCACTCGGTCAGCAAAGGAAAGTTAGCTTCTATCGAGCTCACTCATTCAGCAAAGGAAAGTTAGCTTCTATCGAGCTCACTCGATCAGCAAAGAAAAGTTAGCTTCTACCGAGCTCACTCAATCATCGAAAGAAATACAAGGGGAAATTAACTTCCACCGAGCTCACTATGATAGCAAAGGAAAGTTAGTGCTCACTGAGTTCACTCAGTCTCCAAAGAACTTTTGCAAGATTTTGCAGTGTTTACCAAGCTTCACTTGGTTAACACTAGAAAACAATTTTGAAGCAGTGGTTATTGAGCCTGGTTAGCCAGCAAAGGATTTTACTATTTTGATATTAAGTTTAATTGCTTCATGCATCTGACTGATGTAATGATTTTTAGTTATTGGAACCTATATTTAAGCCAACTTGTTAAATCTGAAAGGTATATATATATATAGCAACTGCAATTGTGAATCAGTGTGCGTGAATGAGTGTATATGGAGAAGGTTGGAATAAGCAAATTGAGCAAATTTTGAAAAATGATTAGATATCCTAGAGGAGCTGCAAAGTTGTATTCAATTAGCAAGGATCTAGTAAAGCAGAACAGAGATATGTACTCAGCAAAAGATAAGTTGCATATCATTTAGGTCAATTCATTATTGCTTTCTAACCATTGTAGCAATGACTTCAAATCTCTTAATAGAGTTGGTTTAACAACCATTTTGTATATCCTCTAACAAGGTGACAATTCAGTTGGATTGTTCTAAAGACCTCTATTAAGGCCACTCCTAATAGGGTGATTAAATCCTCTAACAAGGTCACACCTAACAGTGTGTATTGTAACCTTAAATAGGGTTGGCTCCTAACAAGGCTCACTTCAGAAAAGTGAAAATTGGTAACTAGTTACTTGGTGGTTTTTCCCATATTGGGTTTCCATGTTAAATCTAGGTGTCTCTTGTGTTCATTTAGTTAATCTTTGCATGCATATTAATACCTCTAAATGCTAGATGAATAGTAACTAGTTAACTTACCAAGTTAAAGTATTTCTGCACTATTTACCAAGTACCAGCAGTAAATAAGAATTTTAGACATCTAAGGGATTTTTGGACTTGTTTTTGTGGTAACTAATTCACCCCTCCCCTCTCAGTTACTTCATCTATATTTCCAACAATTGGTATCAGAGCTTCTGGTGCTTTCAGGAAAAGATTTTGAAGGATCTAAGCTAAAGATTAGGATGTCTTATAAGAGGGAAATTCCAAGACTTAACAGGGACAACTTCTCAGTATGGAAAGGGTTGATGAGACTTCATCTAGCTTCAATTGAAGATACAGGACTAAACTACCTTGATGAAAAATATGCAGAACCATCTAGTACATTATCTGTCAATGATATTGTTGAAAAGAAGACTCACAATATTATGATGATAGATATAGCATCTGCCCTAAGTTATGAAGAATTTGATGACATTAAAGACTACAAATCTGCCTTTTAAATTTGGGAAAAGCTAAAAGAAATCTATGGAGGAGATGATAATGTGAGAAGAGCCAAAGTAGAAAGTCTGAGAGGACAATTTGATCAAATGAGGATGAGAGAGGATGAAAACATTGCAAAATATGTTGAAAGAGTCAAAGCATGTGTCAGTGCAATCAAAGCATCTAGAGGAGATATCAAGGAGGAGACAGTAATAAGTAAAGTTTTTAGAACTCTACTTCCCATTTATGCAATTAGAGTTTTTGCAATTCAAGAAAGAAGATGTGAAGCAAATCACAAGATAAATCTAGAGGCTATAGTTGGAAGATTGACTACATTTGAACTAGACAACTTTGACAACTATGTTCCAGCTTCCAAGAACATTGAATCAACATTTGAAGCCAAGCTTTCACTTAAGGAGAAAAACAAAAAGAAAAAGGAATCTCAATCAGGAAGTGAAGATGAATTAGACCAAAGTTTAGATAGTGATCTTGAAGCGATTGAAGCTCTACTAGCAAAGACATATTCTAGAGGTCGAGGTAAATTTAAAGGTTAAGTTCCTCTAATCTGCTTTTCATGTGAAGAAGTTGGTCATATTGCTGCTAGGTGCCCAAACAAGCAGAACAAAGATGAAAAGAAAGGTTACAGGTACAATGGCAAGAAAGACTTCAAATCATTCAAAGATAAAGGTAAGAAAACATGTTTTATGGCTAAAGATTTTAATGATTTTAATGATGAAGAAGAAGATGAAATTGTCTACATTGCTGTGAAAGATGAGTTTGATAATGATGAAGAAATGGCACTCATTTCTCATATGAGTAAAAATGATACATGGATCATAGATAGTGGTTGTTCTCATCACATAATTGGTGATAAAACTAAGTTTGAATATTTTGAAGAATATGATGGTGGCAGTGTAAGATTTGGTAACAATGATCCTTGTTGTATAAAAAGAAGAGGAAGAATCTCTCTAGCCAAAGAACTTATATGTGATAATGCCTATTGGGTAGAAGGACTAAAGCATAATTTGTTAAGTGTGGCATAGTTACTCAATAATAGATTCAAAGTAGAATTCATGCATGGAAAATAAAGACTATTGGATGGCAAAGGAAAACTGATTGGATCAGGCACTCAAACAAAAGGTAACTTATTTTATCTTGAACTTGGTGAATGCTCATGTTTTATTGCTCAATTTGAAGAAATTTGGTTATGGCATAAAAGGTTGTGTCATGTCAATTTTGATAACTTGGTAAAGATAAGCAAATTCAAGAAAGTAAGAGACATTCCTAACATAAAGAAACTTGAGGTCGGTCTACGCAAAAATTGTCAAATTGGTAAAATGGGAAAGACTAGTTTTAAAAGTAAAAACTATTAGACTAAAGATATATCAGAAATTGTGCATACTAATTTATGTGGACCCATTGGAATTGAAAGCTATACTAGAGAAAAGTTCTTCATTCTTGTTGTTGATGATTACTCAAGAATGATGACTTTCATGTATCTAAGGAACAAATCAAAAGCATTTGAAAAATTCAAATGGTATTTAGCAAGAGTAGAAAAAGAAACAGGAAAAATATTGAAATGCTTGAGGTCAGACAGAGGATGAGAATTCATTTCACATGAGTTCAATAACTTTTGCATTGAAAGAGGAATCAAAAGATAGGTATCAGCCCCTGGAACTCCTGAACAAAATGGAATAACTGAAAGGAGGAACAGATCTATCATGGATTGTGCAAGAACCCTAATGATTGAAAAGAACATTGCTATCAAATACTGGAAGGAAGCCATCAGCACTACAGTTCATACCTTGAATCAGGTACAGCTTAAGAAGGACTCATTCAAAACTCCCTATGAGCTATGGTATGGCTACAAACCTAATGTAAGTTATCTAAAAGTATTTGGAAGTAAATGTTACATTTTGAAAGAATTTAGAAAAGGCAAATTTGATGTAAAAGGTGATGAAGGAATATTTTTGGGATACTCTTGCAAAAATAAAGCATATAGATATTTGAACCTGTCTACTTACAAAGTCATAGAAAGTGCACATGTGAAAGTTGATGAGTTTTCAGAAAGGACTGAAGAAGAAAGAAAAAGGGAACTAGAAGATTATAGAAGGTTTGTTTTCACTGAACCTGATACAGTACCAGTCAATCAGGAATCTTCTACTCCTAATTCATCAGTAATCAAGTTACAGGTAGTTCAAACCGAGCTACAGCAACCTGGGTTACATTCAAATGCTACCGAGCAAGTGTCTATTGAGTCTGAAGGACCCGAGCCAATATCTACCAAGCCAAAATAGCCAAAATCTAAAATTGAATTTCAAGAGGATAACAATGAAATTCTCTCAAAAGGCAAGGAACCTATATTAAAAAAATATGTCAGGAGACATCATTCAACAGATCAGATCATTGGAAACAAATCTGAAGGAACCATGACAAGAAGCAAGTTGAAAGACACTTGTTTACTTTCTCATTTTGAACCTAGAAATATCAAAGATGCTTTAGAAAATGATAGTTGGATTGAGGCTATGAATGAAGAAATAGAGAAAATAGAGAAAAACAAGACATGGACTCTTGTACCCAGGCCTAAAGATAAAAATGTGATTGGAACTAAATGGATATTCAGAAACAAATTGACTAAAGATGGTAAGGTATCAAGAAACAAAGCTAGATTAGTATGCAAAAGATATGCTCAAGAAGAAGGAATAGACTATGGAGAAACTTTTGCTCCTGTTGCAAGACTAGAAGGAGTCAGAACCTTACTTGCATATACTACTCACAAAGAATTCAAAGTTTATCAAATAGATGTTAAGTCAGCATTCCTCAATGGTATACTAGATGAAGAGGTTTACATTGAACAAACTGAAGGTTTTGTTGATCCAGATAAAAGAAACATGGTCTACAAATTACAAAAGGCACTATATGGTCTGAAACAAGCCCCTAGAGCATAGTATGAAAGATTACATAACTATTTTATTCAAATTGATTTTCAAAGAACTAATGATAACAGTAGCTTGTATATAAAGGATGGACCAAGTGATAAAATTGTCTTGGCAGAAATATTTGTAGATGATACTGTTTTCACAAGAAATGATGATCTTTGCAAAGAATTTTCAGAACAAATGAACAAGAATTTGAAATGTCTATTTTTGGTGAGATAAAATTCTTTGTTGGTCTTCAAATTCAGTAGAATAAAAATGGTATCTACATCACTCAATCAAAATACATCAAGGAGATATTGAAAAAGTTTGGTATGGAAGATTGTAAAGCAGTTGGGACTCCTATGTGTATTGGATTAAAACTTACCAAGGAAGATGAATCAAAAGAAGTAGATCAAACACTATATAGATCTATGATTGGAAAGTTGCAGTATGTAGTTCATACTAGGCCAGATATTGCCCTTGCAGTTGGGATTGTAGCGAGATTTTCAGCAAAACCAAGAGAAAATCACATCATGGCAATCAAAAGAATAATGATATATTTGAAAGGAACTGAACATTATGGTTTATGGTACAAATTTGGAGGTAATCTGGATTTAAAAGTGTTTACTGATGCTTATTGGGAAGGAAACTTTGATGATAGAAAAAGTACAAGTGGAGGAGCATTCTTTTTAGGAAAAAGGTTGGTTTCGTGGACAAGCAAAAAGCAAAATTGTACATCCCAATCTATTGCAGAGGCAGAGTATGTTGCTACAGTAGTAAACTATTCTAATATTGTTTAGTTTAAACAATTCTTGGAAGGCATGAAGGTGGAAATCAAAGAACCATTTGTTATGCTCTGTGATAACACAAGTGCAATCAACATATCTAAGAATCCAGTAATGCATTCCAAAACTAAGCACATTGCAATAAAATATCATTTTGTTAGAGAATTGGTGCAAGATAAGGAAATTAGATTGGAATATGTCCATACAAAGGACCAAATTGCCAACATATTCACAAAGCCATTACCTAAGGATGCATTCTTGTATCTAAGAGGTAAGTTAGGGGTCACTCCCCTATCCGAAGTTCACTAAAATGAAGTTTTAGTGATGCATCAATGCATACCAAGTTGAAGATCTATCAGTTGATGCAGCATAGATAGGAAATATTGCATATGAATCAGTACTAAAGGTACATTAGAATTCATTTGAGTTATGTTGTCTTTGGCATGTGTTGTCAAAGAGGGAGAGTTTTCTGTCATATCTTTCTAAAATTTGTTTGAAAGAAGGGTTTGCTAAGTAATTCCTTCACAAAGGGAGATTACTGAAAGAGGGAGTTTGTTAAAGAAAATACTTGCTAGACCTTTTTTCAAATTTCATTCTGCTATGACATGTTGTGTTGCCATCAATGCCAAAGAGGGAGATTGTTGGATACAATTGTTAATTGAATGTTGTCTTTGATATTACACAAATTTCATATTAGTCATTAGTTAGCTTCTACCGAGCTCACAAGGCTAGCAAAGGAAAGTTAGCTTCTACTGAGCTCACTTGGTCAGCAAAGGAAAGTTAGCTTCTATTGAGCTCACTCGGTCAACAAAGGAAAGTTAGCTTCTACTGAGCTCACTTGGTCATCAAAGGAAATATGGTAGGAAATTAACTTCCATCGAGCTCACTACGACAGCAAAGGAAAGTCAGTGCTCACCGAGTTCACTCAGTCTCCAAAGGACTTTTGCAAGATTTTGTAGTGTTTATTGAGATTCACTTGGTTAACACTAGAAAACCATTCTAAAGCAGTGGTTACCGAGCCTGGTCGGCCATCAAAGGATTTTACTATTTTGATATTAAGTCTAATTGCTTCATGCGGCTGACTAATGTAATGATTATTAGTTATTAGAACCTATATTTAAGCCAACTTGTTAAATCTGAAAGGTATATATATAGATACTGCAGTTGTGAATCAGTGTGCATGAATGAGTGTATATGGAGAAGGTTGGAATAAGCAAGTTGAGAAAATTTTGAAAAAGGATTAGATATCTTGGAGGAGCTACAAATTTGTATTCAATTAGCAAGGATCCAGTAAAGCAGAACAGAGATCTGTACTCAACAAAAGATAAGTTTCATATCATTCAGGTCAATTCATTGTTGCTTTCTAACCATTGTAGCAATGACTTCAAGTCTCTTAATAGAGTTGTTTTAACAGCCATTTTGTAAATCCTCTAACAAGGTGACAGTTTAGTTGGATTGTTCTAAAGACTCCTAATCATGCCACTCCTAACAAGTTGATTAAATCCTCTAACAAGGTCACACCTAATAGTGTGTATTGTAACCTTTAACAAGGTTGGCTCCTAATAGGGCTCACTTCAGAAAAGTAAAAATTGGTAACTAGTTACTTGGTGGTTTTTCCCATATTGGGTTTCCACGTTAAATCTAGGTGTCTCTTATGTTCATTTAGTTAATCTTTGCATGCATATTAATACCTCTGAATGCTAAATGAATAGCAACGAGTTAACTTACCAAGTTAAAGTATTTTTGCACTATTTATCAATTACCAGTAGTAAATAAGCATTTTAGACATCTAAGGAATTTTTGGACTTGTTTTTGTGGTAACTAATTCACCCCTCCCCTCTCAGTTACTTCATCTATATTTCCAACATTATGTATCTATCTCCTAGGTAGCTTTGCACTTCTATTGGGTCACATAAGTCTATATGAACTAAGTCTAGAACTTCATTGGAAGTGTATGTTTTGCTTTTGAAACTAGACTTAGTCATCTTCCCTAGTTTACATTCTTTACACATTGTGTTTTCAGGTTTCTTCAACTTGGGCAATCCTCTGACTATCTTTTTCTTGCTGATACTAATCAGGTTATCAAAGTTAACATGACACAACCTCTTATGCCATAACCACACATCATCAAATCTAACAATAAGACATGTTACATCTTCCATATCAAGATAAAATAGATTACTCCTAGTTTTTTCACCTTTTCCTATTAGATCTCCATCAATACCATAGATCTTGGCAGTTTTGTTTCAAAATTCAACTTTGCAACCTTACATTGCCTAATTGTAATACACTCAACAAGTTGTAGTTCAATCCTTTAGCATAGTATGCATTATCACATGAAATTTTCTTTGTAGATAGAGCCTTTTCATTTGATTTGACATGGGGCATCATTACCAAATTGAACACTATTTCCATCATACTGAGTAAAGGTAATGAACTTAGTTTTATCTCCTTTCATGTGATGTGAGCATCCACTGTCTATGATCCACTTGTTATTCTTGTTCACACAGGTAACTAATGTTGTTGCTTCATCTTCATCTTTGTCTAATTCATCCTTCATGGCTACATAGACTACTTCATCATCATTTTCATCAGAGTCTTCTTCAACAATGTAGCATCTCTTACTTTTCTTCTTGTAATCTTTTTTGTCATCTTCTCTTTTGTTCTTGAACTTGTTTCCTTCTTTATATTTTTTCTTCTATGGACATCTTGCAGCTATATGACCTACTTCATTGCAATTGAAATATATGATAGGGAGCTTACCTTTGAATTTGCCTTTTCCTCTATGAAATCTACTAGCCAGTAGTACTTCTAACTATTCCACATCTTTCTCATCTATGTTGCTATCACTGGATGCATGTTTTCCTTTTCTTCTTCCCTTTCTTGATGTGTCCTCCTTAGTATCTTTTATTGTCATCTTGGCCTTGAAAGAAGATTCAAGGTTCTTAGGTCTGTAGTTGTCAAAATTGGATAGCTCAAATGCAGTAAGTCTTCCAACTATTCCTTCAAAGGTTAGTGTGTTCCCTTGTACACACCTCATCTCATGGATGGCTAAAACACTTATAGAATAGATAGGGAGTAGAGTTCTTAAGTATTTGCTTATGGATGTTTCTTCTTCCAATTGTCCACCTAAACTTCTTATTGCACTCACTACTTCTTTTATTCTTGCAGAATACTGAGTAGCATTTTCACCTTCCTCCATCTTCATGTCATCAAACTTCCCTCTTAGGCTTTCTCTCTTTTCTCTCTGGACATTTTGATCACCTCCATAGATATTTGATAAGGTTTTCCACATTTTGAATGTAATGTTATAGACTTTGATGTCATCATATTCAGCATAGCTAAGTGTAGATGCAATTTCCAACATTTCTTGGTTATGCTCCTTTTTTTTTAAGTCATCTACAGTGAGGGGTCCTGTTGGAGTTACATGCTCTATTCCAATTGAACTTTATGCATAGTCACCTATTGATCCATCAAAATCTATCATGCAGTTAAGTTATCTTTGTTGAGCTTGGGAACTTCTCTCTTGGACATCTTGATCTTCCTACTTCTAGTACCTTGAAACTAAATCGGCAGATGGCTCTAATACCAATTGGTAGAATTTCTTCAGAATAACTATGAGTGGGGGGGTTGAATCAGTTATTCAAGGTCCAAATGTCATATTCAAACTTTTTCTCTAAGTATTGGGAACCCTTTCAACCATTCATTCATCCAAGCTTTAACTTATCTAATTAGCAAGTTGTTTTAAGTCAACATGCAAACATATCACATAAGAAATCAACACATGACATAGTGATTTATGTGGGAACCCAATTTGGGAAAAACCACTAGTAACATGCTACTCGATTTTCACCCTTTTGAAGTGATACCCTGTTAAAGGCTTACAACACACTGTTAAATGTGACCTTATTAAAAGATTTAACCACCCATTTAGAAGTGGGCCTAGTTAGAGGATTTTAGAACATTCACTTGGAATGTCACCCCGTTAAAGTATTTACAAATGGTTGTTAGGCCAACCTAAGTCCATAGGATTTCCAAATCTAATAAAATTGCTAGAGAATATTAGAAAATCTTTACCTAACTACAACATACAACTTATCTTGCAAATCTCAAGTCACTTCTTAGCTCATACCCTTGCCTGGCCTTCAATCTCTGCAACTCTTAACAGCTTGCCTTTTCTTTCAAGCTTTTGTCTCCTTGAGTCTCCATACTCAATGTACCAGTGCAATCATCTCGTTATGACCACTCATAGAAGTAGAGCCTCTGTGCTCTTCCTACTAGATGTCTCCTTCTTGACACCATTTTAACCTCTTCACAGACTTGGCACCTCAGCAGCAATAGTATCAGTAGCTGTTTGCTTCTTGGCTTATGGCTTCTTAAATAGAAGTCTTGGAGTTCCTTTTTCTCACTCAATTCTTCTATTTTCCAATTTCAATTCACATGGATTAGGTAGGATTCACTATATCTAACCCATAGTCTATTTCCTCTAGAAACTTCTTGAATAATCCTTTAGAATTCACCCAAAAAATGGGTTACATAAGATTCTGTGCCAACAACTCATCATCCTTATCTTCCAATTCCTTCACAATATTCAATGCAACCACTATGTTAGCTTAGATTTGGTGAATCTTCATCATTTGAAATAATGTAGCAGTTTGGCACTATTGAAATACTTGTGCTTGGCACATACTGTGTTACTCGACATGAACTATGTTTTCCTAATACTCGGCACTTGAAGATCACTCGGCACCAACTAAAAAGATTCTAATGCTCGGCACTTGATCTTCACTCGGCACTTGAAGATCACTTGGAACACACTACAAATGTCTGTTACTCAGCTTCTACTAATAATTTTCTTGGCTTCAACTAACTTGCTCAGCACCTACAGATGATCTTAGTTAAAGCTTTGCAGTCAACCTTGTTACAACTTCTTCTTCTAATGTTTCTAAGTGTAACCAACCTCTGTATCTTTGAGTATGTTATCAATGCATTACTTAACCATTGTCTTAAATGATCCTTGCACTTCATTACAACATCATAACTTAACCTTTCCTTTAGGTGCTCTTGTTACATCTTGTTGATCAAATCCTCTTCATCAACTAAGTGATAGTGCTTGGATCTTAGAAGAAAATATCATCCCTACAAATAGCAGGTTTGACATCAATGGAAAAAAAATGATTGAAAACATTCTTTACAATAATCTCCCTCTTTGATCTTCAACAACAATGATCTTTTCAATCAGATTTCCAACAAGGTTATCAAGTTTAGTATCTTTATTACCACTTACTAGAAATATGCACAAATTATTTTCTCTATTCTCTTCTTCACATATCTTGTTTGTGCTCTTCACCACCCTCTTCATGCTCTCTCTTTCTCTCTCCACAGTTTGGAACTACACTTCCTAAAGTAAGTAATTATAGTCCTTTGTTGTTTTCTATGATCACCATAGATGTTAGGGTTCATGATTCAATTCATCAAGTTTATTTCCTTTATTCATCTTCCTTGTTTTCTAAAAAATTCTCATTGAATTTGTTCATTAGGTATGATACCTAATCCTCTCCTTGAATTAAATGATCCAACTCATCAATCCTATCTTCAACACATTTTCTATATTCCAAGAAATCAATTGAGTCAAACAAAAATCATGATTTTACATATGCATTCAAAATATTGTCAATCAGCCATTGCCGAGTTCTGACACTCAGTCATCACTGAATTGCTTGCTTGCTATTAAATTTCCAACTCGGCATCAACTTTTTTGCTTGGTCAATATTGATGCTTGGTCAACACTAAATTTTCTTGACACTTACTATGGTTTAGTTGATACTAGCATCAGTTAGCATGAACTTCAAAGTTCCTTGATCTTTTACTCTATTTCTTGGTCAAGGTTTACATAAGTGATGTATCTTGACTTTTACTATAAATACTTGAGCATCAACATGATTTAAACAATCCCTATATCTTGTTAAATTCTAACTAATCAAATGTCCATTCTAGCTTCTTTTCCATAACTCAACCTTTCCTCTAGGTGCTTTTGTTATGAGAAACTTCCCAAATCCTCTTCATACATAAAATAGATATGACATTTAGATTAGATAGAAATATATCTCATCTGTAGATTTGATATCAATATCAATACAACAACTGTTAAAATTGTAGTTTCCAATAATATCCCTCTTTGTTGATGGAAATCCCTCTTTCAACACCTCAAGTATGTTGCATTACAATAATACCTTTGTTACCATGCAATCCAAAAGTTTCCAATTTCATGAGTGACCAATATCCTTAGTTTCATTTTGATTATCATCCATGCAATTTTAGAAACTCCCTCTAACTTTTTAGTTTAGGCATTCTCTTGTATTATTCTTCATATTCAAATCTCTCCCTCTTTCATTATATATCTCTTCCTCTTTATTAATTATCTCCCTCTATAGTATATCTCTCCCTCTTTGACAACAATGCCAAAGACACTAGCTTTCATGGCTTCATTTTCTACCTACATCTTGATTATATAGATATTTGCATGTTTGCTTGAATTTTTTCATTTGTTTATTACTGATCTTTTATGTTGTTCTCCTTCTTTATTTAACTTTACTTCCTTAGGCATCTCCTAAAGTAGAACTAATTGCATCAATGTGTATGATATTTTGATTAGCAAATTTGATACAGTGCACCGTTTCTCCTTAAGTTGTTTTTCTTAGGGAAATCACCCCCAATTTTACCTCTAAGATATTCATGAGCATCTTTAGGTGAGGCTTTAGTGAATATTTCTATAATTACATTTTTGGTATGCACATATTTTAACTTCACTTCTTTGTCTTGAGCTAGTTCTCTCAAGCAGTGATACTTGATAGCAATGTGCTTTGTTTTAGTGTGCCTCACTAAATTCTTTGATATGTTAATAATACTTGTGTTATCATAATAGATAACCACTAGATTTTTAATTTCTTCTTTCATTCCTCTCAGCAATTATTTGATCCACATAAAATTTGAACAACTCACTATAGCTCTCATATACTTGGCCTCTGCTATTGATTGGGAAATACAATTTTGTTTCTTGTGTGTCCATGATACTAGTCTCTTTTCTAGAAAGAATGCACCTCCACTAGTTCTTTTTATGTCATCAATATTTCCTTCCTAATAATATTCAATAAACACCTTTAGTTCAAATTTATCACTTCTCTCGTAATATAATCCATAGTCTTTTGTCCCTTTGAGATATCTCAATATCGTTTTCATTGCCATCATATGATTCTCCTTAGGATTTTCTTAAAAATTTAGCAACTATCCCAACAACTAATGCAATATCAGGTTTTCTATAAACAACATATTGTAATTGTTCTATCATTTATTTTTATACTATTTAGTTCACAACAGTAGATTCATCATTTTTAGATAATTTATGTCCTATAGACATAGGTTGATTCTTCCATTTCAAAAAAAAAAAGTATTTGCTTGATATATTTGGACTGGGTAATAAAATTACCAAACTTCATTTCACTTACAATCCCACAAAAAACATGATTTCACCAAATGTTGACATCTCAAATTTCTTCTTCATTTCATTTGCAAATGATTTGCATAATGCTTCTTTTCCTCCAAATATAATGTCATAAAAAAAAATTAGATAGTAGTACTTCATTGTTCTTACTAGACTTCAAATATAGATTATTGTTATCTTTTGTCCTTTCAAAACCAATATTCATTAAATAATTTTGTAATCTTTCATACCATGCTCTTGGATCTTGTTTCATTCCATATAGCGCTTTATTTAGTTTACATCCATATTCTTCTTATTTGGGTCTATAAATCCTTCATTTTATTCCATGTACACTTCTTCCTCAAGTATTCCATTTAATAATACATATTTGACATCCATATGGTATACCTTGAAATTCTTGTAGGTTGAGTATGTGGGTAGAGTTTTGACTCCTTCCAGTCTTGCTACAAGAGCAAAAGTTTCTCCATATTCAACTCCTTCTTCTTAAGCATATCCTTTTCATACTAATCTTTCCTTGTTCCTTGTAGCTTCAGCATTTTTATTTATCTTATTCCTAAAAAACCCACTTTGTTTCAATAACATTTTGTCTTTTGTCTTGCTACTAAGTGTTATTCTTCTCAATTTCTTCATTCATTTCCTAGATTTGATCTTCATTGTTTAGAGCATCCTTCATAGATTTTGGCTCAAATTCATCAATGTAAGCATGTATCATTTATGAGTTTCTTTCATATCATGACACCAAATTCTCCATCTCCAATGATTTTTCCTAGTTTATGGTGTCTTCTTACGTACTTGCAGGCTAGTACAAGTGGTCTCCTTTTTTGTTCTTCAATAGGTTCATCTTGAAAAATAATCTCAAGCTCATTATTTTATTCTTGTTTAGGTTCTTCATGCTTGACATTATCTATCTAATGGTTGGCATTTCCTATCTGTGACTCGAAATCTTGTACCTATCTCTCGACACCCACTATCTACTACTCGACAACCTGTTGTTGCTCTTTGTCATTTCCTATTTGCTAGGAAATTATAGCTTGGTTTTCTTGTTTAATAGGAGTGCTACGAGTTGTTAGGAATAAGGTGTCTCAACCTTGGATAATTCCTATTCTTATTATTTGTTTTGTAAAATGTATTTCTTGCAAATAATGTTGATGTGTTGGCATCTTGAATTGTGTATAAGGAGATCATCGCTAAAATAGTTATGATGGATTCCTATGACACATAAGAGCTATGTTAGGAAGATTCAATGACAGGTGAAGACATATGGCAACTGATAAATTTAAGTACTGTACAGTCTACCCCAATAAAATTTTTAGGGTTCCTATTTGCTCAGAGAATGGTAAAACCCTAATACGGTTACCTTTGGGAGTAGCCCTAAAGTGAAGTGCATGTTATAAGCATTTTTAGGGTTGTGAAGAGGTGGTATGTGAGAAAGTGTATTGTTGGTATTGTGAGTTGCTACTAGTGTCTTTTGTTGTCACTGCTGAACTTGCATTGCAAGTGTATTGTAACCTCATGTTGAAGATAATACATTGTGCAGGTTCTGGAGGGTTGGGGTTGTTTTATCGAAAGGTTTTTCCCCACCAAAAAATCTTTGTGTTATGTGTTTCTTTCTCTATCTATTTTCTTTATGCTTGGTTGGCTGAAATATTGTTGTTTACATGATATTGAATCTGTAAGTGTAAAAGATTTTTAATAGGATTTGCACCATACTTCTCTTAAGAGATTAGTGTAGGAAGTTGTTTTCGCACCTAAGTTTCCTTACAGGAGCACCATCATTCACATATATGAATGTATTTTAATTTCAAGATCTTCCTTACATTAAATATCATTTCTTTCTACAAATTCATCAACTTTCACATTTACACTTTCCACAACGTTGTTAGTGTTACAGTTTAAACACTTATATGCTTTACTTTTAGTGGAATATCTTAGGAATATACCCTCAATACTCTTCCCATCAAGTTTTACATTCCTATTATCTTTGAATATATAGTATTTTCTTCTAAATATTTTAAAATATTTCACATTAGGAGCATATCCATACCATAATTCAAAAGGTGTAGCATTTTTACCTTTCTTAACTTGTACTCTATTCAGGGTATAGATAACAATTCTTACAAATTCTCTCTAATAAATATGCAACATGTTCTTCTTCATCATCAATGTTTTTTCATAGTCCATTATTAATTTGTTTCTTCTTTTAGCTATCTCATTCTTAGGAGGCATCCTTGATGCTAACATATATCTCTTAATTCCTTTATCATTGCAAAATGTATTAAACTCATTGGAAATGAATTCACCACCTCTCTCATATCTCAAACACTTCAAACTCTTCCTTCTTTCATTTTCTACTCTGGCCAAATACCACTAAAATAATTGAAAAACATCAGCTTTAGCTTTGAAAAACATTGTAATCATCATCCTAGAATAGTCATCAACTAATAGAATGAAATACTTATCTACACAATAGCTTTGAACATCAATAGGTCCACATAGGTTAGCATGAACCAATTCCAAAATATCACTAGATGTATATGTTTTTCTCTTGAGACTAGACATTGTTATTTTTTCCAATTGACATTGTTTAGACATACAACTGTTAGGCTTCTTTAGTTTTGGCAACCCTCTTATGTTCTTCATTTTACTAATGTTCACTAAATTATCAAAATTCACATGACATAACCTTTTGTGCCATAACAAAACATCTTCTTGTTGTGCAAAAAAACATGCCTCTTTAGCTAAATCTAGATAGAATAAGTTACACCTTGTTTGATCACCACTTCCAATCAACTTACCATCACCATCATATATCTTGGCCTTTCTGTGATGGAACTAAACTTTGTATCCTAATTTTTTTAACTTTGAAACACTTAATAAATTACAGTTAAGTTCTTCCACCCAGTAAACATTGTCACACTTGATTTTGTCAATCAATTGAATTGTACCTTTAATTTTCACAACACATGGAATATCATTTCCAAATTTATCATAGCCACTTTTGTATCATCCAATGTCCTCAAATTTATTTCTATCACAAAATCATATGATTTGAGCATCCTCTATCAATTATTCATCCATCACTATTTTTACATATGAAATTAAAGAGATTTTTTCATCTTCATTAGAGTCTTCTTCCATAGAAACATAGACAAATTCATCAACATTACTTTCAGATTCAACTTCAGTTTCTTATTTAGCAATATAACAAGATTTCTTACCTTTTTTGTCTATTTTCTTCTTGTAGTCTTAGTCATCTCTCCTTCCTTTGTACTTTCTTTCCTTTTTATCACCCTTGTCTTCTCTATCAAGACATCTTGTAGTTATTTGACCAACCTTGTTGCACTAAAAACAAATTATGGGTAATTTAACTTTGTAGTCACCTCTACCTCTTCCAAATCCTTTTGCAATAAGTGCTTCAAGTTCATCAAGATCATCATCAAAGGTGTCATTGTCTCTCTTTGCAAGCTTTCCTTTTCTTTGCCTAAGAACCAGATGTGACTTAAAAATATATTCAATAGTAGCAAGTGTGTAGTTATCAAAGTTAGACATATCAAAAGCAACAAGTCTCCCAATTACACCTTCCAAAGTAAAATTGTTACCTACAGTACATCTCAAATCTTGTATTGTAGAAATCCTAATGGCATATATAGGAAGTAAAATTCTCAATACCTTTCTTATCACTTTTTCATCTTCAATCATTCCATTTGCACCTCGAATAGAATTGACAACTTCCTTGATTCTTGTACAATATTGTACTATGTTCTCACCTTCCATCAGTATCATTTTATCAAATTTACCTCTTAGGTTCTCTGATTTGTCTCTTTTAACATTGGAATCTCCTCCATATATGGTCTCTAGTTTTTCCCACATCTATTTTGCACTATCACATTCTTTCATATCATCAAACTCAACAAAGCTTAGGGCTGAAGCAATCTCTAACATTGTTTGATTCTATTCTTTCTTTTCTTGTAATTGTTGAGCAGTCACATGGAATAGTTGTTATCTTCACATATTCATTGTCCATAAATAATATTGATGCATCACTAATAATGTATATGTGTAGCCTCATCAGCATATTCCATGTAGGAAATTTCTCCTTGTTCAAGTTTGGTACCTCACTCTTGTGAGTCATGACCTTTAACTTTAATTGCCTTTAAACTTCTCTTATTATCACCAATGCTCTGATAACAATTGTTAGAATGTCTAGAATAATTGGGGGAGTGAATTAGTTACTCAAGGTCCATAAGTACCATTTGACCAATCAGTGTGATGTCCCCATATTAGTATATAATTTAAATAATAAATAAATGTTTTATAGAAAGTAATATTAATAATGATATTAAAATAATAATATTTTTACAAAGTAATATTACATTCTAATTATATAATAATATCATATAATGTTATAATAATAATAATCTAATATAATATAGCAATGTCCTATATTATAATTTAATAATATAGTTGATATATTATTAAATTAATTTATATTATAATATAAATATTTTGAAGTTGATTCTTACATATATGCATGATTATATATGATTTGCAAGTATTAAGCATGTAGATTAGATAAAATTAATAATGAAAGATCTCATTTTAAAAATGCAAAAGAAACAACTGTGAGTGAGCAATATTTAGAGATATTTTTTACTCCTAATCATGAGTCAAATTCCAAAGCCAAAGTAAATTATTGAACCTGGTTGTTGTTCTATTCTTGCCTAAAGATTATTGATCATTAACATGAATAAATAAATAAACAATAGGTTATGCAAACATAAATTAATTAATTGTATCATGATATATAAATTATAATATATTTATAATATCAACTAACTAAATAATAAATCATATCATATTGCCTTACTACATATTACTTATTATTGACAAGCTAAAGTAAAGAATAATAATAAAGAAAATATATGTATTATGCTGACTCTATTAATCAAAGGAAAATGACATAATAGATACAATCTAGGTAATATCAAGTGAAGCCAAGAGTATGTTAATCCAATGATTGTAGACATTATTGTCATGCTCAATATGGATTCCTAAGTACCCCCATAATATTAACAATGATTGCCATCAAATGGATACATGATGTCTATGTTGATGACAATCAATGATGGTTGGAGGATTCATAAAAAGGAGACTAAGACATTAGTAAACTACATCCATTATATTATAATAATGTCATAAGAATAGTTATATCGTATATAATCGAGGTGATAGAAATTAGGAAATATTACATATTCAATGTGTCTCATATTTATTAATGTTCTAGATATAATGACAAAATAATACATAGTCATCTATCATGTCACTTCTTAGGATAATGATATAGTGGTTTAGGAAATACTATCTCTATCCCAAATAGTAAGCCCAATAATAATTAGTTAATGTGTGATTATAAAGGTTGAGTACAACACAACCAATTGGCATGATTTCACCAAGGAGTCACAACTCTTAATAAGGAAGTTATATTGAATATATAAGGGATTTGAAGAGAAAAGGGAAGGGCAATGAATAAAAAAATAGGGAGATGAACAGTTTAGAAACCATTGAGCAACCAATCATAATTCTCATTGTAAACTGGCAACTTCAACCCGATTGAACAATAAGCAAAGGAATGACAAATAGAAGGGAAAAATATGGCAAAAGGATAAAAATAAAAGAAAAGGTCAAAATAAACAAATGACCCCCAAAAGGGTTCATTACAAATGGTATCAGAGCACCAATTCTTCCATCCTGTTAAGAAAATTTGAAGACAGGACATTAGGATTCCATGGAAAGGAAAACATTGAATTGGTAGTAGTGTCAGATGAAACTGTAGGGGGTGTTACAACCAAGTCCAATCTCAAAATTGTGGTCGTTCCAAACTTTTTTGCCATTTCCAATCTCAATTACATGAAGGAGGGTAGTTGGAAAATTAAGGCCAAGTGCTTTATCAAATTTTAGGCATGTCTTAGCAGGAGGCTAAGCCCTGAATTATGGCATTAGAAGCAGCTTCCATTATTTTCTTGTTCTAGCACTGTCGTCACTTTGGCTTCTTGTAAACTCTTTAGAAGAAGAAATAGTAACACTAGAGAAAAGGCAAAGCCACCGTAGCCTCCATCGTGGCCAATATTTGGTCATCTCCTCAAGCTTTTTTTGATGAATTTATTTTGTAGACTGCAGCTTCCAACATATGGTGATAGCATATTGTTAGATGGTTGGGCTTCAAGAAATCCAAGGAATTCAATATTATTGCCTATTAAGACTCAACTTACGGGGTTGGGTAAGCCTATTTTTGAGATGCAGACAAGACAGGATGACCTTTCAATTATGCATTCTAAGCATTTCTATGAACAAGGAGAAAGTGATTGCTTCACTATGATTTCAACAATAATTATGGGAGACAGAACTTTGTTGTGGCTCTTGTACATCCCGTGCCCATTTCATCAATAGATTTGGATGAGGTCCCAAACCACTTTGCTCCTAGCCCCCTCTCAATGCTGACATTAACTAGACTAAAGAATGAAAGGGACACAACAAAATATTAGAAGGGGAAAAGGGTCCACAGAATCACATAACTATTAAGTATGACAAGTGTAGAGTACTATCTTGAGGACATTCACAAAACACCCATAGAAATTACTTTGAAATCACATCCAAACTTACAAAATCAAGCTTCTTTAATATTCTAAAAAGTTATGTAAAATAATTTAACATGCAACTATCATAGGATAAACTTGGGCTTGGCTCCTTATGGCTAATACTGGTGAAACATCAGGAAAATTTGCAACGTCTAGCTATTTATAGCAAACAAAATCGAATTCTTTAGGGAAGTCTGCACAAAGGAGATTTTTGCCCTCATCTATTCGTTGTTCGAGATTAGTTTGGATAAAGAGATGAATCTAGTGAACATGAAATACATGTTCTCTAATTTCACATATAATATCATGATGAGAATAGTTGTTAGCCAAAGAATCTCCTCAGATCTGAGTTCTGAAGATTTCCAAGAGGTGCAGAACTTTAAGATGTTGCTAGAAGAAGTTTGTTAAACATTAGTAAATTTATTTCCCATTGACTAAATTAAATGATAGACTGATAGAGTTAGTATAGTCAAAGGAGATAAATAGAGGACTCAAAGAGGGGTATACAGGTCTAAGACTTGAGTAAACATCATTGACAAAAAGTATTGACAACATATCTGATTGTGAGATTCTCATAAATATTAGGAAGGTCATCCAAGTTGGTTTTAGTCAATCAATGGTCATGATATTGGTAGTGGTGATTATCAATTATTCTACTACACGTGCATGGAAGCCTTATCAATGTTCAAAAAGAAAATGTTATTTTAGGGCTATTTTCCAATTCGGCTATTTGTTCAAGGGTAGCTTAATTCATCGAGTTATGTGATAGCTTAAAGAAAATGCCTTTCCTAGAGATGATAGAAGTCATGGATTAGTGGAGGAAGCTATACACATATATCCATATTCAATGCATTGAGTTTAATATTTTAGGTATGAGATTATAACCTGAAGGCAGTTAATTGTGAATTTACCAATATGCCAACTAAGAGTCGATAATCGGCATTGTGGAGTACATTTGATAACTGCAGGCATGCTAAAGAATTTTAATATATAAAATTAGGGACCATAATGGAGAGATTAATAGTTCACATTATGTTATCACTGATGAAACTTGCAAAAAGAAACTATAGATAAATTTGTAAGCGATCTCCCTCTAACATGAAAAAGGCTAAGCCTTTAATTATACTTAGACCACCTTGTGATAGTCACATGAATCCAGTTTTCTACATGAGTACCAAAGGTTGGGCTTTTCTCCATATGGCCTCTTCAAGTTGCCACATTTCCATTGGAACAGAAATAATGATAACTAGAATAATGAGTAAATTGGGGCTCACTCTGCAATTATCTTGTTTCACAAACAACTCTATCATGCTCGGGGCTCGTTCTACAACAAATCTGTCATGCTCTCCTTCAACTAAAAAGTGGAGAGGTGTCATGGTGCTACAATTATGTTGCCCTTGGTAAAGAAGCATTTGACAATATTGAGATTCTCCTAATGTGCATCAAACTCTCAATGACCACTTGTGTTGTGTTGGCAATCACTAAAATTAGTAGATAGAAGTACATGAGGTACATATACTTTTATAAGGGTTATTGAAATGTATCATTACTATTATTTCTAACATTATATGAACCTGGATATAATAGAGTTAATGATAAATAAGAAAGTCATGTTTAATATTACCAATAGAACTATTATATTTAAATGATGAATAATAAATTATTCAATTATGTAGATAACTAACTATGTGTGTAATGTTTCCTTATTCATTTTGAATCATAATTTTATAATCATAGTTATTTTATAAGGAAATAAAATGTTGAAAAGATATGTATTAAAGTATATATTTCAATTAGATTATTATATATATTATTAGAATGATTTATTGTGCAAAATTATTTATTCTTAAGTATGATATAAATATTTCTCTTATTTCTTGTTTTTCTCTACGAGCACTTACTTTGATTTTTCTTTCGAGTATGTCTTGTAGAAAAGGGGATATTGATATCAGATCTAGAAGGAGTTTGACACTTCCAAGGTAAAGGAGCCTAAAATTTCATTAGAGGCAAGCTTGTAAAGAAAGGGAAATACACAAAGGAAAATCATTAGTGCAAAAGTATTTCGGTACATCTCCATGATTGACCTATTCTCCCAAAGCGCTTAATTCACATAGAAGGGGGGAACTATTCAAAAAAGGTGGTTGAATCTATAAGGATCCTTAAGATAGTTAAGAGTAAATAATGGATAAATATCCTATAATCACCATTTCAACACATAAGGGTAATGAGGTAAGATATATATTTTGTGCATATATTGCTATGAAATAATTGGTAGTGTCTTTCTTATTATTGAGACATTTTTTATTGTGAAGAATATTGAATAGTCTATCAATGATTCTAGTTACAAAGAAATGAAATTAGAATCTATGAAACATGGAAGGATATTCTAAATTAGACATGAAATATAAAGGAATATATATATATATATATATAAAGATCGACATATTCATAAGATTAGATAACCTTAAGAATGCATTCCAATTATAGTATAGAGAGTCTATCTCACATCCAAAATTACGTAATCTTAGATAGTGAGTTGGTGGAGGGAAAGGCAGAGTAATTTTGAGCACTTTTTGGATCCACTTGGAGCTTGTTTCACGTGCCCTTTGCATGGTCATTCTACCATCAAGATGATCGTAACAAGGAGAGAGAAAGTTGTTTGTGTACTATAAGAAGAAACCTTACAAACGAACTAAGTAAATTAAATTTAATACTCATTTTCTCATCTGCATTATGATCTCTTAAGATAGGGAGTTGGTGGAGGGAGAGGTAGAGTAATTTTGAGCACTTTTCGGATCTGATTGGAGCTTGTTTCACGCACCCTCTACACTATCATTCTACCATCTCAAGATGGTCATAACCAGGAGAGAGAAGATTATCTGGTACTATGAGAAAAAAAACTTCCAAAGAAACTAGTTAATTAATAAATTAATTTTTAAAACTCAACTCCTCAATATCTTAATAGCATGTAAGGGTCATAGGCTTGTTTAATTTAGATGACTTCCTAATTTATATCTAAAATCGAATATCAAGTTAAAGGATTAAAAGGGGGTCATCACAATTGGTAGCCTGTTTCACACGCCCTTTGCATCATAAATCTACCATCTTATGATGATCATAATAAGGAGGGAAGGAATCATCACAAGACTCATATTTCTTTGGAGCTATTATATGCTAATAATTATTTGTGTTTGCAGGATCCATGATCAAAAGGTGTATTGGGAAGTATATTTTAAATCTTTCCCTTTACTCTACTTCATTGTGAAAATTAAATTAAAGAGAACGAACAAAGAATGTATGATATGTATGCACTATGTTTACTTTTTATTTTCAACTATTTGCACCATGTTTACTTTGTGTCTTCAACTATCTGCATTGTGTATACTTCATGTTTTCATGCATTCATGTGTCTACTTCATGCTTGCTTCATGTATTTCTGCATCAATATTTATATTCAATATATGCTTATATTTTCTTACATCATAAAGCCATTAACATTACATGTAGATAGTCTTATAAGTTGTCTTTTCTTGAGGACAAGCAAATTTGAGGGGGGAGGACTATGATGTCCCCATATTAGTATATAATCTAAATAATAAATAAATGTTTTATAGAAAGTAATATTAATAATGATATTAAAATAATAATATTTTTACAAAGTAATATTACATTCTAATTATATAATAATATCATATAATGTTATAATGATAATAATCTAATATAGTATAGCAACATCTTATATTATAATTTAATAATATAGTTGATATATTATTAAATTAATATATATTATAATATAAATATTTTGAAGTTGATTCTTACATGTATGCATGATTATATATGATTTGCAAGTATTAAGCATGTAGATTAGATAAAATTAATAATGAAAGATCTCATTTTAAAAATGCAAAAGAAACAACTGTGAGTGAGCAATATTTAGAGATATTTATTACCCCTAATCATGAGTCAAATTCCAAAGCCAAAGTAAATAATTGAACCTAGTTGTTGTTCTATTCTTGGCTAATAATTATCGATCATTAACATGAATAAATAAATAAACAATAGGTTATGTAAACATATATTAATTAATTTTATCATGATATATAAATTATAATATATTTATAATATCAACTAACTAAATAATAAATCATATCATATTGCCTTATTACATATTACTTATTATTGACAAGCTACAGTAAAGAATAATAATAAAGAAAATATATGTATTATGCTGACTCTATTAATCAAAGGCAAATGACATAATAGATACAATCTAGGTAATATCAAGTGAAGCCAAGAGTATGTTAATCCAATGATTGTAGACATTATTGTCATGCTCAGTATGGATTCCTAAATACCCCATAATATTAACAACAATTGCCATCAAATGGATACATGATGTCTATGTTGATGACAATCAATGATGGTTGGAGAATTCATAAAAAGGAGACTAAGGCATTAGTAAACTACAACCATTATATTACAATAATGTCATAAGAATAGTTATATCATATATAATCAAGGTGATAGAAATTAGGAAATATTACATATTCAATATGCCTCATATTTATTAATGTTCTAGATATAATGACAAAACAATACATAGTCATCTATCACGTCGCTTCTTAGGATAATGATAAAGTGGTTTAGGAAATACTATCTCTATGCCAAATAGTAAGCCCAATAATAATTAGTGAATATGTGATTATAAAGGTTGAGTACAACACAATCAATTGGCATGATTTCACCAAAGAGTCACAACTCTTAATAAGGAAGGTATATTGGATATATAAGGGATTTGAAGAGAAAAGAGAAGGGCAACGAATAAAAAAATAGGGAGATGAACAGATCAGAAACCATTGACCAACCAATCATAATTCTCATTGTAAACTGGCAGCTTCAACCCAACTGAAAAAAAAGCAAAGGAATGACAAATAGAAGAGAAAAATATGGCGAAAGGATACAAATAAAAGAAAAGGTCAAAATAAAAAAATGACCCCCAAAAAAATTCATTACAATTAGTCATTAAATAATATATGTTATTCTTATCTTATTGTAACTTGGTCTCTACTATAAAATCAATAACAAAATTAACTAGATGTAACACCAGTAACACTAGTAACTAATACTCCAATTTGGGGAAAAAATAGCTGTAACATGCTACCAATTTTCACTCTTTTGAAGTGATTCCCTATGAAAGGCCAACCTTATTAATGGTTACAATACACATTGTTAAATGTGACCTAGTTAAAGGATTTCAATCACCCTATTAGGAGTTAGTCTTGTTAGAGGACTTTAGACCATTCCATTATAATGACACTTGATTAAAGGATTTACAAATGACTATTAGGTCAACCTTAATCCAAAGGATTTATCCTAAACTGATACAATGATTAGAAAGTAACAATAAGGCTTAATCTGATAACAAATCACAACTCACTTATAGATTATAGATCTCTATTTTAGTCATTGATTATTCTTGGAATTTATACTCTTCAGCTCTGATAGCTTGTTCACCCTACAAGCATTTATACTCTTAAGCCTTCTTGCTTTGCATGCCAACTATAGTCATCTTTGTTTGACCACTGAGTGAAGAAATACCCTAGACTCCTTGTCTTCCTTAGGTTCCCACACATGACAACCTTTTCTTCTGACCAACTATCTCTATAAGTAGAGAATTTATATCTTTTGCCACTTAACCATAATCATCTATTTTAGGGTTAGGTAGAATTAGATAGGATTCAATGAATCTACCCACTTTTCCATTTGGTTCCTCTTGAAACTTCCTCTACAATCTTCCTTGTATTTGCCACAAAATGGTTACCTTGAATTGTGTACCACTAGCTCATCATAGTTATCTTATACACACTTCACATAATTCAAGAAAATAAAATAGTCGTCTTAGTTCCCTCAAATCATTGATTTAACATTGTTTGTTGTCACTTGGCAACACTAGTTCACTTGGAAAACACTAAAGTTTATTGATGCTCAGCACCAACTAAACTTTATTCATCATATACTAAAAATTACTCAGCTTGTACTATTTTTCATCTTTTCTTGGCACCTCTTGTTTTGCTCTCAGCTTCTACTAATTTCTGCTCAGTTTGCACTTGTATATGAGAAAATGTTAGTATGCTAATAGAAACCAAATTTAAATAAAGCTTCTACAAACTAAACAAAATTCATAAACTTCAAGATAGACTAAGATGAGCTCTTAATTGAGAATATGAGCCATTAATGGGCTCTCTCAATAAGAAGCTCTCTTGTTGAGTAGCTTTGTCTAAATAGATAGGATGTATGCTCAAGCTTTATGCTTCAAAAAGGGCTTCAATGGATGATTGTGGATTTTTGGTGTGGATAGATGGCTTTAGTATGGATTTGGCTCTCAAAATAGCATTATAACTTTACTTCATGGATTGTGTTATTTTGCAAAGGGGAAGGATCCAATTTATAGGCAAGAGGCTTGAGGGATTGAGGGCTAAGATGCAAGGATGGGAAAAAGCTTATGGAAGGCTCAGATTGCATGAGAGGAGAGCACATGGATTGTGCTTCCTTATAGCCAATCAAGGAGTGACACATGTCACATGGTGAGAGGATGGAGGAAAGGGCAAGGATGAGTCAACAAAGGAGGCTCAAGAGATAAAATCTTCATAAAGACCCTCATAATGACTTGTAAGAGCAATAAAAGGGCTTGTAAGAGTCATTTATGACCTAGTGGACTTCATAAAGTTTTATGGTTGAGATATTTTGAGGGTGATGAGAGCAAATTCAACTTGAACTTGATTAGAAATGTTTTAAGCTTGTTTAGGCTTGTGCAAATGATTAGAGGATGGATTAGGATGGTTTAGGATTAGCTTAAGGATAGGCAAGTGGATGGCATTTAATGAGGGTGGGTGAAGGAAGAGATATTTGTTAACTTTGGCTTGGGTTAGTAAGTTTTAACCCATGTTTAGGGAATGTGACAAGGTTAGGAGGGGATTAGGATTAGGTTTAAAGACATCTTCTAGAAGAGTCTAGATTTTGGATGAGGATAAAGACTTTCTAGAATAGTTTAGAATTTCCTAGGATGAGGATGAAGACTTTCTAGAAGAGTCTAGAACTTCTTAGGGTGAGGATAAATTAGATTTTTAGGAAATAAATAAAGTTTTATTTATTTCAAGGGTTTGGGTTGAGGAGATATTTATTAAAACTTTTTTAATAAACATGAGGATTAATATTTAATTTTAATTAAATATTTTGAGTTGGGGTTAGGGGTAGGAAATGATGAGATTAGCCTTTAATCGAAATTAAAGAAGGATTAGAAGATTTTGGAAGAGGTTATTGGTCATAAGGAAATTGGCCAATTTTTGGGCAAAAAATAAATTTTTTATTTATTTTAGGATTTTTGGTCAATTTATTAATTAAATAATTAATAAATAAGGAAATAATGTTTAAATAAGATTTAAACATTTTTGGGAGGGATTCCTTAATTAAATATTTTTAATTAAGATAAAGGGATTTAATGGCATAAAAATTAATTAATTAATTAATTAATAAATGATGATGTCATCAGGACTTTTTCAGAAAATAAAAACACTTTATTTTCTAAAGGTTTTTAGGTGTCTACAGCACTAACTGCTTAGCAAGACTTGTCAAACACTTTTATTACTTGATCTTCTTCCAATCTTAACTTGAGTAATCATTCATTTTAGACTTTAAATAGATAAATAATACACTATAGTATCAATATCTTACTTGGTCTTAGTGCTTCTTTTAGATACCGAATAACTCAACTTTTCTCTAGGTAATATTGGTATCTCCTCTTTTTAAATCATCTTCATCAATCAACTAAATGATAGCTTGCAGACCAAAAATCAGCTATCTCACTAGTAGGTAATAGGTTTGACATCATGAAAAAATAATGATTGTTCCATTACAGGTTCTTCACTTAAAAAAAATCTCATATCAACAATCTCCCTCTTTGGCATTGATGGCAAACCAATACCAACAAAAATACCAACAATAAAATAATATCTTTGAAATTTCTCCCTTTGTCAGTATATGTCCTTCCTCTGTAGAGGGTAATGTAATCTTTTTCAATCTCCTTCAATTCTCTATATCCCTCTTTGGAGTATCTCTCCCTCTTTTCTATATTCAAGTACATATCTCCACTTGTCTTCCTTAGCACTTATATCTCCCTATCTCCATGTACTTATATCTCCCTCTTTGACAACAATGCTAAAGAGTTGTCATCTTTGTATGCAGGTATAATCAATTTCAAGTTCTCCCTCTATCACCTTACATGCGATTGTAAGTCTTCTAATTCAGCTTCTTTATTACTTTAGGAAACTCCTAAAGTAATATCCACTACATCAAGTTTTAAGATACAACATTTAGCTTAGTTAATACACAACACTACTCGTGCTTCTTAAGTATATTTGGATAGGGGTATCACCCCTAGTTTACCTCTAAGATATGCATGTGAATCCTTAGGTAAATATTTTGTCAATTTATTAGCTATATGTTCTTTTTTATTCACATATTTCATCCTCACTTCTTTGTCTTGAACCAACTCTCCCAAGTAATGATACTTGATTGCAATGTGCTTAATATTTGTGTACAAAATAGGGTTCTTTGATATGTTTATAGTGTTGATCTTAGATTGGTTTTGACTAATCATTTTTTGCATACTTAATTCATTTACTTAGTTCATGTTGAAAGAGTAATACATGCCAAGCACAACATGTATATGATAGAGTATGTCGAGTCCACAATGAGTGTTGAGCCACTCATGTGCTGAGTCACTCAAGTGTTAATCAGATAGTATATGTCAAGTGACTTAGGAGCTGAGCAAGTAGTGCATACCAAGTGATATAGATGTTGAGTCACAAAATAAAAATTAGTATGTGCCAAGCATCAAGGACTTCAGATGCCAAGTAAGATAATTTTAACATTGTTGTTTGTAAAGACACAAAGTACTATGTAAATAGCTTTTGAGTTGACTTAAAGATGAATTATGGTATTTTGGAGATAAGGATGAATCTTAAGTTGGATTCCCAATGTAATTATATGTAGCCAATTAGAAAAAGGGAAGGTTTAAGTGGAAAAATGGATGAAGCACAGCTGTTGATTCATACCTAACCCTAAGTCACTTATGTCTTCTTGAGGACAAACCTGAACTATCTAGAGTGAAGAGAAAGTGTATGAAGGAGAAAAGAGAGAAGTTTTCATGCACAAATAGAGCATTCATGGTGGCTAAGGAGTTATGATCTGAGATTGCATTATAGAATCAGTTAAAGGAGAATAAAGGAAGAGAAAAGCATACAATAGAGAGACATCTAATCAAGAAAGATCAAGAAATACATCAGTTTAGAGGTGATATGTTATCAAGCAATCAAGTGCTAAACATAGGATAATTGTTGAATCGTTATAGTAGGTGAATCAATCAAATCTCTTAACAAAGTAGTCCTAACAGACTGTATTGAAACCCTCTAATAAGGTGCTTACTTAATTGTGAGTTAAAGTCCTTTAGCAAGGCACACTTCTAATAGGGTGTTGAAATCCTTTAACAGGGTGAGACCTAACTTATGTAGGAGCATCTAGAGGTATAAGGGCAATCCTATGTCACAAAAAAAAAAAAAAGTACTTAGACTTAGTTTTTGTTTCATGTGTTTTCTTTTTTGGATACCCATTTGGGTCAAATAAAGGTTCCAACTCTCACAGTTCCACTATCAGTGTTCTAGGATAGAGTATTTGAACACCTTGGGATATGTGTAAATGCCAAAAAAATAGGAGTATGTAATTGAGCCATCATTTTGGTGAACTAGGAGGTTTAAATTGGCAAGATGAATGTAATTGTAATTTAGAGCATTCTAGAAAAAGAATCAGGTCAAAAGGCCCCACGGTTTGAAAGTTATCACAGTTTTTCGAGTTTTGGAGACCTCCTAAGAATGCTTCAAAGTTAGGTTAGGGGCATTAAATGACCTTTAAAAGGGCCAAAAATGGGAGATGAGCAAAGCTGGTCCATAGGGATATAGAGCGCTTTGAGAGCTTTTCAAAAATGTAAACGGTTCATCAATCAGAGTTACAGTTCAAAAGATATGCCTCCCGAAAGTTCAGTTACCGTTTTGGATTCTTCTAGATTTGCACCAACTTCTAACGCGGCTTCTGGAGCCTTCTACTTGCTCGATGGATGCCTACTAGCACTTTCAAGAATTTATTCCTAGTCCTTAACCCTTTGGGGTCTATTTAAGGACATTTCTGGCATTGTAAAAGGTAGTTCGGAGTGGAGTTTGAGAGGAGGTACTGAAAGGAGAAATTATCTCCAGATTTATGTTATTGTAAGCCCTTAGGGCATGTTATGAAGTCTATTTTCTCTGTACTAAATGTACTAGCTTATTTTCATAGTTAATACAATTTTCCTTTTCCTGTTAAGTCCATTCTGTGCTTGGGTTGTGTCCCCATCAAGTGGTATTAGAGCTGGTTTTCCTGAGTGTGTAGACAAAGCGCCGACTGTGAGGCAGTTTGCACTAGGACTGTGTGGTTGTGGGTTTGAGTTAAGAAGATGCCTCCATGAAGAGAGTGTGGTGGAAGGGCTAGAGCTATTAATCCTAAGGAGGTTAGAGCCCTCCAAAGGTAGGTACAAGCATTGCAAGAGGAGCTTCGTAGAGGAACAAATGTTGTCGCAGGTAACGATAGTGAGGATGACAATGAAGAAGAAGAAATTGGACCAGAAGGGGAATTTGATAGGGAAGTTCTGAATCAGGCAGAGGAAAGGCTTTTTAGAGCCATTACTAAATTTTGGAAAAGACCTACAATTGGTGTGGGTGTATTTTCAGGAAATCTAAAACCAGATGAGTTGATCGACTGGATCAATGAACTGGAAGAATACTTTGAGTATGAGGATATCAGGGACCTAGATAGGGTTAAGTTTGCAAAGGCCAAATTGAAAGGCCATTCCAAAATCTAGTGGCAAGAGGTTCAATTGGAAAGAAACAAAAGAGGAAAGGAGAAGATCACAATGTGGGATCGCATGGTGGACAAATTGAAGAAGCAGTTCATTCCTGTGGACTACGAGCTTGATTTGTTTAAGAAGATGCATGGGTTAAAGAAAGTAAGAAGATCAGTCCAAGAATATATATAGCGGATTTTTATCGACTTTTGATTAGAGCAGGGCATGTAGAAGCAAATAAGGAGAAGGTTTCTCGTTATATAAATGGGTTGCAACCTAGCATCCAAGAGGAATTAAGTCTAGTAAGAATGACCAGCATTGAAGAGGCATACCAGTTTTCCCTACTAGTTGAAGAGAAGTTGAATAAGAGGTTTGAAGGGAGACAAAGAGGGTGTGGTCAAGGAGGAAGGCAAAGTGGTAGGTCATATGGAGGACAAAATGAAACCCAAAAGAAAAATGAAGATGTGGGTACTAGCAAAAACCAGAGGAATGAGGGTTTCAACCGCTCCCATGATCAAGACTTTGGAAATTAGAGAGGAAGAGGTAGAGGAAGTGGAAAAGGAAGAGGAGGCTTTTGTGGTACCTATTTCCATTGTAATGAAGCAGGTCATTGTGCCTTCGAATGCCCTCAAGGGCAAGGAAGGACAGATAGGAGAGCTGAGGGTCAAGCTAGGGTTGCTCAGGTAGATGAGGATGCACAATCATCACATTCAGAGGATGCAGAAAGAGGAGAGACCTTGGTGAATGAAAGGGTCCTACTAAGTGGTGAGATTGAACTAGGACAAATGAGGAGTTTGTTTTGTACCAGATGCAAGCGTGAGGATAAATGTTGTGACGTGATCATTGATGGTGGTAGCACTAATAACTTGGTATCAGAAGAGATGGTCTCTAAGCTGAAGCTCAAGAGGGAGAGACATCCTTAGTCCTATTGGATTGCTTGGGTGAAAGATGATCATAAGGTCCTGGTAAGTGAACAATGTCTTGTGAAATTCAAAATTGGGAGTTACCAAGATGAAGTTCTCTATGATGTTATTCCAATGGATGTTTTCCATCTATTGTTGGGTAGACCATGGCAGTTCGATAGACATGCAGTACATGATGGTCATGCAAACACATATTCTCTAACAAAGGATGGAGTTCATCAAAAACTGAAGCCCATGAAAAAGGAAGGTGAAAAGGTATGTAGCAGTGTTAGGATTTGTCTTGTTGATGGAAGGAAGTTTTTAGATGGAATGAAACATCAGCGTATGTGTTATGCTTTGATTCCTAGGAAAGATAAAGAAGGTAGTAGTGAAATACCACTTGAAGTGTCTGGTTTACTAGGTGAATTTGGAGATATTATCTCTGATAATGTTCCAGAAGGATTTCCACAAGGCAAATTAGTCATTAGATAGATCTAATTCTAGGAGCAAGTTTGCCTAACAAGGCTGCTCACAGGATGACTCCTACTAAAACAAAAGAGCTAAACAGATAGGTTCAACAGCTGTTGAGGAAGGGCTTGATTCAGGAGAGCCTGAGTCCATGTGTAGTACCCATAGTACTTGCACCAAAGAAGGATGGAGAGTGGAGGATGTGTAGAAATTCTCAAGCTATAAATAGGATAACCATCAAATACCAATTTCCTTTGCCAAGGATGGATGATCTTATGGACTGCTTGAGTGGAGCTTAGTACTTCACAAAGATAGATCTCAAGAGTGGTTATCACCAGATATGGATACAAGAAGGAGATGAGTGGAAAATAGCCTTCAAGACCAACAAGGGTCTTTATGAGTGGTTAGTCATGCCCTTTGGATTGAAAAATGCCCCAAGCACCTTCATGTGGCTTATGAATGAGGTACTTAAGAAGTTCTTGGGAAAATTTGTTATTGTCTATTTGGATGATATTTTAATTTTCAGCAAGACTTTGGAAGAACATTTATTGCATATTTGCAGTGTCCTTGAAAGGTTAAGGGAAGAGAAATTGTTAATTAATTTGAAGAAGTGTATCTTTGCAAAAAGGGAGTTAGCCTATTTGGGGTTTGTTCTATCACCTGAAGGTCTCAAAATGGATCCAGAGAAGGTAAAAGCCATCTTGGAATGGCCTACTCCAAGGTCTGCTACTGAGGTAAGATCATTTCATGGTCTGGTTAGTTTTTATAGGAAGTTTATTAAGAATTTTAGTGGCATATGTGCACCCCTAACTGACACCATAAGAGGGGATAGAAAAGAGTTCAAATGGACTGTAGCATCAACGAGAAGTTTTGAATTGTTGAAGAAGAAGGTGACAATACCACCTTTGTTGGCACTTCCAAATTTTAGAAAGGTGTTCCAGGTGGATTTTGATGCTAGTGGTAGCACTATTGGGGCTGTATTGAGCCAAGAAGGTAAGCCTATTGCATATTTTAGTGAAAAATTGAATGATGCAAAGAAGAAGTATTCTATTTATGATCAAGAGTTCTATGCAATAATTTAGGCCTTAAAGAAATGGAGGCATTATTTGTTGCCAAAGGAATTTTTTTGTATACTAATCATCAGGCATTATAGTACCTAAATAGCCAAGGTAAATTGAATCAGAGGCATATGAAGTGGGTAGAGTTCTTGTAGAGTTATACATTTGTGTTGAAGCATAGAAGTGGAAAATCTAACAGGGTTGCAGATGCACTAAGTAGGAGATAGTTGTTGCTTACAGTAATGCAGGTTGAAGTAGTTGGGTTTGATAAACTCAAGAATTTGTACCCTGAGGATCTTGATTTTGCTGAAGCATGGAAAGCTTGTAAAGAGCCTGTTGCTGTAGATAAAACCAAGTGGTTAGACTGTTTGATTCAGGATGGCATGTTGTTCAAGGGTAGTCAATTGTGCATTCCAAGAAGTTCCATGAGGGAAAATCTGATTAAGGAGAAACACAGCGAAGGGATGGTAGGACATTTTTGTCGAGATAAGACCATTTCCATTCTTAGAGAACATTATTTTTGGCCTCAGATTTCACAAGATGTGAAGAAGTTTGTACAGAGTTGCCAAGTTTGTCAAGTTGCCAAGGGATTTAGTCACAATACTGGACTATATCAGCCATTGCATGTTCCATTAAAGCCATGGGAGGACATAAGTATAGATTTTGTTCTTGGATTGCCAAGGACACAACGCAACTTTTTTTTCAGAGAGGTGGTAAGACTACATGGTCTTCCAAGGAGTATAGTTTCTGACAGAGATACTAAATTTGTGGGGTATTTTTGGAGGACATTTTGGAAGAAGTTGAGAACATACTTGAAATTCAGTTCCACACATTACCACAGACTGATGGCCAAATAGAAGTGATAAACAGAAGTCTGGGCAATTTGCTGAGATGTTTACTTGGGGATAAGCCCAAGGGATGGGATTTGATTCTACCACAAGCAAAGTTTGCTTACAATAACTCTATAAATAGGAGTGCTGGAAAATCACCATTCCAAATTGTATATCAAAGTAGCCCAAGGACTGCACTAGAATTGAGGAAGATAGAGCAAGGGGAGAGGACAAGTGTTGAAGCTGAAGAATTTGCTAAACATATCAAGTGTCTACATGAGGAGGTTTAGGCACACATTACCAAGATGAATCAAGAGTATAAAGCTAGGGCTATCAAAGGAGAAGACATAAGAAATTCCAAGTAGGGGATCTAGTCATGGTGCACTTACGAAAAGAAAGATTTCTAACCGGTACTTGCAACAAACTAAAAATGAAGAAATTTGGCCCCTGCAAAATTTTGAAGAAACATGACTCAAGAAATGCATATGAGGTGGAGCTACTAGATGGTGTTCACATTTCTCCTATTTTCAACATTGCAGGCTTAACAGAGTATCATGATGATGGTGCAGATGAGGAGCTGGTGTTAGAGCAATGTCCAATTCCTACTTCTAAGAAGGAGGAGATAGAAGATATTCTAGATCATCGTGTGGGTAGAAGTACCAGAAATAGGCAGTATGAAGAGTATTTGGTCAAGTGGAAAGGATGGTCAATCGAGGACTCAACTTGGATTTTAGCAGCTGAGGTTTCCCATTTGGGATTTCCTCTACCATTCATAAAGTGACAGGGTCACTTTTCAATCTACCCTGGGTGTCTGATGCAGGAGCATCCAGAGGTATAAGGGCAATCCTGTGTCACCAACAAAAAAATGTACTTAGACTTAATTTTTGTTTCATGTGTTTTCATATCTGGATACCCATTTGGGTCAAATAAAGGTTCCAACTCTCACAGTTCCACTATCAGTGTTCTAGGATAGAGTATTTGAACACCTTGGGATATGTGTAAATGCCAAAAAAATAGGAGTATGTAATTGAGCCATCATTTTGGTGAGAACGGAGGTGTAAATTGGCTAGATGAATGTAATTGTAATTTAGAGCATTCCAAAAAAAGAATCAGGTCAAAAGGCCCCATGGTTTGAAAGTTATCACAGTTTTTTGGGTTTTGGAGACCTCCTAAGAATGCTTCAAAGTCAGGTTAGGGGCATTAAATGACCTTGAAAAGGTCCAAAAAATGGGGGACAAGCAAAGCTGGTCCATAGGGCTATAGAGCACTTTGAGAGCTTTCCAGAAATGTAAACCGTTCATCAATCGAAGCTACGGTTCAAAAGATATGCCTCTCGGAAGTTCGGTTACCATTTTGGATTCTTCTAGATTTGCACCAACTTCTAACACGGCTTTTGGAGCCTTCTACTTGGTCAGTGGATTCCTACTAGCACTTTCTAAAATGTATTCCTAGTCCTTAACCCTCTGGGGTCTATTTAAGGACATTTCTGGCATTGTAAAAGGCAGTTCAGAGTGGAGTTTGAGAGGAGGTACTGAAAGGAGAAATTATCTCCAGATTTAAGTTATTGTAAGCCCTTAGGGCATGTTATGAAGTCTATTTTCTCTGTACTGAATGTACTAACTTATTTTCACAGTTAATACAATTTCCCTTTTCCCATTGTGTCCATTTTGTGATTGGGTTGTGTCCCCATCACTAATAGTCTTTGTAAGCCTTTAATAGGGTAGACCTTTCACATGGTAGATCATGTCTTATGATCAAACATTGTAACCTTCATTAGATACACTTCATTATTGTAGTAGTGAAGATTTCTTAGTGTCATCCCTACCCCATTTTTACCTTCTCAGTGGAGGGTTTTTGAGTAATCATATCTAGTATCATATGTGTGTGAATGTTTATATGTTTACATGATTTAGATGTATATGCTTTAGATGTTATTTTAGTTTACCTAGTGAATGTATGAGATCGATGTGTGGTGAAAGTTTCATTGGTCAAAATTTAAAATTCTAATTCACCCCCCTAAGAAGTTTACCTTTCCTAAATTGTAATTCCAACATAGCACTTGTATTATCACAATAAAGTACCACAAGTTTAGTGATTTCCTTCTTCATACCTATAGACACTTAAAATTGTCTTAAACACTATATTAATTAATTTAATATCTCCCTTGACACTATAATTATTCATTTATCAATTAATTATATTTTTTCATGTTCCCCTCCTTATTTTAAATAGGTTCACTTCCCTAATTTATTTAAATTTAATTTAAATGCATCCCCTCTAATGTGTTAAATTTATTTAATGCATAGTGCTCCATAATCTCCTTTTAAATAAATTTCAATTTATTTCATTCCCTACACTTTATTAAATTCTAATATCCTATGATTAAATTAAATCATATTTAATTTAATCTTAATCCCACCTAAGACCTAGTCTCACCCATCACTCTCATCCTTCTAAGCCTAGCCACTAGTTAATCCCACTTAATTATCCTAAACACCTTCCTAAGCACATCTTAGTCCTAAGTATTTGCTCACACATGTGTGAGCAACTCAAGATCCAAGAAAGCCTCCCTTTTATTATTTTATTCAAAGCCTCTTACAACTCTTACACACTTGTCCCCCTTTCCTTTCTCCAAGGTTTCTCACACATGTGTGAGCAAACCTTGAGCCATCACTTTCACCAAAAAGGCTTATGTTGACATTTGTATGGCCTGTTTCCTTAGCCCATGTGTCTCCCTTGTGGCACCTATGTGGATGCCACATAAATGTCGCCTCCCCAAGGTGTCTCTCAAACCTATAAATAGAGCCCTTGTCTAAAGTATTTCACATCTCCTCCATTGCATTGTTATCATGCTAGTTTGTGTTTAGAGTTTTCTAGTTGTTTTAGAGATTTTAGTACTAACCCTTTGGAAATTTTTTACTTCTTGAATTGTTTTTCATATTCATGATTTTATTGCACTCTTATATTTGCTTCTTACATCCACTTCCACCATCTATTGAGTGCTCTCAAGAATGGTTGGTTCCATAGGCATCTCTTGAAGCTTTCTTCATCATTGAGTTTAGTTTCATATTTATCATTGCATATCATTTATCAAATCATGAGATTCCATAGTTGTTTTCAAGAAGAGCACATCCACATCCCACAAACTAGAGCACACTAACAAGGTTCACATGAGTGTCCTTGTTGAGCTACTCCGAGATTGTGTGGTGAGTCTTTTCTTTTAGTTGTATTTAGTGTAGTAAAACACAAGGATAGTTAGTAGTGCTTTGTTTGATTTAAATATTGATATATGCACATGCTACTAATGTTCTTTTTATCTATGTGTGCTCCCTACAAGTTAGTTTTTCACATATACATTTTGACATGCCTGGGGGGACCCACGTCCCTCAAAATATTCATATTTTAAGCTACAAATTGTCAATTTTCTAAAAATAATATGGATTTTGATTTATGTTCACATGCAGTGTCATTTGCATAGATGAACTATAGTCTCCATTGTTTAGTGTCTCTGTAAAATGTCATCTCTGCCAAACTAGCATCTTCACCATTAGAGTGTCGTCTTTTCCATATAAATTGGCATCTCCACCAGTAGAGTGTTGTTTCTATCATATAAAGTAGTGTTTCCATCACCTTTAAGATGGCATCTCTGCCTTTGAACTAGACTCTCCACCTTTGAGATGGAATCTCCATTGTAAAATATCATTTGTGATTTCTTAGTGACTTATTATTTTGGTGTTTGTGATTTCCTAGCAACCCATTATTTTAGCATCTGTGATTTACTAACAATTCCTAGTTTTGTTATTAGTGATTTTTCTAGCAGCTACAAGTTCTATTGTCTATATGGTTTGGTGTCTCCACTCTACTAATGTCATCTGTGATTGACCAGAGTAAGTATTAGAGATTCATTGTTTCCTCTTATGTTGTCTCTATTATGTCATCTTTGAAGTTTTGTCACCTGTGTCTACATTCTTTTGTTTGTGTTTTTATTTTTGTTTAAAAAATAAAAATCGACTTTTAGTGGTTTTGTAGGATATGGCTGATTCTAAGTTGATTTATGTATATAAAAAATTACAAAAAAAAAAAAGTTATAATAAATTTTCTCATAGAAAATCCTTCATTTTGGAGATTTTCTTTTTGTGAGGCTAATCAAGTTGTTTATTGCAGCATTTGTAGATTGGAGCATTGTACAAACACCTAACAATGTTTTCCTGCAAATTTTCTTAAAGTTTTTTTGTTCTTGGAAAATTAACTTGAATGCTTAAAAACTTATCTTTGAATGTATGTTGCACTTAATTGAGTAAATCAAACAAATTCTTGAATATCTTGAAGCTAAAACAATCCAAAACTCAATCTTGAATCTCTTAAAGGAAATCTATCATTGGAATGAATGTGCTAAACTCAATCTTCAATGCCATGGATTAAAACCTAGATATTTTTCATTGGAATTAATGTTAAAATACACTTGAGTGCCCTAAATAGAATACATTTTTCATTGGAATACATGCTAGTGAACACACTCTTAAGTGCTTAAGGATCAAAGAACCATTACGATGAAACACTGAAGTTTGGTGCTTAAAACAAACACTCACTCAATCTTGAATGCTTAAAAGAATTGACTCTTTCCTTATCAAATTTCTTGCAAGGACAATGCTTGATTTACTTATGTTGGTGAACTCTCAATTTTTATTATGTTGATGACATTATCAAGTTGGAAACAATATTGTATGCTATAAACATGAGTGTATTCAACAATAGATTACAAAATCTAAAGCATCAATTGACAAACAAAAAGTGTCTTTTAAACCTAAGACCACTTAAGTATTCACTTCTCTTGTACCTTTGGGTGATCTTGAGTGCACAAGAAATAAATGTCCTTGTTTTACAATTCTTAGGTGGCCTGCTTGGGGATTTCATCACCCTTTGGGATGACCTCAACTCTAGCATTCTAGTAGAATATAAATATCGGGAGGTGAATTAAAAGACACCTCTCTTAAAAGTAAAATCTTGTCACTCTTGGCTAAGCACCAAAGAATTTTGTACCTTTGGGAAGTGAAAGTGGATATTTGGGTTACCATCTCCTCCTACCTATGTGGCATTATTTTCTTTCATCTACAGATTTGGGCCTCCTGCACCTTGCATATATTGAGGACACCCCTAGCTAAGCTTGTGTATTCTAATCAAAACCTTATAGGATTTTTGGTGTGTTAGACATGCTAAGTGTTCAAAAACCTCCCCATTTTAAGGGGATGTACCATCTAAAATTTTCTTGTATATATTTCATTGTATGCTTTTGTATGTTATGTTTCAAAAAATTCAAAAACATCATAAAAGTTCAAAATTTAAAAAATTCAGAAAATCTCAAAAAATAAAAAAAACAAGTCTTGTTTTAAGTCCTCTTAGTCAAGTTGTCCACATCAATTCCAAATCACTTCTTCTATCCATCAAATTCATCACCATCATGCATCTCTTGTCTTAATCATTCAAATCATTCCTCAAAGTCTTAATCAACTCAACCATCCTAATCATTTCCTCATCTTCTTAATCATTTAATCAAATTCCTAATCTTTATCCTAGTCATGATTCATAAACCACATCAAGATCCAATTCCCTCATCTAACGATTCATCCTCATGATTCTTAATCCAATCCCTTGTCGAATTCTTTCCTTTCTAATCAATTTCTAATTCAATCCATTTACATCTTCAATCCAAAATCAATCAATCTTTCATCATCTATTCAAATATTCTTCTACTTCAATTTTCATAAAATATTTCACTTTGGACATAGGAGCACCATCATAATCCTTGGACTTTAATCCTAGCTATCTTGAATGACCCAAATCTTATCAAGGTTATCTCAAACCTTCATCCAATATCAAATAAAATCAAACCAATATCAAGTCAAATCCAATCCAAATCAAATTAAAACAATTCCAAAACTGCACCTAGTCCTAAGTCATATTACATACATCATCAAATCTTTTATCACATTTCATCTAAGTTCATGGATAAGAATTGGCTTAACCAAATGGTTAAGGACCTTCAAAGATAATATGGAGTCACATCTCCATCACAAACCCCATATCAAATTAATCCTCAAAACTTCATATCTAATTCTAATCCATCTCATGTTCATTATTCTTCTACATTTGACAAGGGAAATCCACGTCATTATCCTTCAACCACATATGATTTCGTTCATAGCCCACATAGTTCCTCAAACAGAATTTCATTTCCAAAGAAATTGAAGAAATCAAGAATTCTATCTTGAGCATAATAAATCAAAAGCAAAAATCTAGCTTCCAAGACATATGTCCTCTTCCCCCATGTTTCAAAGACCATAATCCTCATGTCCCATCTAGGTCAAATCCTTCATGCAATTCCCTATACTTTGAGTTTAATGTCCAAAGCCATCATCCCAATCCCCTACCCAACACCCAATTACCACATAATCCTAATCCTCCAAAATCAACATCATCACCACCTTGTAATAGATTTATCTCACTAGAAACCTTTTCTAAGTACAAAACCAAAAATAAAGTGATCCAATCACCCAAAGTCATACACCCAATTCCATCTCAAGACCTTCCTCCAAAGCATTTAATTATAGATTCCTCTTCTCCTCTCGATCTGAGCATTTCTCCATCCTAATATTCCCTTATCCCTCAAGATCCATTAATCCCTCTTATTCCATCTCATGATCCCCTTCCTAATCTAGATCAAGACATCCCATGTACTGTGCACATTATTGATTCCATTATGTTTCAAGAGTTAACATCCATAGATTGTCCTCCTCATGAAGATGTTCCTTCTATAAAATCTACTAACTATCTCCTTGTCAAGATCAAATCACTCCAACTCATGGTTCCATTCCTCCACTCCATTATATGATTCTATTCCATGTCATGATTCAATCATTCCACCACTTAATCCTCTTTTAAGTCAAGATCAAAGTACCCCTTCATGTGCATCTCATGAGCCCAGTCCATTTCATGATCCTATTATCCCTCATGATTCCTCTCAAGATACCAATCCTCCACAAGACCATGCCACACCTATCCAATCCACTCATGAACCCCCTACACATGGACTCGTATCTTGTATTGAAAATGATAAGTATCCCATTGAAGAAATAATGTCTCAAGATTTTGGTACACCTTCCACTCCCTCCAAACCTAAAATTCCTCCATCCAAACCTAAATGTTCCCATCATCCCTATTCCAAGTCCATTTTGGACCCTTATATCCATAATCTATTTCATCCTTTATTTCCATCCATTTTGGGTCCTTACATACATCCATCCACCATATCCAATTCTTCCACTTCATCCCCTCATACACCCACTAAAGATCAACAAAGTCACACATCCTTGAATTTTTTCCAATGTTCACCATCCATAAGCTCTCCATCCCATTTTTCCTCATGTTGTTGTACCATGGCCAATGGAAGAAAATTGGATGCCAAAGATAAAGTGAATCAAGACAAAAATCTACAAAAATCCAAATATCAACATGTCCCCTCTAAAGACATGTCCAAGATAAAAAAAAAATGATCCAAAACAAAATTAGAAGGCCACAAAGGCTGAAATAAAAAGTTCAAAAATAATGTGGATTCCAAAGCTACTTAATGCAGCAATTATTCTCCAAGAAAAATTCAAACTGGCATCCAATTTCACTAATCCAAAGGTTTCCTTCATTCATAAATCCTCAAAGCTTCCATTTATCAATGACAATCTATTTACCTCCTTCATCCACTCATTCAAAAGTATTCCAACCTAGCATCCATCAACCATGTATCAAAACTTTGTTATTAGTCCTTGACCTTCATTTCACAATCCTCTTCATACATCTATGCGAAAATAGTAAAAATTCCTTGAAAATAACAAAGAAAGAGAAATAAATATCAAGGGATACCATCCATTTATCTAGATGCTTGAGTCCTCCCTTTATTTTCCTATCATGTATCCAATGTCATACAATTCCACATTTCCTCTTACACTTGCACTCTACACTGGGGGTAAGCTCAATCCATACTTTCATCTATCATTCATCATCCTTTTCCATCCTTGATCTTGACTATCCCTTTCATTTCATCCATTCATTCTCTTTTTTCAAATCCATCCATTATGTTATGTATTTCCATCCACTTTCACATATTTGATCTTGACATCATATCCATATCTTATATCCCTTGTCCATGTTAGATTCATTTCCTCTAGCCTCCATCCATACTCCTACATACTTCCATCCTTCTTTCATATGTCCTTGGTCTTGGTTACCCCATCCATTTCATGTCCCACATTTAATCCATACTCTTCATATCATTATCCCTATTTCATACCTTCCCTACCATATCCCTTATGCCTTCCATTTTCACTCCTATGCTCATGATCAATACTAGATGCATGATAAAACAATGTCCATACATGCTTTGGAAGAACACATGTCTTCACTTCCTCCATACAATAACCTTCACACTATCTTTCCATGTTCATTCATCATTTCCTACCATTTTTCTTATCCTTTGTATGGGGATTTTTTGGTAACTCCTTTGAAATATGGTCCTTGGCTCCCCATTTTCCTATACTGGACCCTTTGGTCCCCCATATTATTCCACCATTTAGGTATCCCGACTCTTCTCATCCATGTATCATTCCTTGGATCTCCCTTTTCAATGGTCCCAACCTAGTCATTTTCATCAATTCAATCAATTCATTTTTCCTTTAATCTAATCACATTCCCTTCTTCCAATTATTTCATACAAATCAATTTCCATCCTATATACCTTTTTTCTTCTAACACAATCTTATCAACATCATTTAGCTCATGCAATCAACTTCTTCCTTCATCCATCATCTTTTCTAAATTCTTCTATTAATCTCATGACATTGAGCTTTAACCCATAAAATAGAGCTTATCAAAATAGTGATTGCAAACAAACTTACACAAATTCACACCAAGACTAAATGGTTTGAGAATTTGTTCCTTTCACACAATTTCTAGTGAACAATCACAAACATGTCAATGCAATTTCAATCAAACAATCAATTTTTGCCTTACAGGATGCATCCTTCCTATACAGGCTTAGGAAACTTCACTATCAACATAAAGTTCATGGGAAGAATTGTGGACTGAATGACTACTTGATCATTAGGTCTATTTTTTATTTTATCTCTGTGTGTCAACAATAGTCTCCTCAAGTGTGCCTTGATATTTAATATCTTGGTATCAATTGAATGGCTTAACTTGATTAGATAGGCCAGTTTGTGATATGATTTTCTTTTTATGCTTTAGTACATCTACGTCAATTTCTAAGTTATGACTATGCACTATTCACTGGGGGCGCCAAGTTAGCACACTTTCCTCCAAGATCCCTAAAAATAATTTGGGTGTGGCTAGACCTCTCCAATGTGTATATGAAATTTGTTCCATCATGACTACGAAAACTACATCTATTTTCCTAAAGTCTCTATTGTTTTTGAGTCTAGTCCACGCAAAGGAATCTTGTTATCTATGCTACTATAGCATTTGGTGCATAACTCCTTTTGCAAAATCAAACTAGGGTGTGCTCTCCCATATGAACACAACTAAATCTCACAATATCATGTAGTTACAATGCATTTAGATTCATCATTTACATTAATCATTATCTAATTCATCTTGCTTCATTTTGGTCGTACCAACAAGCCATGCAAGGCCTTCTTTTAAGATTTTTTTCCCTTCCCTTTTGCTTCCTATGTCTATTTTTGATAAAATGGGGCAAAATATATTCCTTTTTCATTTCCTTGAGGGGGCACCCTCCTCCCTTTTCATCACTATGACATAAATCTTTCCACTCCTCTCCTTGCTATGGCAACCTATATTTTCTTTTCTTTCATGCAATGTCATCCTAACACTACATCAAAGAGGGGTAAAATGTAGACATTTAAAATTGTCCGAAAAACTATATTAATTAATTTAATATCTCCCTTGATGCTATAATTATTTATTTATTAACTCTACTTGTTTAATTAAATAGGTTCACTTCCCTAATGTATTTAAATTTAATTTAAATGCATCCCCTCTAATGTGTTAAATTTATTTAATGCATAGTGCTCCATAAATCCCCTTTTAAATAAATTTCAATTTATTTAATTCCCTAAACTTTATTGAATTCTATAATCCTATGATTAGATTAAATCCTATTTAATTTAATCTTAATCCCACCTAAAACCTAGTCTACACCCATCACTCTCATCCTTCTAAGCCTAGCAAATAGTTAATCCCATTTAATTATCCTAAACACCTTCCTAAACACATCTTAGTCCCTAAGTATTTTCTCACACATGTGTGAGCAACTCAAGATACAAGAAATCCTCCCTCTTATTATTTTATTCAAAGCCTCTTACAACTCTTACACACTTGTCCCCCTTTCCTTTCTCCAAAGTTTCTCACACGTGTGAGCAAATCTTGAGCCATTCCTTTCACCAAAAAGGCTTATGTTGACCTTTGCATGGCTTATCTCATTAGCCCATGTGTCTCCCTTGTGGCACCTATGTGGATGCCACATAGATGCCACCTTCTCAAGGCCTCTCTCAAACCTATAAATAGAGCCCTTGTCTCAAGCATTTCACATCTCCTCCATTGCATTGTTATCATGCTAGTTTATGCTTAGATTTTTCTAGTTATTTTAGCAATTTTAGTACTAACCCTTTGGTAGTTGTTTACTTCTTGCATAGTTTTGCATATTCATTATAGTATTACACCCTTATATTTGCTTCTTACATCTACTTCCACCATCCATTGAGTGCTCTCAAGAATGGTTGGTTACATAGGCATCTCTTGAAGCATTCTTCATTATTGAGTTTAGTTGCATATTTATCATTGCATATCATTTATGAAATCATCGGATTCCATAGTTGTGTTTGAGAAGAGCACATCCACATCCCTCCAACTAGAGCAAACCAACAAGGTTCACATGGGTGTCCTTGTTGAGCTACTCCGAGGTTGCATGGGGTGTCTTTGCTTTCGGTTGTATTACTGTAGTAAAACACAAGGATAGTTAGTAGTTATTTATTTGATTTAAATCTTGATATATGCACATGCTACTAACATTTTCTTGTTTACATATGCTCCCAATAGGTTAGGTTTTCATGTATACAATACCTTTGAGTAGTTGTTTGATCCATGACACATTTGTACAATTTACTATAGTAGCCACATATTCAACTTCAATAGTAGATTGAGATATGCAATTTTGTTTCTTACTAGTCTAGGTGACCTATCTCTTTCCTATGAAAAATGCTCTACCACTTGTTCTCTTTCTACCATCAATGTTTCCTACCTAATTAGTATCTATATAGGCACTTAACTCAAAAAAAATTATTTTTCTTGTAGTATACACCATAGCCTTTTGTTTCTTTCAGATATCTCATAATTATCTTAACAACCATCAAATGATTCTCCTTAGGATTTGTAGAAAATCTTGCAACAATCTCAACAACTAATGCAATGTTAGGTCTACTATGTACTACATATTACAACTTGCCAATCATAGACCTATAAAATGTCTGATTCACATTAGTAGAATTATCATTCCTTGACAGTTTGTGTCCTATCACCATAGGTGTCCTAACTAGTTTTGAATCCTCCTATCCAAAAGTTTTCACTATTCCCTCACATACTTAGCCAAAGTAATGTATATACCATATTTCATCTGATATACTTGCAAACCAATAAAGAACTCGATCTCTCCAAACATAGACATCTCAAATTCTTTCTTAATTTCATTTGCAAATGCCTTACATAATGCATCTTGAAATATGATATCATCAACAAAAATTTCAGCTAGTAAAATACCTTTATCTCCTTCTATCTTTAAGTACAAGTTGTTGTTATCATCAGTCTTCTCAAAACCAATCTTCACAAGATAATTTTGAAGCCTTTCATACCATTCTCTTGGAGCTTTTTAAAACCGTATAAAGCTTTGTGTAGTCTACATACCATGTTCTTGTTGTTTGGATCAAAAAATCCTTTAGGTTGTTCTATGTTAACTTCTTCTTCTAATATACCATTTAGAAATGTTGACTTCACATCCATTTGATAAACTTTAAAACCTTTGTATGTAGAGTAAGAAAGAAAAGTTCTTACTCCTACTAATCTCGCAACTAGAGCAAATGTTTCTCCATAGTCTATTCCTTCTTCTTGTGTATACCCCTTGAAAACTAATCTTTCCTTATTTTTTGTGACTTTACCATTTTCATCTAACTTGTTTCTATACACCCACTTGGTGCCAATCACATTCTTGTCCTTTGATCTGGGTACTAGAGTCCATCTTTTGTTCTTCTCAATCTGATCAATCTCTTCTTTCATGGCTCTACTCCAGTTTTCATTCTATAAGACATGTTTCACTATCTTAGGCTCATGCATGCTCAACAAAAATGTATAATTTCTTAGCCTATTCCTTTTCATTGGTCTAGCTTCTTTATCTTCAATAATTTTTGCAATGCAGTGATGTATTTTCACATACTTTGACAATATTGGTTCTACTCTTCTTTTTTCAATAGTTTTGTCAACTTTAGAATCACTATGTACTTCTCTATCAAATATATTGGCATCTCTTTCATGTACACTTATCTCATAATCATAATGTGCCTCAGCTTCTATTTGCAACTGGTCTCCTGAAGGTAACATGGTTCCTTAATGCAACTTGACATTCTTTGTATGTGACTCGGCAGTCACTAAAACTTTTTGTTGATTTCCAACTTGGTTTACATCATCTTCATAAGCAAGCATACCTTCATAAGATTATATAAAAGATTTTTACTCTTTAGGTTCCTTTACAGGTTCAGCTGCATGCATCAAACTTCGCATTTGTACTTTCCACAACTTTGTTAGTGTTAGTATTTAAACACTTATAAGATTTACTTCTTATGGAATAGACAAGGAATATAATGGCTAATTTATCAAAGTTAACATGAAATAACCTCTTGTTCCATAGCCACACATCATCAAATTCTACAAAAAGACAAGTAGCATCATTCATATCAAGATAAAATAGATTACCTCTAGTCGGATCACCTTTTCCAATTAATTTCTCATTAGTATCATAGATCTTTTCTATCTTGTTCTCAAACTCAACTTTGTGACCTAAACTATTTAGTTATGACACACTCAAAAAGTTATAGTAAGTCCTTCTACATAATAAGCAATTTCACACATGATCCTTTTTGTGATTTTTATTGATCATTTTCCTTTTATCAGATATGGTGTTGTTCAAAACATAAGAGGAGTAACTAGGAGGGGAGGGGTAAATCAATTACCACTAAAATAAATCCCAAATCCCTTAGATGTCAATACAATCCAAAACTCTAATTAAACTGTATTCTATTGTAACTTGGCAAACACACATGCACTTAGCCTACACTAGCAAATGTTGTAACTCAATAACTACTTAACATAAAAATCTTTAAGATATTATTTGTGATCAATCTTACTTACCTTAGTTGCATACACATAAAACAAATAGCATGAACACAGTTGACACCAAGTTTTAACATGGAAACCCAATTTGAGAAAAACCACCAATTGCAACTAGTTACTGATTTTCACTCTTCCAAAAAGAGCCCTGTTAGGAGCCAACCTTAGTAAAGGTTACAAAAAACACTAATAGGTGTGACCTTATTAGAAGAATTAATCATCTTGTTAGGAGTGGCCTTATTAGGGGTCTTTAGATAATTCAATCTAGAAATGTCACCTTGTTAGAGGATTTACAAATAGTTGTTAAGCCAACTTGGTTAAAAAATTTAGATTACGGCTACAATGGTTAGAAAGTAATAATGAGATGACCTGATTTTTTATGCAACTTAATTGTTGATTATACATCTCAATTCTAGCTTGTATACTTAATCCTTCATGATCGAATGTATCTTTGTAGCTCAACAAGGATATTTTTCTTTTCCTTCCACTTTCACTTCCTTTAAGCATCATCAAATCTTCTATTATGTTTCACACATTCAATCCTCAACTTGACCTTATATTTATTTCTTACACATTGTCAAGTTTGCATGAATACAACTTAGAATAATTAGTATTCATCTCCTCAGTCAGCTAGAAACAACAAATAAATCAATTGAACTCAATATGCCCAAACAAGAAAATCCTTCATTAGCCCACCCTGCTCAGTAGACATTAACTCAAAAATGATTTTCCTTTGTTAAGCAAGTGAACTTAGTTAACACTGCATAATCACAAATTTCCTTTGGTAACCAAGTGAGCTCGGTTAACACTAGTTCCATCCAACATTTCCTCTATTAACCAAGTGAGCTCAATTAACACTCAACTTCTACAAACTTTCCTTTGATGGCCGAGTGAACTCAGTAGACACTATCTTTTGAACTAGGAAAACTTTGGAATGCTTGGTAGACATAGGAAATAGTCTTTATTTCTCAAGTGAGCTGGGCATACACTGAAAATACACAATTAATCAATTTTTTTCAACAAGTGCATCATTACCAAACCTTACACTATTTCCATCATAATAATCAAGGGTAATGAACTTACTTTTATCTCTAGTCATGTGATGTGAACACCCACTATCAATTATCCATCTATCACTTTTGTTCACATAAGATACTAATGCACTTGCCTCATCCTCATCAGAATCATCCTTCATTATAACATACACCTCTTCATCATCATGGTCATAAAATCCATATTTGGTTTCCTTTTCAGCAATATAGCAAGACTTCTTTACTTTATCTTTCTAATCTTTATTTTCCTCATCTCTTTTTCTTCTGTATTTGTCTCCACTTCTATTGTTCTTCTTCTCTAGAAATCTAGCAGCAATATGACTAATCTCATTGCAATTAAAGCACATGATAGGTAGCTTACCTTTTAATTTAATTTCCCTTTGCCTCTATAAAATCTCCTTGCCATCAATTCTTCAAGTTGTTCTACATCCTCCTCATCTGTATCACTATCACTAGAAACACATTTTACCTCTTTTTTTTCTCTTTAGGTTCCTTTAATGATAGTTTAGCTTTAAAAGAAGATTCAACATTCTTAGATTTGAAATTATCAAAATTAGAGAGTTTAAAGGTAGTGAGCCTACCTACCAAACCTTCAAGGCACAACTTAGTACCAAGTATACATCTCAGTTCTTGTATGGTAGAAACTCTAATAGCATAGATGTGAAGAAGTGTTCTCATTACTTTTCTCAATACAGTATCATCACCAATGATACCATTAGCTCCTCTAAGAGCATTAACATCATCTTTTATTTTAGAGAAATATTGAACAATGTTCTCAGCTTATTGAATTCCCATATCATCAAACTTACCTCTTAGACTTTCTAATTTGGCTCTTAGCACATTTCTATCTCCTACATAAATTGTGTGTAAAGCATCCCACATCTTCTTTTCAATTTTCACAATCCTTGATGTCATCAAACTCATAGTAACTTAGGGTAGAGGCAATCTACAACATATCCTGATTGTTTTCTTTCTTCCTTTTTAGATCATGGCTCTAGTGGGGTCAACATGCTTAGTGGTGATGGTAGATTGTGTATGGTCTCCAAGACCTCCTTGGTGTAGCTTCATCAAACACTTCCATGGAGGAAATTTTTCCTTGTTAAGGTTGGGTACCTCTCTTTTAGACATCTCTAATCTTTTTCTTTCAGTACTTTCAAATTGATCCTCTCGATCACTATGGCTCTGATACCAATTGTTGGAGTTCTTTAAAATAATTGAGAGGGGGGTGAATTAGTTATCCAAGGTCCAAATGTACAAATAAAAAATTTCAATGCTAGGTAGACCCATAATCATAAAACGTCAATATGCATGCATCCATTAGATCATACAATGCTTAAACTTTGTAGATTAATGTCCTAGGTCAAAACAACTTTGTAGAAATGTAAGCATGTAAAAAAAACAACATTCACACAATTTGACACAAGGATTTTATGTAGAAACCCAATTTGGGAAAAACCACCAGTAACATGCTACCAATTTTCACTCTTCTGAAGTGATACCCTATGAAAGGCCAAAGTTATTAAATTTTATAATACACACTATTAAATGTGACCTATATAAAGGATTTCAATTACCCTATTAGGAGTGAACCTTATTAGAGGACATTAAACCATTCCATTAGAATGCCACCTGGTTAAAAGATTTACAAATGATTGTTAGGTCAACCTTAATCGAAAGGATTTATCGTAGATTGATACAATGATTAGAAAGTAATAGTAAGGCTTGATATGATAACAAATCAGAACTCACTTGTAGATTACAGATCTATATTTCAGTCCTCCATTCTTCTTGGAATTTATACTCTTTAGCTCTGATAGCTTGTTCACTCGTCAAGAATTCATACTATTTTGTCTTCTTTCTTTGCATGCCAACTTTAATCACCTTTGTTTGGCCACTAAGTGAAGTAATACCCTAGACTCATCTTCTTTAGGTTATTACACATGACAACCTTTTCTTCTAATTAGCTATCTGTTGATATCTAATTGAAAAGATCATTTGAAAAAAGATTTTTAAGAAGGAGATTGTTGAAGTAGACTATATGTTTCAATCATTGTTTTGTCATTAATATCAAACCCACTATTTGCTAGCAAGACAATTGCTTACAAGATTCAAGTACTATCACTTAGTTGATTGATGAGGAGGATTTGATCAATAAGATGTAACAAAAGCACCTAGAGGAAAGGTTGAGTTACGATTATGTAATGAAGTATAAAGATCAGTTAAGACAATGATGATATGATGTATTTATGATCTACTTAAGGTTCCAAAATGGTTGGTTACACTTAGAAAGCTTAGAAGAATAAGTTAAATAAAGTTTGTTTTCCAAGCTTGACTGAGTGTATAGTAGGTACCAAGCAAAGTTAGTGAAAGCCGAGTGAAAGAAAATTCTAGTAGATGTCAAGCTACATAGTTGATGCCAAGTAAATTTTATTTGATACCAAGCACCAGTAAAATCTAGTTGATGTAGAGTGATTTTTTAGTTGATGTCGAGTAATGTAGTATGTATCAAAAATTAGAAGATTGATAATGTTGAGCTACTAAATTATGATAAACATCAAAGATTCATCAAATATAATCTAACGAGTTTATTTTCTTGGAACTTGTGAACTCAAAGGAAGATAAGATTGATGAGTTGGTGGCATGAATTTGATGTAAATTGTGTTTAGGAAAATTGAAATGGATTCTAAGAGAAGTTTCTAGAAAAGACAAGATATGAGGTAGATACATTGTATCCTACATAATCCATCCAAAACTCTAATTTGGACAATAGATAATGAGTGGGAAAATATTCTAATTTCCTATATATAGAAATTTTTGGTCATGAAGCAAAATATTTAGAGAGGTTGGTGTTATAAGCGAGAAGCTAAGGAGGAGAAGCAATTAGGGGTTTTGCTTCATCAACTAACCCAAGTGAAGAGTCTGCAATGGCATACCAAGCAAGAAGGCTTAAGGAGATGAATGCTTGAAGGGTGAACAAACTATCAAAGTTTTAGAGTATGAAAGCCAAGCACAATTGAGGACTCAATAGAGATCTATAATCTGCAAGTAAAGTTGTAAGTTGTATCAAATCAAATCTCTACTGTTACACTTTAACAATTGTATCAGTCTAGGGAAAATCCTTTGGATTAAGGTTGACCTAACAGTCACTGGAAAATCCTTTAACAAGGTGGCATTCCAAGTGAATGGCCTAAATTCCTCTAACAAGGCTCACTTTTAACAAGGTGATTGAAATCCCTTAATCAAGCCACATTTAACAATATGTATTGTAACTTTAACAAGGTTGACTATTCACAGGGTATCACTTCAAAAGAGTGAAAAGGAGTAGCATGTTATTGGTGGTTTTTCCAAAATTATTATTCCATATTAAATAATTGTGTCAAATGTTCTTATGAATGTGTTTTGTTTCATTTTTTCCATTTCTACAGCTTGATTTGACAGTAACATATGTCTTAGTAGATACACAATGAATGCATGCATGGGTATGAATGTTTTATGGGTTCACTAAATTATGGAAAAGTTTTATTTTATACATCTAGACCTTGAATAACTAATTCACCCCCCTCTTAGTTATTCTAAAATAATTCCAATAATTAGTGTCAGATCTATCTACTTAAGAGGACTAGTTTTAAGGTACTAGAAGCACAAAGATCAAGATGTCCAAAAGAGAAGTACCCAAGCTCAACAGAGATAACTTTCCTACATGGAAAAGTTTGATGAAGCTACACCTTGGAGGACTTGGAAATCATGCACAATCCACCATTACATTGAAACATGTTGATCTAGTATGACCTCTAATTGTTGAAGATATGAAGAAAAAGAAAGAACACAATCAGGCGATATTGGAGATTGCCTCTGCCCTAAGCTATGTCAAATGATGATATCAAAGGATGTGACACTACAAAGAAGATGTGGGATGACCTAACCACCATCTATGGAGGAGACAAAAATGTTCAAAGAGGCAAGTCTAAGAGCCTTAAAGATAAGTTTGATGGCATGAGAATGGAAGAAGGTGAGAATATTTCTCAATATGTTACTAGGATAAAAGTTGTTAGTGCAATAAAAGGTGCTACTAGTCAAATAGATGATGATATTATGCTAAGTAAAGTCTTGAGGATATTACTACCTATTTATTCTATTAGAGTTTCTACAATCCAAGAATTGAGATGTATACTACGAATTAATCTAGTGCTTGAAGGTCTGGTAGGTAGACTCGTTGCTTTTGATCTATCTAATTTTGACAATTACAAACTAGAGAGTCTTGAAACAACTTTTAAAGCTAAATTGTTATTGAAGGATTTTTAGGAAGTAAAGTAGAAGAAGAAGAAAAGAAAGATAATGTATGAATCTAGTGATAGTGATATAGATGAGGAAGATATTGAACAATTGGAAGCACTACTGGCAAGGAAATTTCACAGAGGTAAAGGCAACTTCAAAGGTAAGTTACCCATCATTTGTTTTAATTGAAATGAAGTTGGTCATGTTGTTGCAAGATGTACATAGAAGAAGAACTACTAAGAAAGAAAGAAACACAAAAATAGAAGAGAAGATGACATTAAAGATTACAAAGACAAAGGCAAGAAGTCATGCTACATTGCTGACGAAAATGATTTTGATGAACACGATGATGAGGTGCTGTATGTTACAATGAAGGATGAATCTAATGAGGATGAGGCAACTATACTTGTGGCTTGTGTGAACAAGAATGATAGATGTATCATTGATAGTGGATGCTCACATCACATGACTGAAGAAAAAAGTAATTTCATTACCTTAACTTGTTATGATGGAAATAGTGTAAGATTTGGTAATGATGCACCATGTTTGATAAAAGGAAAAAGGTCTATCAAACTCACAGACAATATTTCATATGACAATGCTTACTATGTTGAAGGATTAAATTATAAATTTTTAAGTGTGTCACAATTGAATAATCTAGGATGCAAGGTTGAATTTGAAAACAAAACTGCCAAGATATATGACACAAATGGAAAGTTGATTGGAAAAGGTGATCAAACTAGAAGTAATCTATTCTATCTGGATATAGAGGATGCTACTTGTCTTATTGTGAAACTTGATGATGTATGGCTTTGGCACAAGATATTATGTCATGTTAATTTTGATAATTTGGTTAGTATTAGTAACATGAAAAGAATTAGAGATTGCCTAAGTTGAAGAAACCTCATAATATAATATGCAAACAATGTCAATTAGGCAAAATGTTAAAGTCAAGCTTTGAGAGTAAAGCTTATACCTCTAAAGAAATACTAGAGATTGTTCATACTGACTTGTGTAGACCGATTGAAGTGCAAAGCTATAGAGGAGATAAGTACATAATGCTATTTGTTGATGATTACTCTAGGATGATGACAGTCATGTTTCTAAAACAAAAATCTAATGTTTATCAAATGTTTAAGTGTTACTTGGCAAGAGTTGAAAAAGAAATAGGTAAGAGTCTAAAATTCTTGAGATCAGACAGAGGTGGAGAATTCACTTCAAATGAGTTTGAGATGTTCTGTAATGATAGAGGAATCAAAAGACAAACATATGTACCTAGGACCCCTCCACAAAATGGAATTGTTGAAAGAAGAAATAGGTCTATAATGGACTATGCCAGAACACTTATGATGGAGAATAATGTTGCTTTGAAATACTAGAGAGAAGCTATAAGTACTATTGTATGTACCTTGAACTATGTGCAAGTCAAGAAAGGTACTCATTCAACACCTTTTGAACTATGGTATGGATTTCCACCTAATGTGGAATACTTTAAGGTATTTGAAAGTAAGTATTATATTCTTAAAAATGTTATGAATGGAAAGTTTTATGTAAAAAGTGAAGAAGGCATATTCCTTGGATATTCCATAAGAAGCAAAGCCTATAAGTGTTTATATACTAACACTAACAAAATTGTGGAAAGTGCAAATGTGAATTTTGATGAATTTACAAAAGTACATGAGGCTAAACCTATAAAAGAACCAGAAGAATAAAAATCATTTGTATACTTCTATGAAGGAATGCCTGTTGAAGAAGATGCTACAAATCAAGTTGCAAGCCAACAACAAGTCTCAATAACTGTTGAGTCACAAACTATGAATGTCGAGTTGCATTTAGAAATTGAGCTGCATTTAGATTTTGAGTTGCAAAATGAAGAAAATACACATTCTAATTCTGAGATCAATATACATGAAAGAGATACTAAGATACCTAACAAAGATGTACATAGTCACATTGAAGCTAGAAGACGAAATGCAGAAACAAGAGCTGAGCCAAGATTATCTAAATATGTCAAAAGACATCATCCTACTAATCAAATCATTGGAAAAAAAGATGCAAGGCCAATAACAAGAAATAGATTGAGAAGTGAATCATGTTTGTTAAGAATGAAGAAGCCCAAAATAGTGAAAAATGCATTAGAAGACGATGACTGGTACAAGGCCATGGAAGAAGAAATTCAACAAATAGAGAAGAACAAAACATGGAATCTAGTTCCTAAACTAGAAGACAAGAATGTGATTGGCACCAAGTGGATATTTAGAAACAAGCTAGATGAGAATGGTGAAGTGACAAGAAACAAAGCAAGATTATTTTGCAAAGGATATGCACAAGAAGAAGGAATTGACTATGGTGAGACATTTTCCCCTATTGCAAGAATGGAAGGAGTAAGAATTCTACTTGCTTATGCTACATACAAAGGTATCAAAGTTTATTAGATAAATGTTAAATCTACATTTCTAAATGGTATACTAGAAGAGGAAGTCTTCATAGAATAGCCAAAAGGATTTTTTGATGAAAACAATAAGAACATGGTATGCAGACAACACAAAGCCCTATATGGATTGAAGCAAGAATCAAGAGCATGGTCTAAGAGACTTCATACTTATCTTGTGAATATTGGATTTGAAAGGACTAATGATAACAACAATCTATACATGAAGTTAGAAAAAGACAAAGGTATTCTACTATTTGAAATATTTGTTGATGATATCATATTTGGAGGACAAGATGCTTTGTGTAAGGACTTTGCAAACCAGATGAAACAAGAATTTGAAATGTCTGTGTTCAGAGAGATCAAATTCTTTGTGGAACTATAAGTATATTAGATGAAGTATGGTATATACATCACTCAGTCAAAATATGTTAAAGAGATATTAAAGACATTTGGACTAGAGGATTCCAAGTGAGTGAGTACACCTATGATGATAGGACACAAGCTATCAAAAAATAATGATTTAGCTGACATGAATCAGACACTATATAGGTCTGTGATTGGAAAATTGCAATATGTAGTACATAGCATACCTAATATTGCATTAGCTATGGGGATAGTTGCAAGATTCTTTGCTAATCCAAAAGAGAATCACTTGATGGTTGTGAAAAGAATAATGAGATACTTGAAAGGAATAGAAGAGTTTGGTATATACTAAGAGAACAATGAAAAGTTTGAACTAAGAGCCTACACTAGTGTTGATTTGGTTGGAAATATTGATGATAGAAAGAGCACCAATGGAGGATCATTTTTCTTAGGCAAGAGACTGGTTACATAGACAAGAAAGAAACAAACTTGTACTTCCCAATCTATTGCTGAAGCAAAATACATTGTTGCTACTGTAAATTGCACAAACATTGTATGGATCAAATAGCTACTCAAAGAAATGAAGGAAGAAATCATACAACCAAAGACACTTTATTGTGATAATACAAGTGCTATCAATATATCAAAGAATCTAGTAATCCACACAAAGACAAAGCACATTGCAATCAAGTATCACAATGTAAGAGAGTTAGATAAAGACATAGAGATAAAGATGGAATATATTAACTCAAAGGAGCAAATTGTTGATATCTTGACATAACCATCACCTAAGGATTCTCATGAGTATCTAAGAGGTAAACTTGGGGTGATACCCCTACCAAAGGCTATATAAGGAATAGAGGGAGTGTCCTACATCAAACAAGATGATGTTCATTTTATACAAATTGATGCAGTGGATCTTACTTTAGGAACTACCTAAAGTAATCATATAGTTGAAACTTCAAATCAGTCACAAGCAAGGTGACAAAGGGAGAAAATGAGGAAATTGCAAAAGCTTATATATGCATGTATTAAAGATTCCAAGTGTTTGGTATACATCTTTAGCATTGTTGTCAAAGAGGGAGAAAGTACATTAAACTGATCAAGTGCAAGAGGAATAGTGGATAAAGTACATCATTAGAAGATCAAGAGATAAGTGGAAAAAATTCTTAAACTAATCTGTTGATCAGAGAGGGAGAAAAATATTAAGAATCAAGTCAGAACAAAGAGGGAGAAAGTCAGAGAGCTAGAAAGAAAGAGGGAGAAATCCTAATCTACCTAGTAAGAGGGAGATACAAGAAGGAACTCAGAGGGAGTTTTAAGGAAGATATTTTGTAACCTAATCAGAAGATTGAAGTTGTTGAAAGAGGAATACAAGGAATAAAAGTTCTTTTTTTGGAATTGTTTTACTATCTTCACCTAGTCAGTTTGGTTAAATAAAATGTTCATCATTTGATGATATAGGTTGATCAGTTTGGTTTGCCCTCAATGCCAAAGAGGGAGATTATTGATATCTAATTGAAAATATCATTTGAAAAGAGATTGTTAAGAAGGAGATTGTTGAAGTACACTTTGTTTTGATCAATTTTTTGTCATTGATGTCAAACCTACTATTTTTTGGTAACCTACTATTTTTTTTGTACGACAATTGCTTACAAGATTCAAGTACTATCACTTAGTTGATTGATGAGGAGGATTTGATCAATAAGATGTAACAAAAGAACCTAGAGGAAAGGTTGAGTTATGATTAGGTAATGAAGTATAAGGATCAGTTAAGACAGTGATGATATGATGTATTGATGATCTACTTAAGGTTACAAAATGGTTGGCTACACTCAGAAAGTTTAGAATAATAAGTTAAATAAAGTTTTTCTACCAAAGCTTGACTGAGTAGATAGTAGGTGTTGAGAAAAGTTAGTGCAAGCCAAGAAAAAATTCAGTTGGAGCCAAGTGAAAGAAAATTCTAGTAGATGCCAAGCTACATAGTTGATGTCGATTAAATTTTAGTTGATGTCGAGCACCAGTAAAATCTAGTTGATGTCAAGTGATTTTATAGTTGATGCTGAGTAATGCAGTATGTGCCAAGAAATAGAAGATTGATAGTGTCAAGATATTGCATTATGGTAAAGATTGAATATTCACTAAAAATAAGCCAACAAGTTTGTTTTCTTGAAACTTGTGAACTAGGAGGAAGATAAGATTGATGAGTTGGTGGCACAGAATTTGATGTAAATCATGTTTAGGAAAATTCAAATGGATTATAAGAGAAGTTTCTAGAAAAGATAAGGTATGGGGTAGATACCTTGTATCCTACCTAATCTATCCAAAACCATAATTTGGATAATGGATAATGAGCGAAAAAATATTCTAATTTCCTATATATAGGAATATCTAGTCATGAAACAAAAGAGTTAGCAAGTTTGGTGTCATAAGTGAGAACCTAAGGATGAGAAGGAATTAGGGGTTTTGCTTCATCAACCAACCCAAGAGAAGATTTTGCAATGTCATACCAAGCAAGAAGGCTTAAGGAGATGAATGCTTGAAGGGTGAACAAGTGATCACAGCTGCGGAGTATGAAAGCCAAGAAGAATTGAGGACTGAACAGAGATCTATAATTTGTAAGTAAAGTTGTAAGTTGTATCAAACCAAAGGTCTACTATTACTCTCTAACAATTGTATCAGTCTAGGGTAAATTCTTTGGATTAAGGTTGACCTAACAATCATTGGAAAATTCTTTGATAGGGTGGCATTCCAAGTGAATAGACTAAAGTCCTCTAACAAGGCTCATTTTTGACAAGGTGATTGAAATCCTTGAACCATGTCACATTTAATAGTGTGTATTGTAACCTTTAATAGGGTTGGCCTTTCATAGGGCATCACTTCATAAGAGTGAAAAGGAGTAGCATGTTACTGGTGGTTTTTCCCAAATTGGATTTCCACATTAAATCATTGTGTCAAATGTGCTTATGAATGTCTTTTGTTTCATGTTTTACATTTTTGTAAGTTGATTTGGTAGTAACATATAAGTCTTAATAGATACACAATGAATGCAAATGTTTTATGGGTTCATTGAATTGTGTAAAAAATTTATTTTGTACATTTGGACCTTGAATAATTGATTCACCCCCCTCCCATTTATTCTAAAATAATTCCAACACTTTCTCTATAAATAGGAAATTTAGATCTTCTATCACTTAACCACAATCATCCATTTTAGGGTTAGGTAGGATTCAATGAATCTACCCACTTTTTTATTTAGTTCCTCTAGAAAATTCCTCTACAATCTTCCTTGTATTCACCACCAAAAGGTTTACCTTGAATTATGTGGTACCATCTCATCATAGTTCTCTTCCACACATTTCACATAATTCAAGAAAAAAAAATCGTCTTAGATTCATCAAATATTTGATTTAACACTATTTTTTGTCACTCAACTTCTATACTACTCTATCACTTAGCCAACACTAGTTCATTCAAAAAAAACTAAAGTTTACTAATTCTCAATACCAACTAAACTTACTTGACATATACTAACAATTACTTGGCTTGCACTATTTTCATCTTTCCTCGACACCTCTTGTTTTTCACTTAACTTTTACTAATTTTTGCTCGACTTGCACTGACTACTCAGAAAGACTTGGTAGACACTTTTCTTACTTGATCTTCTTCTAGTATTAACTTGAGTAATTGTTCATTTTAGACTTTAAGTAGATAAACAATACACTATAGTATCAATGCCTTACTTGGTCTTATTTCTTTGTTTACATACCAAATAACTCAACCTTTTTTTTGGTACTATTGGTATCTCCTCTTTTCAAATCCTCTTCATAAATCAACTAAATAATAGCTTTCAAACCAAAAATAAATTGTCTCACTAGTAGGTAGCAGGTTTGACATCATTGACAAAATAATGATTGTTCCATTATAGGTTCTTCACTTCAAAACTATCTCATATCAACAATTTGATACTAGGATTTAGCACAAAAATCCAATTTGGGAAAAACCACTAGCAATGTGTCATCACTTTTTCACTCTTTTGAAGTGAGCTCCATTAGGATCCAACCCTATTAAAGGTTACAACACATAGTGTTAAATGTGACCTAATTAGAGGATTTAATCACCTTGATAGGAGTGGCATTTTCAAAGGACTTTGATCATTCCATTAGAATGCCACCTTGCTAAAGGATTTACATAGATTTTTAATTCCTTCAATGATTGTTAGGTCAATAATTGATTAAAAATATTTTAATAGAAACTATTTACAATGATTAGAAAGAAAATAGTAGGGTTTGATATATATGATTGCAACTCACTTTTATAGTTTCAGATCTTTGTTTGGTTCATGTGTTGATTCTCTGATAAGCCTTCTCTATCACCTTTATCTTTGACTTTCTTGGAAACCCTTCAAGCATTTTCCCTTCTTAAACTTAAGTCTTCTTCTTAGATTGTCTTATCAACTTCAACAGCTTTGTTCCCTCTTACTAGAAACATGCACATATTCTTTTCTTTTTTTCTCTTCTTTGCATATCTTGTTTGTGCTCTTCACTACCCTCTTCATACGCTCTCTCTCTCTCTACAAATTTTGGCACTACATTTCCTTAAATAGGTAATTTTGTTGATTTTCCATTTTCCATGATCAGCGTAGATCTTAGGGTTCACAATTTGATTCATCAGGTTTATTGTATTTGTTCATCTTCCTTCTTTTCTAGAAGCTTCTCATTGAATTTTTCATTAGGTACCTTATCCTCTCCTTGAATTAATTGACCTAGCTCATCAATCTTATTTTCAACATGATTTCCATATTCCAAGAAATCAATTGAGTCATCTGGAAATCATGATTTCACATATACACATTCAAAGTACTACCACTCATCCATTATTGAGTTCTGACACTTAGTCATTACTGAATTGGTTAGTCACTGTAGAAAATATAACTCAACATCAACTTGTTTTCTTGATCAATACTGATGCTTGATCAAAACCAAATTTTCTAGCAACTTACTATGGCTTGGCTGACACTAGAATCACTTGGCATGAACTTCAAAGTTCCTCAATCTTTTAATCTATTTCTTATTCAACCTTTACATAAGATGTATCGTGACTTGTATTGTAAATATTTGAACATCAACATGATTTAAACAATCACTATGTCTTGTCAAAGTCTAACTAATAAAATGTCCATTGTAGCTTCCTTTTCATAACTAAACCTTTCCTCTATGTGCTTTTGTTATGAGAAACTTCTCAAATTCTCTTCATTAATCAAATAGATATGACATTTAGATTAGATAGCAATATGTCTCATCAATAGATTTGACATCAATGAAAATAAAATAATGTTCTAATTGTAGTTTCTAATATTCTCTCTCGTTGGCATTGATGACAACACCTCAACATCTCTTTGAATACCTCAAGTATGTTGCATTGTAATAATACCTTTGTTGCCATGCAATCCAAATGATTTCACTTCCATGAGTGACCAATATCATTAGTTTTATTTTGATTCTCATCCATACAATTTTAGAAACTCCCTCTAAGTTTTGAGTTCAGACATCCTCTTGTATCATTCTTCATATTCAAATCTCTCCCTCTTTCATTATGTCTCTCTTCCTCTTTACTAACTCTCTCCCTCTATAGTATATCTCTCCCTTTTTGAAAATAATGTCAAAGACACTAGCTTTATTGGCTTCATTTTTGTATACATCTTGATTATCTAAATATTTGCATGTCTATCTCAAAATTTTCATCTATCTATAATTGATCTATTATGTTGTTCTCCTTCTTTACTAAACTTGACTACCTTAGGCATATCCTAAAGTAAAACTAATTGCATCAATGTTTATGATATTCTAATTAGAAAATTTGATGCAATGCACCATTTCTCCTTAAGTTCCTTTGCTTGAATCACCCCTAATTTACCTCTAAGATATTCATGAGCATCTTAAGGTAAAGCTTCATTGATTAGGTATGCAATTTTTTCTCTAGTGTGCACATATTCTAACTTCACTTCTTTGTCTTGAACTAGTTCTCTCAAGCAGTGGTACTTGATAGCAATGTGATTTTTTTTAGTGTGCATCACTAGATTCTTTGATATGTTAATAGGACTTATGATATCACAATACATAACCACTAGATTTTTAATTTATTCTTTCATTCATTTCAATAATTGCTTGATCCACATTATATTTTAATAGTTCACTACAGTTCCCACATACTCAGCCTCTATTGTTGATTGGGAAATATAGTTTGATTTCTTGCTTGTCCATGAGACTGGTCTCTTTCCCAGAAAGAATGCATCTCTGCTAGTGTTTTTTTTGTCATCAATATTTTATTTCCAATCAGATTTAGTGAATACCTTTAGTTTGAATTTATCATTTCTCTTGTAATATAATACATAGTCTTTTGTCGCTTTCAAATATCTCAACATCCTTTTCATTGTCATCATATGATTTTCCTTAGGATTTTTTGAAAATATAGCAACTATCCCAACACGTAATGCGATATCAACTCTACTTGACCAACATATTGTAATTTTCCAATCATTGATTTGTATAGTGTTTGATTCACATTAGCAGATTCATCATTTTTAGATAATTTATGTCTTGTAGACATAGGTGTGCTTACTGGTCTTGATTCTTCCATTCTAAAAGTTTTAAGTATTTCCTTGATATATTTTGATTGAGTAATCAAAATACCAAACTTCATTTGATACACTTGCAATCCCACAAAAAAATTTATTTCACCAAATCTTGACATCTCAAATTCCTTTTTCATTTCATCAACAATTTTTTTCATAATGCTTCTTTTCCTCTAAATATAATGTCATCAATAAAAAATTTAGATAGTAGTACTTAATTATTCTTACTAGTCTTCAAATATAGATTATTGTTATCATTTGTCCTTTCAAAACCAATCTTCGCCAAATAATTGTGTAATCTTTGATACCATGCTCTTGGAGCTTATTTCAATCCATATAGAGCTTTGTTCAATTTACATACCATATTTGTCTTGCCTGAGTCTACAAATCTTTCAGATTTCTATGTATGCTTCTTCCTTAAGTATATAATTTAAAAATGTAGATTTCATATCCATCTGATATACCTTGAAATTCTTGTAGGTTGAATATGTAAGAAGAGTTTTGACTCCTTCTATTCTTGCTACAAGAGAAAAAATTTCTCCATAGTCAACTCCTTCTTGAGCATATCCTTTGCATACTAATGTTTCATTATTCCTTGTACCTTCACCATTTTCATTTATCTTATTCCTTAAAACCCACTTTGTTCAAATAATATTTTTGTCTTCTATTCTTGGTACTAGGGTCCGAGTGTTATTCTTCTAAATTTGTTCAATTTCTTCATTCATTGTCTGGATCCAATCTTCATTGTCTAGAGCATCCTTCACAAATTTGGGCTCAAATTCACAAAGTAAGCATGTATCATTTCTAAAGAATTTATTTCTTGTCTTAACACGAGATTTTGCATCTCCAATGATTTGTTTCAGTTTATAGTGTCTTCTTATGTACTTGGCTAGCAGATGTGGTTTCCTTCTCTATTCTTTAACAAGTTCATCTTGAAAAATAATCTCAAGATCATTATTTGTTTCTTATTCAGGTTTAGGCTCTAATTTTATATGCTCAATATTTTCTATCTGATAGTCATCATTGCCTACCTATGACTCGACATCTTGTATCTATTTCTCAACACCCACTATATGTTGCTCAACAACCTATTGTTGCACTTTGTCATTTAATGTCTACTGGGAAAATATAGCTTGGCTTGCTTGTTTGGTAGGAGTGCTAAGAGAACCATCATCCACATTTATAAATGTAATGTAATCTTCAAGTTCTTCCTTACATTCAATATCATTTCTTTCAAAAAATTTGTCAACTTTCACATTTGTGCTTTCCACAACTTTGTTAGTGTTAGAATTTAAACACTTGTAAACTTTACTTCTGGTGGAATATCCTAGGAATATACCTTCATCACTCTCTGCATCAAGTTTTCTATTCCTATTATCTTTGAATATATAGCATTTTCTTCCAAATATTTTGAAATATTTCACATTAGGATCATATCCATACTATAATTCAAAAGATGTAGCATTTGTACCTTTCTTGACTTGTACTCTATTTAAGGTATAGATAATAGTACTAACAGATTCTCTCTAATTCTTATGTGATACATTCTTCTCCATCATTAATGTTCTTGCATAGTCCATTATTGATGTGTTTCTCCTTTTAGCTATCGCATTCTAAGGAGGGGTCATTGGTTCTGACATCTTTCTCTTAATTCCTTTATCATTGTAGAATGTAATGAACTCATTGGAAATGAATTCACCACCTCTATTAGATCTCAAACACTTCAAAATCTTCTTGGTTTCTTTTTCAACTTTTTCCAAATACCACTTAAATAACTAAAAACCATCATATTTAGCTTTGAGAAACATCACAGTCATCATCCTAGAATAATCATCAACAAATAGAATGAAATACTTATCTTCACAATATCTTTGAACATCATGTTCGCTCTTGATTTAATAGTGATTATTATTACCAATAGACAAAAAAATTCATTACACCTAAAGATAGCTAATACTCATATTTAGCATAATAAAATGTGTCTTTGGGCCAACTTCACAAAGCATACATGCTTTCTACACTTTTGGCTCTACAAGACCAAGGTGGGAGTACCTTAGAGATTCCAATATTTTCTTGACTCTTACCCTTAATCCCTAACATTACAGATATGGTCCAATTTCTCTAATATATGTGAAACCAATCATGAACTGTAGCTGCTAACAATACCTCATGAACTTCCACAAATAGATGATGACCACCCTTATACATGGGATACAATATTTGACTAATTTAGATTTGAATATAGATTGGGTAGATGTAGCAGAATTTACTTCAATTTGTCTCTATTTTATATGATCAGTGCCTTATCCATTGTTACACAAAGTCAACTATTAGTAGGGGATCTAATTCAAATAAGTTGTAGATGAATTTATCAACTATAATCACCAATTCTCATTCTTATGAAATATCCTTTTATAAACTCATAGACTCTACTAATTTATTTAAGCACTTCCTTAATTCCTTGAATCAAAAGCAACAATAGAATTAGTATACAACCTATCCAAATTGCATTCAATTAGTTAAACCTTATTTAACTGATCTCAAAGTAAACAAACTCATAAATTGGAGATAGAAATTGATAACACAAATGCAGTGTAAGTACCCTTTTGTATTATCCTTTGAACATACTAATACAATAACCAATAGAAATTTAATGAAAATCAGAATATCTTGTTGGTTCTGTCATTGATTTATATCATCAGAGAGTACAAATTATGAAAGTAACTCTAAACAACTACATTAAGTGGACTGACTATGCTTTTCTTGAACAAAACAAAAATTATACAAAATTTTTGAACCATTCTCTAACTTTGGGATCTCACTTATATAGGGTGAGATGCAGCAAGATTTAGGTATAGAGAACTGATAACTATCCTTTAGACAAAATATTTCTACATTTTGCTACTATCATAAAGGACAAAATTTTGTGCAACAAAAAAGATTTTTTATCATGACATTCCTTTGTGGAACCATTTTTCTATTCCACCTAGTGATATGATTTCTTCACCTAAAAAGAGCTAATAATTGGCCTTTCTACTATTCTAAATCCTTAGACTATGTTGTCATCAGGTGTGTCAGTGATGTATTTGGATCTAATCTCTACACGTTCACCTCAACTCTAGCATCTTCACTTGTATCATCATGTATTGTTAAAGTAATAGTTATTTTCTCTTCCTCTATTGCCATGTCATCAATTTGGACCTCTGTGCCTACAACTACAATTTGTTGCTCACCTTTATTCTCTTCCTCCTTTTGATCTTTAGATGGTGCATCAATTATCTATATATCATCTTGTTCCATCTCCTCATCATCATCAGTTTCAACATCTTCTAACTATTCACTAGGAGAAATATTTTCCATCCACTTGTCAAAAAAGTGTGTCATATGGCCAATTGAACTGTAGAATACCATGTCATTTCTTAATCACATATTCAACTACTTTGTCAATTTTAATAAAATCTTGCTTTAAAGAATCAAATAATAATTGGCCCTTTACAATTTCCTCAATAGTAGCTTACCAGTATGCATTTCTATTTTCATTTATGACTCTATTCATCCTTAGAAAAAATAAGTCATCTAATTCTTTGGCCCATTCTTCTCTACTTTTCAATTTATTCTTCATTTCTAAAGCATGTAGAAATAAGCCAAAATTAACACTCTTGTATTTATCCAAGTAGCTAACAATTCTCCTCTATAGCTCAACTCTTTTATCATCAAACTTGGAGAGGTCATTAACAACATCATAAGTTTTTTCTATATAATCGTGTGATAAACTGATGATAGAAAAACATAAAAAGGTGACCTTTTTTCTCCTTGTATTAGACTTATTAACAATTGGCTTCAAAGCTTCATCACTTGCCTTTATTTCATCTCATATGTTCACTTCCTTTGCTATTTGATCATAAAACAAGGGCCATTCAATTTTATCAACCAAATACATAAGAGCCTTTCTCAATATATCCTCATATTGCACATTTAACTTTACATGTAGTGCCCACAATTTTCTCTTCTCCTCTTCAAATTTTTTAGATGTATAATACTATGGCCTCTACGATGTATAAAGAACCTTAATAAGGGGAGTGGATTCAAAAGGCTCCATTGGTGGGTGAGGATATGTGATCCTTGGCCTAGTAGACTGTCCCATCATCTTATTCTCAAGTTCAATTCTCCTTTGAATTTCTTTATTGTAGGCTTCCAGAACGTTTTCATATTTATTTTGCAATTCAAACATTGCCTTTTTTCCTCTTTCATTTGTGGCTAAATTCAAACCAAATACTTCTTTACCTAGATGTGTAACTTCTACATTAGTAGTATCTTCCACCCTTTTCACTATTAGGTTACCTATTAATCTAGCATTATTAGGCTAGGAGGAGCCAGTCCTAGATCCTTTCCTTATTGACTAAATGACTAATGTAGCCTAGTCTTCACTGAATTTGCCACCTATTATTTATTTATTCCCCTAATCCTCTACATTTAATTTTCTGAAATAGAATTAAAAACTAAGGCATCTTCTATATCCCAATTTGAGAGCAACATAACACCAAATGCTTTTATCATTTTTCTCCCCTCCTCAGGGGTCATGTTCTTGAATTCCTGTGTCATTTCTTCTTTTATCTAACTCTCTGCATCTACCTCTTCCATCTCTAGATGCTCTGCTCTCAAATTATTACATCTTTCTTCAAACATTTCCATGTTTTTTCTCCAAGCAAACTAATGGAAGGCTCTAGATTTAACAAAATCATCATCAAATATGAATTCATGGTAGGCTTGCTCCATTATAGGGTCCAATTCCCTTCCTCTATAATTTTCCACAGTCAATTCAGGGCTTGGCATTAAAGGCTCCTGAGGATTTTTCTCATCTAACTCTCCCTAGGTAATGAATACTCCCCCTTGGGATCCTAATTGATCCATTTTCTCCCTAGTGAGTTGCTCATCTCCAATCCATACTGGGGATTGAGTAGGTGAATATTCCTCAATGTGAGGATTCTATTCTCTTATTATTCTTTGCCTCTTGGAAGAGGGTTCATCAAGTCTCTCTTCCTGGACAACACTAGTTGAACCTAGTATTTGTTTTCCTTTGTCAATAGTGGCTGCCTTATTCTAAATTACATTATAGCCAAATCTTTTTTGGATAATCAACTGCTCTATTCCAACTGTAGGAGTGAATGCCAATCTCCTCGTGACCTCTCTAGCTTTGTTTGGAAAAGAATTGATTAAAAATTATTTCTTCTCGTTCATTACCTCCATGGTTGTAGAAAAATTAACCATGAGTTTATTTATTTTTCTGCCTCAATTTTTGCATTACCTAGAGGCTCGTAATCTTTATAAAAACAATGAATAAATTCTAGAACACAAGAGAAAATTCTCCATTTTTCCTTTTTTAATCTCCTACTCTTGCAAAGAGAACTCATTCCTTATTATATCTTTAGGGAAATAAGGCGCATGCTTGATGGTACCAACTTTAACCCTTGATTTAAAAAGATTATTGTAAAATCCCCATAATCACAAAAACGAGAATGAGACAGCCATTTTGTACTGATCTAAAAATTTATACAAGGACAACCATCCACCTTTTGTGATCACAAATTGGTGAACTATAGTATAAGTAGGGAAAATTGAGCCTATGTTTCTTCTTACTGAATATGCTTCCTCTAATCCTCCTAGCTGCCACAATAGTTTAGGTATTCCTACTTTTAAGGGCACCTAGTAGGTCAGTACATGAGGAGTCCCTTAGAAACCATAAACCCTAAAAACTATTGAAATAGGGTATGGTATAATATCATCCCAATTATGTGATACTTTTAAATAGGAGGGACTATCCATTGGTCTGAAAAAATTCAATAATGCCCTAGGGATTCTGGGATTGTCCCTTAATATAAGGCTTCTCAATTTGGAGGTGAAATATTGGTCAAATCTAACAAAACTAGCATTTTCAGTATCCCTAGTCATATCAGCACTCCACAACTGGACTAGCATAGCTTCCCCTTCCTTTTCTCTATTTAAAACCATTCCCTTCCTAAAATATGTTGCACCCTTAAACAAGACCTATGCATCAGTAATGAGAAATGACCAAAAGTCTTTTCTACCTTGCTTTTGGCAATTCCAACTAGTCCTTTATGGATTTCTTCTATTATATAAGCTGCAAAATTAAAAATAATATTCACACCAAAAGAAGAAATATGAGCCATCATATTGAAATGTCCCTTTTCTGATTTTGTATGATATTTCCAACCTTTAATCAAATCTTTAAGATCAAACAACTGATATCACAAAGATCCACCAAATTTCTTAAGAAACCCCAAATCGGGTATGTCGAAAATAGTGCCAAAAAGCTTCACAGCTTCACCTGTTATTAATAAATCTGAAAGTAGACATTTTTACAGAAATTTGATCAGCATAACAGCCTATAAAATGTCATTTCCAGATCTATATAGCCTTTACAAAACAGCTCACAAATGTAGGACAAAAACTATGCTCATCGGGCTCCCGAAATTAACACAAAAATGCCCAAAAACACCACAAAAACACTAATAAACTATCTCAGAAGTTTAATCATGTCCCAATACATATATTCAGCTCTATTTTAATAGCTTAAAGTCTGAAATACAGCAGCAACCAAAACTGATATGAAATGCTCAACTGAAAACACCAAACTCATGCAAAAAACCACACCCAAAAATCCACAAATCTACATTGTTCAGCACAAAGGCAAACTCTGTATGAGCATGCACATGGAATGGCTTCAAACTCCCATCCTTAGCCTTCCTAGAAACTTGCAAACTCTCGTTCTTGGGTCTCCCTGGAAACCTGCAAACTCTCGTTCTTGGGTCTCCTTCTCCACAGGTTTGGCAGCCTCTGAAGAATAACAAAGAATGAGCAAAAATCAAGTTCTGGAATGAGCCCAAAATGCCTCCAAACCCCTTAAAAGAGGGCATAACTGTAACTCACGTCCAAGAGAGGTTAATGAAACTTATTTTAATAATAATTTTCATTTATTAGTCCAACGGTTTCCAAAGATTAACCCCCTTTTTTTGAAACTTCACTTTCTTGGGCCTGCCTGCCTTAGCAAAGATTTTCTTTTTTTTTAAATTATTTGAAAAGGGGACATGACAAGTCCTCCCCTCCCAATCATTGCTTGTCCTCAAGCAATGGCTGAACAATAAACCAATCAATCCACCTGGATCCCAAATGTAGTCATGAACTATACTACTACCAATTAACACTGGCTCCTGCAATATCCTTTGCAATATGACCAAGAGGAATCCATAATCAAATTGAAAATTATAGCTCAACCAAACTCTGAAATCACCACTACCACAAACAAAAACCCATGAGGCACAAACTCTTAGAACATCATAACCCAAGTAAAGTGGACAAATCAAACTACCAACACAGTAAATACCATCAACGCATCCCACTGGCCTATATGGAATGTACAATCCAACTCTGAAACAATGGTGAAACCTCTTGAATGAAACTGTACCAAGTATGGAGAATCCACACACTGTACAACTCCTGCAGTCAACACAACTCTGCAAATCATCGGCCACTATCTCATAACCATAACTCCCATACACTGCTGATGGTGAAAAGACATTACAAGATAAAGAGTAAGAAATGGAATCCAAACCAAATTTGTCTACCATCAACTCCTCAGCACAAGGATCAAATGCTAACTGATGTACATACCCTGCAATATAATGTTGATAAAAAAAACCAACCTCAGTCAACAACTCACCATGAAGAAGTGATACAACCCACTGTGACTGATCACCAGCTAAGTCAAGAGATGTCATAGCCAAAGGAGTAGAATCAATAACAACATCTGCTAAAGCATCACTCCAAAACTCCTGCTCTAAGTCATGTATTATCAACCTGTCAATTGTAGGACCTATCACCATGTCATGCCCATCACAACTCTCATCCCGAGGCATCAAACTATCCCATAACTGATGATAAGCACTAGGAACCAAATTACATCTCTGTATCATCATCTCATCAACATGGTCATCAAAGGTAGATAGATGAGCATACCTCACAGTGTAATGCCAATAGAATGCACCAATCTTAGTTAGTGGCTCAGATTGCAATCTAGATGTAACTAACTGCAATCGATCATTAACCAAGTTGGAACTGACTACTACCTCTGAAGACATTGCGAAGGGAGTAGTATTACTAGTAGGAACCATGCCAACTATCGGCTCACCAACGTCACACATGGTCTTTGATACAACATCTCTAGTCTTCGTGCCATTAGTACTAGAGGTCACCACCATGTCAGGCATACCACAAAAATCTGCTACAGCACCCAACTCAATTGAACCTGACTCTAGTGGGAATGAACCTAATATGCCAATGTTAGTATCAAGGATGGATGCATCCCCATCTCCACTGTCTCTAACAATCTCGGCCATGGACATCCTTAGATCACCAAACACCATAGCTTGTGACTGTATAGAATTAGGTAAAGACTGTAGTCGATCTAACTCCATGGTCACCTTAGCCAAATGAAACTGTGACTCCTTGAGAGCCAACTATGTACTTTCAAGAATCTCAGAAGTCACCTCAAGCTGCTCAGTAAACTCACTCACCTCATCTTCCTTGGCCAACAATGCATCATATGCTGTACTGCCCCACTCCATAAGATAATCTCTGTCGGCTACCAACTGCATATAATTTTGTCTCAAAATCTGAATAGCCTCCCATAAAGAGTGGATCTTTGTCAAGGAAAGATAACTTCCTCCCTGCTCATCACTAGTAGAAGAACCCCATCCATAAACAGCTAACAACTGACGAGCAGCATCAAAATGTTGGCAAGTGATAGCAATGTCTTGGTCACTAACTCTCAACTGATTAGACACATGATGGCACTGGCTTGACTGTCTCCTACAAACCTCCTCTGATGCACTGTCTGAAGGAGTGTCCTCAAAGTTACTAGTCTCTAGAGTATTACCATCCATATCCTGTGAATCAAATCTAAAGCTCATAACAACATACGGAGTATCAAAAACATTAGCATTGCTGTCCAACTCCTCTGTACCCAAGGAAACTAAGTCTTCAAAACTGCCCACTGCATCCTCCTGGATGTCATCAGTGCCAATATGATCCTGGGACTCATCTATACACACTGCCAAATATGAAATATCATCAACACATTCCAGCAAGTATGGTCGACTGGATATATGAACAAAGCCCAACATTGGTGTATAAAAACTAATACCAATATCAAACAAGATACTGGCACAAGAAAAAACAACACCGTGTAATCTGCTAATCAAATCCATGATAGCACCCAAACAAACACTACTACCAAAAAGTGTTAAAGATCTCCAGTCAACTGAATCCCAAGTGCCAATATAACAATCTCGAGTCCATATCCGTAAACTAGAATCAACTGGTAACTCAAGCAAACTCCTCACCTAAGTAATATGACCAATACCAACTAACTCCACATACCTGTCATGATGAGATAATGAAGTCACAATACTATCTTGGTTCACCTTCAGCTGGCTGGACAAATCATGTGAAGAACTACCAGCCTCAACCTCATGTGATGAAGCATCTAACTATGCCTGGTACTCTTTCTCAGCAAAGTCATGAATGTTCAATGTCTGCTCATCTCTACCAGGTATCTCACCATCCTGCACAACAACATCCTCATAACCATCATCTGAACCCACTACACTGTAGTCACTGCCTGTTGTAACTATACCATCTTCAATACCTGTGACATCACCCTTTGACGACCTGTAAACAATTATCTCAATTTGAGTATCAAGTTGACTGTTACTATCAATCTGTGTGATATCCTTTCCCACCACCTCTTGTGGTAGAGTAGAATCTGAGACCTCTACCTGGCTATCAGCTAGTTTCTCAAACTCCTCATGCAAGTTTTTGGGACTTGTGTCATCTGTCCTGTGAGAAAATCTACCAAATAGAAATCCAGTCAACTTATCCACCTTAGCTGGGTCAGATAACATGTCATTTATACGGTGGTGCTCAACCAACTGTTTAGACATGTCATGGCTTATTTTCATAAGTTTATCTCGAATGTCTAAATAACCATCCTTTCTACTATTTTGACTCTGGCTATCAATTGTCCAAGATCGTTCCCTCTGAGACTCTGTACTATACCTGTCCATTCTGGATAAAGTAGAGTGTAACCCCAATAGGATATAACTTCTTCAAGCACCAAGAACTAACATGCAAATGATTACAAGTAGCATGCAACCATAGATTTGGACATGCAACTGATTAGAAGCAACATGCAACAGACAAATTATGACATGCAAGATCTGGGTAGTTGTCAAAACTGACATGCAAGATCTGGGTACTTGTCAAAACTGAAATGCAAACTTCTACAACCACCAAATTCACCAAGAACTAACATGAAAATGATTAGAAGTAGAATGTAACCATAAATTTTAACATGCATCTGATTAGAAGAAACATGCAACCATAAATTATGACATGCAAAATCTGGGTAGTTGTCAAAACTGACATGCAAGATCTGGGTAGTTGTCAAAACTGACCTGCAACTTCTACAAACCCTCAGGCTGGCAAGATCATGGCTCTGATACCACTGAAATGTCCCTTTTCTGATTTTGTATGATATTTCCAACCTTTAATCAAATCTTTAAGATCAAACAACTGATATCACAAAGATCCACCAAATTTCTTAAGAAACCCCAAATCGGGTATGTCGAAAATAGTGCCAAAAAGCTTCACAGCTTCACCTGTTATTAATAAATCTGAAAGTAGACATTTTTACAGAAATTTAATCAGCATAACAGCCTATAAAATTTCATTTCTAGATCTATATAGCCTTTACAAAACAGCTCACAAATGTAGGACAAAAACTATGCTCATCGGGCTCTCGAAATTAACACAAAAATGCCCAAAAACACCACAAAAACACTAATAAACTATCTCAGAAGTTTAATCACGTCCCAATAAATATATTCAGCTCTATTTTAACAGCTTAAAGTCTGAAATACAGCAGCAACCAAAACTGATATGAAATGCTCAACTGAAAACACCAAACTCATGCAAAAAACCACACCCAAAAATCCACAAATCTACACTGTTCAGCACAAAGGCAAACTCTGTATGAGCATGCACATGGAATGGCTTCAAACTCCCATCCTTAGCCTTCTTGGAAACCTACAAACTCCCATTCTTGGGTCTCCCTGGAAACCTGCAAACTCCCGTTCTTGGGTCTCCTTCTCCACAGATTTGGCAGCCTCTGAAGAATAACAAAGAATGAGCAAAAATCAAGTTCTGGAATGAGCCCAAAATGCCTCCAAACCCCTTAAAGGAGGGCATAACTGTAACTCACGTCCAAGAGAGGTTAATGAAACTTATTTTAATAATAATTTTCATTTATTAGTCCAACGGTTTCCAAAGATTAACCCCCTTTTTTCGAAACTTCACTTTCTTGGGCCTGCCTGCCTTAGCAAAGATTTTCTTTCTTTTTTAAATTATTTGAAAAGGGGACATGACACATATACATAAAATTTATTGGCATAAACTTTTGCTCATCCTTGCCAAAAACCCTACATAAAGTCATGTATATTTCTACAGCCTGGAAGTGAAAAATTCCTTCTTAAAAGGTTCCCTAGTAGACGCTATGACCATTGACAATTTCCCAATTGAGCCTATGTGTGCCCTAAGTGCACCCTACCTAATCATATCCCTCTTAGATAGGTATTCCTTTTCCAATCCTAGCAAGTCAATGGGTATAAGATAATTTGAAAATGGTTCTAAGACAAAAACTTCCCTAATCTCCTTAGTATTAATACTCAATAAACACTCCCCTTCCAATATTCTTATAATTTTGGCCATAGAGTCATAAATTTTGGGCAATGGCAATGAGTAAATCAACATCCACAAATATAGTATGGACCACTAAATTCCCTAAATCAAAGTTCCAAATGTTTGCATGGGGGCTGAACAAGTTTCTTTATAAAAACCACTTTTTAAAAAGGAAAAGCCCTGATTCGGTAGTAACTGCATCCCTAAGCCAATTTCCTTTATCATATAAACCATCTACTATCTTGAGCCTAGGGTTTAAAGGAATCAAAATTTTCACCTAGGCTGACTCATTGGTAGACTCAGGTAATAATTCAAGAAGGTCATCATGTATATTTCTACTAAAATAATCTACATGACTTGAGGATGCTTTTTTTGGAGGCATGATGGACACAAATCATAGGATACTAGAATACTTTTGATACATAGTGACCTAAGAAACTTACTTGGCTCTTTGCACTTTTATTATCACAATCCTACAACACACTAAAATTACTAGAAATTCTTTCGCTTCCTAATTACACAAAGCACAATTTCTCAATAGCTCTGAGCTCTTTGGAAATCTAAAAGTTTGTTTGCATATGAAAGAAATGGAAAAATCTTTGTAATATACTCAGTAACTATTTTGCACTAGAGCTCTCAATCTTCATAAATGAATTGTATTGAGAATTGGGTGGCATCAGTTTCTATTTTGAAAACATGTTGTTGATTTCCAAAAATAATTGATGATCCAGGAACAAAACCATAAATTACTCAACTTCCACTTGCCAAGTTAGCAATCAATCCAATAAAAATCCTCTGAACACCCATTTCTCTCTACTGTTGGCAATTCATTTTGGATCTACTGGTGCACATAAACATGTGTCACCTTGTCATTATGTCACTATGCATAATCCATGAGCAACTTCTTGAGGTGACATAACAACTATCATTGATTCATTCCTAGTTTGACAATGCGTTTTTTGCAAGTGTTTTAATGTGACTATGGTGGGCCCTTTTTTTTTACATTGGTTGCCATGTCACTACCATTAAAGATCGAACAATTTCTTATAGCGACTCAGTGCCTACCATAGATGTGTTTTGATCTGATAGTTTTCATTTACATGTGTCACATTTTAAATGCAATTCCATGTAACATATGACACAACATTGCTTTTGATAAGATAAACAAGTTTTAAGGGATCCTAAAACCCATAAGTTTTACAAAAACAAGGCTGATAATAAGCAAAAGAAGCCCAGCCAAAACAGAGGTCCAACAGCTGAAAAAAAAAAACTCAAAGGCCCAACCCAAAACAAAGGCCCACAGAAAGGCCAAAAAATAGTCAAACTAAAATAGACAACAGAAAGCCTGTCCAAAAGCCAAAAGCCAAGTAGACAAAAAGACAAAAGATAAGAAAACTAGTCTTTAGTTATCTTCTCCATTTCCTACATAGTCTGAGCTGCCTTGACTATCTTTTGTTGCTCCTTTTCCATTTGATCCTGGACCTTCTCCATGCGTTGATCCATACTGGTGAACGTACTTATTGTGGCCTTGTCATCATCTGGCCTAGCCTTATCCTTGTTTTGTCCTCCCTCCTCCACTAGCAAGCCCCTATCCTTAAGTTTAACAGCAAGGGATTGGATGTTGTCATTCATCGAACTCAGGAGAGAAATCATCTGACTTGCCACGTTGTGGTTGCAGCTTTCAAGATTTCTAAATCTCCTTTCATTTAAGCTTTCTCTATTATCTTGGTCCTCCTGGTTATCATTACTTTTCTTATTCTTAGTACTTTCCATTTGGGATACCCTTTCTCTAACATCCTTCAGCTCATGGAAGAGCCATTTGATTGATCTGAAGTTATCAATCATACTACTATAGGCATTATTCAGAAGGTTCATTCCAGTCTCTCTTGCATTGTCTGAAATGACCAGGATAGTTGGGTCTATGAGCTCATTGAGCCTAGGTTGCTCCAGGTTGTCCACTAGGATCTGAGGGTTCATAACTTCCCTAAAAATCCCCATAGTAGCAGTCCTCACATTGAAATTTTTCTAGTCCTTTCTTCTATTTTTGACCTGCACTTCCCCCTCATTCTCACCAGTGATGACATTCACTTTTTCCATCGAAGGAGGCTGAGACTAGACAGGGGAGAGGGGAAGAGGAATAGCATCCGTCCTCTAATTTCTAGTCTCCTCAACTCTCAATACCTCCCTCTTCTGCTTTTTCCCAGGTTTCTCCTCTTCTAACTCCTCCTCCGACACTTTGTCAGAATCTTTCGTATCCATTTCCTCCTCCTCCTCAGCATAACCCTCTTTTTCTTGAGCTTGGTCGTGATCCCTAGGGCTTTTCCTACTGGGAGTTGTAGCTATGGACTATTTCCTATCTTGACCTTTTTTCTTCTTTCCTGAGGAAACATTCTCCTCCTCCGAGCTAATACTCTCAATGTCATCAGAGTCTGAAGAAAAGCTGGAGCTGCCTTTTTGAACATCCTCAACTTGAGGAGGGTTATTGCATATAGACTAAGCTTTGAAATGCTCATGGATAAGGAGCAATAATCCCTCATGCAAAGTAGGATTAATAGTGGCTTTCTTCTTGAAACTAGAGATTGCCTTGTTCATAGAAGTGAGAAGGTAAAAGGGAATGGAAATTCTACTCTTATGGTGAAAATGATTTAAAATCACAAAATGGTGAGTTCTGACCTGATCAAACCTAGGGTCTAGGGTAACATAATCAATGAGGGCATATAAAACATACCTCCAGAAATTCTTTATAGTCTCTGTCACATAGAAAGACTCTTTCTTCACCAGCTTGTTCATCTCTGCAGAATTTTTCACGAACTCCTTAACTGCATTGGACAAAATTTTCTTGTCCTTGTAGAATTTGAAACCCTCCATAGGGATACCAATCACCTCCACAACCACCTTGACCTTGATTTGCAAAGAAATCCCATTCACCTTGACCTTGCCATTATTCCATGAGTTCACCATGTTGTTGGTGACCTAAAGGTCAAAACCATGGAGTTTCTCGAAAAAATTCGCAACCCCGCCCTTTTCCAATTTTTTCCAGACTTTGCCCATATTCTTCCACTACTCCACTTCACCTACCGGCTCCTTTCTGCTCTGTTCTCCAGTCATGACATCCATTTTTTCTTCAACTATTCTCATGAGCCCCAATCTCTACAAATTTTTTCCAGCCAAGATTTTGGCTCTGTTTCTGTTATTGGGTTCGTGATCATTCGCCTCTCTAATACAATAGCAAGTGAAAATGATAACGATCCTCCAAACGTGTCAAAATGACGAAAAAAATCCCTTGAGATTATGAAAACCAAAAAACTTATTATGGCTCGTGCCAACATCCAATCTTTCTTTATTAAACATCATAACAGTTAGATTGACCCATACTTCCGTGGATTTTCTCCAACTTAATTAGTGACTTAGCCTCCATCAAAAAATCTTTTCCGAAATGCCAGATCATCTCTTTGTCTGCTCCCACCCCTTTGTTAGCGAACCAGTTAGCAACTGGGTTTGCCTTTCTAAATGCATGAGTGATGTGGACATTCTCAAATTTTGTGAGGGCAGCACGTGTCTCATCAATTATATTTGCAATCAACCATGAGGTGGGGGATATTCCATTCATATTGTTAATTATGTTTTTGGAGTCCCCTTCAAGCCAAAGTTTGGAAACGCCAGCTTCAAAAGCCAGCTTAACCACACTGCACAGGGCTCTAGCTTTGGCCAAATGGTTGGTCTAGGTTCCAAGCGAGAGAGCAAAAGCCGCAATCCCCTCCCCAAAACTATTTCTTATAATTCCACCACTTCCAGAGGAGCTAGGGTTTCCCTTAAAAGTGCCATCAAAGTTGGCTTTTAACCATCCTTCCAGGGGTAGAATCCATCTGGCATCCTGTCTTTTGGGATTCCTATTTTTTTCTTTAACCATCTTCATGTCCCCTATATCAACTTCCCCCTCCTTCATCACTTGACGGTTTTCTTTTATGTTTTTCAAAATCTTCCTTCCCAGAATAATTGTCGACTCCTCTCTGTCCCTGAAAATTTTGTTGTTCCTTTCCTTCCAGATGCTCGAGTAGAAGTGAGGCAAAAACCAAGCATAATTACCCTATCGGCTTGCAATTTTACAAAGGCTTTTCCAATGACTGAAAAAGTTGATAAGGTTATCTTGCTAGCACTAGAGAATCTCCATTTCCTAATTAAGAGAACTCCACACCTCCCTAGCAAAGTCACATTGAATGAAGATATGATTTCTCGACTCAGACTAGTTTTTACAGAGCGGGCATCTGCTAGGCATAACATGGCCTCTCTTCATGAGATTATCTTGCATTAGGATTTTTTTCTAAAGGGCTAGCCAATAAAATATGTTGATCTTTGGAGTGAGGCCCATGAGCCAGGCATCCGCTCAAGGGGGTTTGTCCTTTAAACCCCAAAGAGATTTGTAGCCAGAAGTAACAGAATAACTTCCATTGGGATTATCCCTCTAGACCAGCTCATCCTTGTTATTACTAGGGATCAAAGAGTTAAGCATAGTCATTGTTTGTTTCAAATCCTCAAAGATGAGGATAAGGTCTCTCCATTCCTGACCAACCCTATAATTGCTTACTTTAAACCCATATAGCTCTGTGCATTCTTGCACCCATCTCTCAAAAACTGGGTTGTTAGAAAGTGGGCCTTAACATAACCACCTGCCAGACCAAAACTGAATATCCTCCCCATTGCCTAGTTTCCAAGAGACCCTCATCTTAGCCAAGTCCCTGGCCTTCAGGATACCATTCCAAATAGTCAACCCTTTAGGGATGTCCTCATTGAATAAAGTAAAATTAAGAGAGGGTCTTCTAAGGTATTTATTTTCCAAAATGTCTCTCCATTCACCAGTGTTATTGAAGATTCACCAGATTTGTTTTGCAAGAAGTTCCTTATTGAGATGGGTAAGCTTTCTGATGCCCAAACCACCATACCTCTTGGGGAGGTAGACCTTCTCCTAGGCAACAAGAGGGTACCTTTTCTTTCCTTCAAGTCTGGTCCATAGAAAGTCTCTTTGTATTTTCTCCATTTTCTCTGCAAATTTCACAGGAATTCCAAAAAGGCTCAGAGCATAAATGGGAAGGTTCTGAAGAGTGGATTTGACTAGTAAACATTTCCCAGCCTGGCTAAGAGAGGCACCTTTCCATCCAACCATCTTCTTGTTGAATCTATCCAGAATACCATTCCAGAAAGAGTCAGGGGGAGAAGAGCCCAAGGGGAGCCCTAGATAGGATGAAGGGAGAGAGCCCACCCCACAACCAAGGATTCTGGCAATTTTCCTTTGTCTGACTTCAAGGGTGTTAAAAAAGAAGGTTGAGCTTTTGTTCTAGTTAATCAGTTGTCCAATCCCTCTGGAGTAAGTATCAATAACCTCTTTTAAAGTCTTAGCTTCTTTTACAAAAGCTTCCCCCCCATTATAGTGTCATCCACAAATTGCTGGTGGGTGAAGGGGACATTTCTCAAAGAAGGCTTAATCCCTTTAAGACTTCCTTGAGAATTTTTACATTCAATAAGCCTCCCAATGCATTTAGCTAAAATAATGAAGAGGACAGGAGAGAGGGGGTCTCCCTGGCTGAGACCTCTAGAAGGTTTAAAGAAATCAGAGGGGGCTCCATTAATAAGAACAACAAGAGAGGAGGTAGACACCAATTGAGAAATGAGTTTACACACTTTATTGTCAAAACCAAAGGCCTGAAGGACCTTCCCAAGAAAGGACCAATCCACCCGATCATAGGCTTTTGAAAGATCTAGTTTGAGCAACATACCTTCTCGCTTGGAAGCTTCTAAAGAATGAATAACCTCATGAACCATTAGCACCGAGTCCAAGATTTGTCTCCCAGGAACAAAGCCAGATTGTTGTTGTGATATGATCAGATGCAAGATTTTAAGCATTCTAGAAGTGAGAACTTTAGAGATGATCTTGTAGAAAGAGTTGCATAAACTGATAGGCCTAAACTTGTCGAAAGAGTCAGCCCCTGGGGATTTAGGGATGAGAACCAAGAAGGTAGAATTTATCTCCTTAAGAATACTTCTAGCTCTAAAGAACTCCTGAACTACCTTAACCACATGCCCCATGACCACCGGCCAGTACATTTGGAAGAAAAAGGTGGGAAACTCGTCCAGGCTAGGTGATTTGTCACCAAGTAGGGAGAAAAGGGCCTCTCTAACTTCTAAAGCATTAGGAATAGCATAGAGAAGTTTATTTTTGTGGGGTTGAATAATCTGAGGAATACAAGAGATGATATCCTCTTGGTCCACCTTGGAAAGTAGGGGGTCCTCGGAGAGAAGAGAAGAGAAGGAGACTGCTTCAGCTGAGATATATGGATCTTCAGACAACAACACCTGCCCCTTCCTAATTCCATAGATCTTGTTGTTAGCCCTATGTTTTAAGGTGGAGAGATGAAAGAACTTCATGTTTTGATCTCCATCCTTAAGCCATGTGATTCAAGATTTTTTCCTCCAGAACTTTTCCTCCTTGTTGATGATGTTATGAAGATCTGACAGGATCAATAGCTCAACCTCTTTGTTACTCTCATTATATCCTTCCTTCTATATACTATCTTCAATAACAGATAGATTGTCTGACAACTCCTCCTTGTCACAAAAAATATGGCCAAAATCTGACTTGTTCCAAATTTTTACCATCCTCTTCACATTCCTGAGCTTTCTGGTGACTCTGAACATGGCTGAGCCATCAACACCAATCCCCCACCATCTTTTGACATTATCCAATAGGTCGGGGTGAGTAGTCCACATTTTCTTGAACCTAAAAGGGCAATTTCTCGTGGGCTCAAGAGGGGACACCGAAAGAGAAATGGGGGAGTGGTCAGAACTAACTCTAGGAAGCAGAGATAATCTATAGCTAAAAGAGTGCAACCAATCTGGGGAGATTAAAGCTCTGTCCAATCTGACCTGAATGCACTCCTAACCAGCTCTCTTGTTAGACTAGGCAAAGGTACCCCCCGAGAGCTCCAAATCCATTAGGGCTGGGTCATTGATGAAATTGGAAAGATCTTGCTTACTTTCCCAATCCAGGGGCAATCCTCCCATCTTCTCCTTGTCCTCCAATGGAGAGTTGAAGTCTCCCAGGATTATGCCTTTCTTAATATCACTAGCTTGCACCAACTTTCCAACTTTGACCCAATAATTTTTTCTATCTCTCTTGTTGTTGGGAGCATAAATGTTCACTAAAAACCAGCAATCATTAGTTTGCAAATGTTGAACTCTACAGAAGAGGATGTTATCCTCATCATATTCGGGCACAATATTGAAATGTGTGTTATTAAATAATAGCAGTAGCCCTCCAGATGCTCCTTCTAAGTTTGAGGCAATTCCATTCATGTTGCTGTTGAATCTAATATTTTCCAAATTTTCTTTCCTCATTTTCATTTCCTGAATAAAAAATATATCATGCCTTTGATCCCTTATCATATCCCTTACAACTTCTTGCTTGTGGATTCCATTGAGTCCACAAATATTCCATGAGAGGATCTTCATGCTTTAATTGATGAGCAGGCTTCCTGGATGGTGCGCTACATTCCATCCATGATGTTTCTTCTTGCTTCCTCCTTCCTGATTTCATTCTTGTTTTTCCTTCCCACCGGGTTGGTTTTATGACCAAGATCTGCCTTGGCCTTGCTTCTAGTTGAAGCAAGAGAGGCAGGAGAGGGGTCCCGGCTATTCTTCTTCTGACTTTTGTCCAAGGTGGCTTTTCTTCTTCTTTACATAAATCAAACAAAGCATCTAGCCTGGCTAGTTGTTCCAATGTTGAAGTAGATAGCCATTCTAAGATTCTATTCACTATTACAAGGGGTTCCCTACTAACCAGGTTTGTGGAGTTTTGAGACATTGGTTCCCCTTCCTTTTGTTCCTCCATAGAGTCCGAGACAGAGGAAAGGTTTGGATCAACCTCCTCAGAACTCTTAGGGATTTGAGACTCCATAATACTTGCCTCTTCGAGATTATGCTTGGTTTCCTTCATTTGGGAAGGGTTGGTTTTTTCCTCAGTTGTTTCTTTCCCTTCTCCTTCCAGTGCATCCACTACAACCTAGAGGTCCTAGGGTTCAGCTTGGAGTTTAGGATAGAATCATTAGCTTTTCCTTCAGCCTCTCCATTTTTCTTGACTTGCATTTCTTTCTTCTTCCAAATATTTTTGGGAACATGAGCAACTTTCTTCCCACCTTGAGGGCGGGCCTTTCCCCCCATTCCCTTTCCTTTGAATAAGTGGCAAAAGCTAGCCTTGTGGTCTGCCTTCTTACAATGGAAGCACACAAAAGGCACAGTTTCATAGTCAATCTTTTGGATTCTGCTTCCCAATCAAGATTGAAATTCTATAACTTGAGGCATATCCTATCCTTCAGTCACTCCTACACATATCCTTGCATAGGTAAGTCTTTTCTTAGCTACTGTTACAGGATCAATGGAAAGAAGCTCTCCAAAAGACTTGGAAATGCCATCAAAGATGTCCTCATGCCAGTATTCCATGGGCAATTTCAAGAGTCTAATCCAAACTGGAGCCTAGGATAGGAAATCATTATTCAAGTCTAGATTGGAAGACCATTTCTACAAGATTAAAGTAGATTTCCCCAGAGACCAGTTCCCTACACACAGGATTCTGGAAAAGTCTTCTGAGCAAGAAAACTCAAAAGTCATGAAACCTTTAGCCATTGCTGTCACCTCTACATGCCCCTTTAAATCCCATTTGTTTTGACACAACATTGTTTTGACATGCTAGCAAAATATATATAATATTTACCCCTTTCTACAAAATTCATTAAAATCACGTTCCACCATGTCTAGTCTTTTTTGAGAAGGCGCTATGTCACTACCGATATAAAATATGGGTTATTTCCTATAGTGACAAAGTGGCTACAACATTCTTTAAAAGAATTTGGCACACAAAATATGCATGTTCTTAACGTTGGTACCATATTAATTGTTGCAAATAAGTTAAGATGATTAGGTGGCTTATTCCTAATGAGAGAAATTTTTGGCATCCACTTTTCAATATAAACCATTGTTGTGATCCACTTCTCCTGGTAGGGTGCTATATCGCTACTAGCAGAATTCCTTCATATTTTAGTTGTGACATAGTGACCACCTTAAAACTTTAAGAAACTCTGGCGCCAAGAAATACCACACATTTTTTCCTTTATCATTGTATTCAATGCTTCTAACTATGCATCATAAATCACACAACCATATTAATAATAGAAACATTTTACGATGCCCATCCCTTTTGTTGATTTCACCTTTTTTTCACTTTCCTAGGAAGGCGCTATGTCACTACCGATGGGATTCTTGCATTTTCTAGTCACAATGTAGTGACCTCCAAGATTTCAGAAAAACTGGTAACAAAAAATGGAGCATATTCTAGCTGGTCCTCCTTTTTGATATCTAACATCTCTAACACTGCTGCAAACTTCAAAAATAATTAAAAACCCAGTGCCCATCTTTCAAAACTTCATCTCACCATCTTTCTATTTCACAATGATTGTCATGTTGCATAGGATAAAATCCTTGCAATTTGTGATAGCGACATGATGACCACCATAGATCTAAAGAGAGATCTAATGGTAGAAGCAATTTGTGGAAAATTAAACCGAAAAAGAAGAATTTAAATTATCTCCCAAAAGAATATACCAGTTTCAAAAATGATTTTCCCACTTAAATTTTTCAAAATAAAAGCACATGAGCTAACAAGCCTACTTAGGGTGAAATTTTTTAACTTAATAGGGTTCTACCTAGGGCTAGCCAAATTTGGAAAAGGTCAAATCCAAACTTGCAAGATTTATAGAAGTCTATCTGATTTTGCAAACCTATTTTGTGGGAAAATTTTGTACTGTGGAAAATCAGACCATCACATCAATTGGTCCACATAGGTTAGTATGAAGCAATTCAAAAATATCACTAGATGTGTATGTTTTTCTCTTGAATCTAGACTTTTTCAATTTTTCCAATTGACATTGTTTACACATAGCATTGTTAGACTTCTTCAATTTTGTCAACCCTATTACTTTCTTCATTTTACTAATGTTCACTAAATTGTCAAAATTCACATGACATAACCTTTTGTGCCATAACCAAACATCTTCTTGTTGTGCAAACAAACATGTCTCATTAGATAAATCTAGATAGAATTGTTAGAAAATAAAACTTTTCACGCTTTTTGTTTTTATCCATGCTTTTATTGGATAAAGCTTCTTTTCTTAGTGTGTAAGCTAAGGAATACTTCTAATTTTTTCAGTTTTGTTTATGTTTCCCCTTTTCTTAATGCCTTGAGGAAGCCTATATTATTGTAATTCTTTCATTTTAATTAATAAGAAGTTCCATTTTTCATCTTCTATTTTGAATTTTCTCTTCCTATTGCTACATGTTTTGTTCTATCATTCTAGCTTAGATTATTTGTAGGTTAAGCTAAAAATTTACATGGTATCAAAGCTTATGGCTGCAAGAAAGGAGAATGATTTTTTTTGCTACATATATTGAAGAAACTTAGATCTTTTGAAGAATGGAATTTTTTGCCTCTTCTTTCTTGAAGCTATATTGGTATTTTAAATGCAAGCCAAAGATTCTACTTTAGCTCAGAAGTAAAGACTTGCATGGAATAGTAATGACAATAGAGGTTGAACTAAATTTTTTTGGTCATTCATGAATATGCCAAGATCATGCTCTTTTTGCATGGGTCTTCCCTTCATCTTCTTCTTCTTAGTAACACAATTTTATTGGACTTGTTATGCCTTTCATATCAAGATTTTGAAGGGTTTTCTATTGTTAGATTTGATGCTTCCTTGGTTCCATAGTTGATCAATTTTGTAGATAATTAGCACCTATATTTTCACCTAGTAATTTATTTTTGCACGGTTGAGTAGCATCATTTAAGTCACTCATACAAATTTATGTGTCATTTGCATCCTTAACTGATAGATGCTTTATATTTTTTAACATCTATTCATTGTTTGGGGGCTTCTATGTAGATTATTGTCTTATATATCTTCAATTATAGATGTTTTGCCTAGTTTTCCATTTGCTCAGTATTTGAGTAGTGTCATTGAGGGCACTCATTATAGATTGACCCTTATTTTCATCTTGGTTTCAAACTATTACAAATGGAAAGGAGTAACTAAGAGGGGAGAGGTGAATTGGTTACTGCCTGATAGTGCTCAAAATTACATTCCCATTTTGAGTTGTCCTTTCCAAGTTTTGAGCCCCTATGAATGCTTTTCTTCCTTATATACCCAGCCATTGAATTAATTCTTAAGTGGTGTTTTATGTTTCTAACACGCTGCATTTAACCTGCATATGTGTTCTATATTGATAAATTGACATTCCAAGCCATTCTACAAAGTTCCATTTTAAGTAGTCTTTAGTTCTGCATTTTTTGCCTAAGTGTCAAACAATGTTCAATAGCCCAGAGTCTTTTTAGAACAAAACTACAACAAGCAAATGAACATCCAACATGATAAGCAATGAAATGCTCCATGCAACAGAGAAGATCCAAAGTAAGAGAAAAGGGGATTGCTCGTGCATGCAAAGGGAAACAAAGCAATGGTAGGGAGATCCACATCATTGGAGGAAGTTGTGTACAATGTTGTTTCATAGACCCTCCTCTACCATTAAAATGAGACAATCTTGGCCATTGTCAAGCCTTTTTCATTTGAGGGTTGACTAGATTTTTGAAGGAAATGCTTGGGATATTTATCCCACACTGATTATGAAATGGTTATATAAGATTTTTAAATAACCCAAGGTGCAGAAGAATATGTGTCTTAAGGGACACTCACCTTTTGAAGCCAAGCTCGTGGCTAGGAGGGGCCTGTGTGTGTGGCTAGTTGGCATAAAAGTCAACATATTTTGAAGGAAGATCTAGGTCAAAGTATATGCCATGTGGCATCTCTAGGTGCCTCATCATGAGGACGTAAAACCAATGAGCAGGATCTACGATCTTATGACCAGTCATGGGATCGAGGAGATCAAAATATGGTGTTATGATATTAAAAGCCGAACATAGGATTGGAGGACATGAGAGAAAGGCCCACAATCTTATGAAATTTTTAAGGTTGTGGGAGTCAAAAATCTCATATACGATGATATGACAGGGCCCATGTTGTGCAATTGTAGAGCAAAATCTGGGGGCCTCTGATGTTACGATCATGTTGGGAGATGGAGATATAAAGTGTTATGATGCTGCAATGAGCCTCTTGTCGTGAGATTAGGAAAAGGGAAGAGAAGTGCCTCTGATCTTATGAAGTTTGTATAATCACAAGATAATGAATGGAACCCTAGGATGGCCTAATCTAGTGGGCTTTGTCGTAAGATCAGGGGATAGTGTCCAAGGGGTTGCAATGATATGATGGCCCCTCTTTCCCATGAGATTGGAGGGCATTTTTTATGGATGTGCAATATTATGATATGGAGCCTTGGCATATGATTGGGAAAATCAAAATTTCTAATGGTGATGTTATGAATATATCATAGGATTGGGAATATGAAGCCTTCATATTGATTTCATAGTATTAAGTTTAAAAATTAAAAATATTTCACATGCACAATAGGATGTAGGGGCTAGCCCAGGAAGTTGCCAATGAGATTTTGACATGTGGAAAAGGGAGAATGGGAAATGAATCAAAATTGAAAGTTCAAAGATTTTCAAAGTGTAGATGTTGAAAGGATTATAAATTGAATAATATTATATAGTTTCGACTATATAGTTTTATTTTTCATTTTAATGTTGTTCATGGTCTAGGAGCTGTAATTTTCAGATTGATCATAGAGGCATGAATTTCATCCAAAATGTATAATGTAGTATAGCAACAAAATCAGCAAGAAATGCACTTTTCATTTCTAGGATCAGATTTTGTGTAGGTGTTAACTAGAAGTAGCTATAGGGGGATTTGTAATTTTGGGGGGCTTCTCAGTGAAAAGTGCAGATTTATTGTTGCAAATGAAATTGCAATCAGATATAATCAAATTTTCATCAAATTTGATTTCATCGGCAAATTAAAGGAGATTTGATGGTTTTAAATGCAGTTGGTTGCAAATGATGTTGTTAGCAATAGCACAAGATGAATTTCATAGAAAAAGCAGATGTGACTAGCTAAGTCAAATTTTGAGCCTCCAGCTCAGATTTGATTTGTACCTGATATTTCCTCCATGAGATATTTTGCTAATTGTTTAAATGAGATATATCAAATATTTTGCCGCATCATTAATGATTTTAATTACAAGCAAATGTAGAAGTTCAATTTCAACAACTTTAGATTGAAGACATTTTTAGTGGGACACATGTCAAATTTAGCTTCTAGAGCCTGAAAATATCATCTCTTCTATATATTCTTCTTCTCTCCTCTTTGTAAGGGTTCCAATTTTTATGACTAGTGAGACCACAAGGTTGGCTCTAGTTTTAGAGTTGTGATACCATTTTCTTAGTGTTCTTCTATTATGAATAGCATATTGTATTTCTTTTGAAGCATTTTCATATTATACAATAATTCATTATGTATTTTCTAAGTGTTAACATGCAGATGATGTATTGGTTTTTATGAAATTAATGCAAGAGCTTCACATTTTTTAGTTTCATTCTAATTCTCATCTCCTTCTTCTATTATTTGCAATCTTTTGTGTTTGAGAATGAAGAGCTTAAACTCAAGTGTGATCCTTTAAGGTTGTATGTTTGGATAAACTTGCTAATGGAACAAAGATCCATGTAAATTATTGTTTATACTAATAGGGTTGCAGGTTACACTAGGAGGATATTACCATAAGAATGAGAGTTTTTTATGAAAATTGATGTCTTTTTGCAAGTCAAATAGATAGATCAGATTTCTAAATATATGAGTATACTTCAGATATTTATCTATATGTGAAGGTTTATTAATGCCCAATGGATAAGGGAATGGTTAGCTTGGAGGTTACACATTCTCTATTGTTGCATACTCGGGTTATGCTAAGATCAAAACTTTAATTGAATATCTTTCCCTTCATGTTTAAGGAGCTAAAAGGTTTTCCCTCACTTGGTTTATCAGGTTCATGTGCTCTGTTATTAGCTATTTCACCCATAAATTCTTGCATAAACATAGAAGATTAAGGGATTTTATTTGTTTTTCAGATTCAGTTGTATTCCTTTACATTGGTACCATATAAAAAATTCAAGGTCTACCCACCTAGGTCTTATAGAGCCTGAAGAAGAAGAAGGAATTATCCTTATAGTTGGCCCAAGACTGCAGTCAAGTGCATCCATTATAGGAATTTGCAAACCTTAGATGTATTGGTTTGGTTTCTTGGTTATTTTCAAAATTGTTAAATTAGGAGCCAACACTACCAAAACAAATCCAAAAGTCCCTTTAAGATGTCAACACAATATAAAACCAATAACTTTTTGTAACTCAATTAGCACTAAATATTTTGTTGTCACTCAATTAACATAGAATATATTACTGTCACTTAGTTAGCACAAAGATCTTTATATTAATGTGATTAGTCTTTATTAACTTAGTTGCAGAAACATAAAGGAAATAACATGAACACAAGAGACACCAAGATTTAACATGGAAACTCGATTTGGGAAAACCATCAATTGCAACTAGTTTCTATTTTTCACTCCACTAAAGTGAGCCCTATTAGGAGTCAACCCTATTAAAGGTTACAAAACACACTGTTAGGTGTAACCCTATTAGAGGATTTAATTCACCCTATTAGGAGTGTCCTTGTTAGAAGTCTTTAGACACTTTAATCTAGAAACGTCACCTTGTTAGAAGATTTTCCAAATAGTTGTTAGGCTAACTTTGTTAAGAGATTTGATTCATTATTACATTTATTAGAGAGTAATAATGACTTGACCTGATTGTTGATGTAACTACCTTTGTTGAATTAGATCTCAATTCTTGCTTGATTACTTAATCCTCCTTGATCAGAATGTTCTTTGCATCTCAGTCAACTCAAATGCTCTACTCTTTAGATTCACTTCCTGAATTCATCTTCTTCAATTCCACACTTCAATCCTCAACTTGACCTTTCATATATATGATTCACCTTGTCAAGTTGGCTTGAATACTCTTTTAATAAATCAAATATTAACACTTAAGTTGGCTTGTATTAATAAATAAATTTATTAGACGTAATATATTGGCAATCAACTAATATAGAATTGAGTACTTGGTCAACACTAAGAATCCTTCATTAACCAACCCAATTCAGTCAATATTGACTTCATGCTAACTTTCCTTTGGTAATCAAGTGAACTCGTTTAATATAGGATCTATTTCATTAACCAACTAAGCTCGGTCAAAATTGTCTCTAAAATTGGTTATTTCTAAATGCCCAACATATACTGTAAATTGCCTTTGATGTCTGACTAAGCTTGGCTATCATTGATTTCTTGGTAAAGGCTTCATATTTTGTGTAACATCAAAGATAACATGTCATAACATAAAGAAATTTTAGAGAAAAATAGAATTAAGGATAATATCCTTAGTTTCATTCTAATTCTTATCCATGAGAACTCCCTCTAACATCAATCTCTCCCTCTAGAATAATTTTCTCTAACATGAACTTGCTCAAGATAGAAAATTCACCCAAAAAACTCTTCCTTTCTACAAAATTTCTTTGATAACAAAATTTCTCTGATATGATAGAAAACTCTCCCTCTTTGACATTTCATGCCAAAGACAACAATCAAAGTATTTTCTAGGTACCTAATATACTAATTCATATGCAATCTACTCTGATAATACTGCATCAACTTGTCTAATCTTCAAAATGCTTGGTCGATGCATCACTAAAATCTGATTAGTGAACCTTAGATAGGGGAATGATCCCTAGCTTACTCTTAGAAACAAAAGTGCATCCTTAGATAATTCCTTGGTGAATATGTTTGCAATTTGTTCTTTTTTATTCACATATTCCAATCTCACCTCTTTGTCTTCACTGATTCTCTTAGAAAATGATACTTTATTGCAATGTGTTGTGTCTTGGTATGCATCACTAGATTCTTGGATACTTTAATTGTATTTTTTTTATCGCAAAAGATAACTATTGGATCCTTGATTTCTTCCTTCATACTTAAAAATAGTTGTTTAAACCAAATGAAGTTGGAATAATTAACTATTGCTGCAACACATTATGATTCTACTATAGACTAAGAGATGCAATTATGTTTCTTACTTGTCCAAGACACTAGCCTCTTTCCAAGAAAGAATGCTCCACCACTAGTATTTTTCTTGTCATCAATACTTCCTGCCCAATCAGCATCAGTGAAGACTTTCAATTCAAAGTTACCTCCTTTCTTATACCACAAACCATAATCTTCAGTACCTTTTAGATACCTCATAATTATTTTTATTGCCATCATATGATTTTCCTTTGGATTATAGAAAATCTTGCCACCATACCAATTGCTAATGCAATATCAGGTCTTGTGTGTACTGATGGGCCTCTAAAAGACCATTACTCTAAGATCTTTTTATCTTATTTTTAAGTAGTTATCTTGTAGAAATAATCACGACTTTATGGTTTTAAGAAAATGAATTTATGTTTTCATGTATATGCTATATATATGATAAGACATTAAGTAGAAGTATGGATAGTTCAAATATGTTATAATTGCTTGAATCTATGGACAAAAATAGTATAATGAAGTGATGTTGCATGTTGATAAATGTTTCCTCATTTATGCTATGTCTTGGGTAGTTTTCCTCCTATAGACATAGGATGTGCAAGAGTGGTAATTTGAACTTACACCTTTTCTAATATTGATGATGGAATAAATATATGTATGTGGAAGTGGTGTGTGCATTGAATGTTTTTTAGGTACTTGTCATGGATATTCAAGGGTCAACGCCTCAACATTAAAGTTAGAGCCAACCAAATTGTTGAATCATTGCAAGTGGAGCAAGTCATTATATGCTTTCTATTGGAACATCACACAAATGTAGCTTCCACAACCTACTATATCCTTGGAGGATTTATTCATGGTTAATGGTGATTCTATTTCAAACTTTATGACTCTATTATTTATCCTCATTAATGGAGTGATTGTAGAGTTAGGGAGTAGTTGTAGTTTCCTTTTAAATAATTTTTTTTGTAGCTTTAAGGATAATATTTGGAAAGAAGAAGATAAGTTGATTTTTATACTAGTCGAGTGTGATTCAATTTTAGGTTTATTTCTCTTATCTTGATTGTCTTTTCTATTCACTCATCCAAGGGGGCCCACTTGGTGAGTGAAATATTCCATTCGAATATATTTCATTTCCTTTTTTGTTTTCCTGCAAGATAGAATTATGTTACTCTAGTAGCCATTGATAATAGAATCAATGAATTGTTTCTATAGCATAGGTTAATACATAGGTTTACAAATGCAGTATTACTTTCAAGCTTTAAGTTAAGTTGTTGTTTCAGTTGCTAGCATAGAATTCCTTTAGTATTTCCTTTGCATTAGTTGTAATGACTTCAAGGAGAATTAGAGCATAGACTTTGTAGTCATCCTCTCAAGTTTACACTTCCAGGTTGAAAAATTAAATGAATTCAATGTAGTGTTTTAAGTAAAACACATGATGTTGTCTAACCATGGAATCATTGTCAAAGGATGTCCAAACCTTTATTATTAAGGTAATAATCTAAAGAGACATTTTTGGTGTCGTTGTTGGATAGGTGTCAATCTAGTTCAACCCTAAAATCATTATGTTAGTTTAAATTCTACATTATTTTTCATTCATAGAAGAAGAGACCTCCTTGGGATATTTCTTCTTTGTAATTTTCAAGAAGACATTTTAACCTTAAGCCTGAAGAACCTCACAATGAGAATGAAGAAGAAGAACCTTTTGAAAATCTATTTGTTGTTGCTTAAGAATGAATACCCTCATCCTCTGATGAATCATTGCATTTGAATGATCTCTTTGCTGAACCTAAATACCAAGGTAATCTACTTGTCCTTGTTACCCATCAACCACCACTACCAAGTCCTCCTCCAAGAATGGTTCAGCCTTAGCCTACATTTCCTTTTTCTATCCCTCCTTACCAAGGTAATCAAAACTTGAAGAACATACCTTTTGCTACACTTCCAAAGTTCTATGGCCTAATTATTGAAGACCTTGAAACCTTCCTCTTTGGGTTTGAAATCCTTTGCAAAAGTTATGACTACACAATTGATGCTCAAAAGATAAAGTTATTTCCATCCACCTTAAAGGAAGCTACTATGAGATGGTTCATGGGGTTGGGTGCCAACACTGTAGTAGATTGGCTTGCAATAAGAAACTTATTTTTAATAAAGTATAAGGAATACTACAGGGGTCAAGATTGGAAAGGGGGTGACATTTTCAAAATGTCCCAAAAGGATTATGAAACCTTGGAAGACTATGTTTCATGATTCATGTTAAACCTACAACATAATACACAACATCAATTGAATGAAGAATCAAAGAAACACATTTTCTTGAGAGGTGTAAATGATAGGGTTATTGAGGCACTAGATTTAATGGAAGATATATGATAAACAGAGTATATGTATAAATTATTCTAGAGCCTCTGTGAAGAAAGGTAGGTGACTTAGAGATCCACCACATAAGTATAATGGCACTTTAGGAGTATCAAAGATGGAACTATATAATTTACTATTAGATTTCAAATAAGACATCATTAATTATATAGCCACTCAGCTAGATACCATGCAAGCTAGAAGGAAAAAGGATGAAGTTGAAGCCATGTTAGCTAAATTTTGTCCATGTTGTAGGGAAAAGAAAAGGAATTGTAGATGCAAGTCTATTGCAAGCCTAGAGACACAACCAATGCCTACCATGTTAAAAGCCATTGATGAAAATCAAGAGGTTCTCTATGTTTCTCAACAAAGACCATGGGCTCAATGACAAGGTGTGCCACAAGATCCTCTTCAAAGTTATAATAGTAACAATTGATGTCAAAATACTAGTTTTAGTGGAAATAATAATTGGAAACAACCTTAGCAAGGTTGGCAATAACCTCAATAGGGTTGGCAACAACCTCAGCAAGGTTGACAACAAAACCAAAATTAGAATACCCAACCTAGTCAACAAGCTCTAATGCCACCACCTCAATAGTAGACTCTAATGCTTTCTCCTACAACCACTAATGCTCCTCCCAAGCATACTTAACTACTAGTTTAGTCTAATCATAATCCCAACAATACCAAACAGCCAACACAATATCAAAGTTATGCTATTCCTTAAATGATATCCACTTAAGGTTAGGTACTACTCTTCCTTCACCCCAAAAACCTATAATAATTGAAGTTGAGGATTCCCCAACTAAATAATCACATGTGTCAAATCTGAAGACCTCTCCTATAGCCAAAGAACCTTCATTTCCTCATAAATTGATGGAACAAGGTTAGCCTATAGAAAATTGCACAATAATTGATTTTCTCAATTAGCTCAAGCCTGACTATACTAAAGCTATCAAGGAAGCATGTATCAAACAAATAGGAAGAAAGAAGAAGGATCCAAAAACTATTCATGTCTTAGGATAATTATCTGATTTGATGTTGGAAAAATTAATTGTACCAAAATATTCTAACCCTGGGAGTCCTATGGTTACTATCACCATTCATGGGATGCAAGTTTAAAGTTCTTTGGTTTCCTTAGGAGAATTTATAAATTTCATGATAAAGCAGGTATTTTCTTGTCTTTGTATAATTAGTCTCAAAGAAACACCAACCATACTTTAGCTTGTTGATAGTTCTACTATCAAACTAGATGGGATGATAGAAGATGTCATGGTGACCTTGAATTCTTGGGAGTATCTTCTAGACTTTTTTGTCCTTCACCAAAGTCTAACATGGGAGGGTATCCTTTAATTTTAGGATGACCATGGTTTCTCACTACATATACCTATATAGCTTTTCAACCTCGTAAAATGACAATATCCAATGGTATTCATACTAAGAACCTGACCTTATACTCCCTTTCTCAACCACTATTGTTAGATGACCAAGTAATCTGGACAAACTTAGGTGATGAAGGTCTAGAGGTAAATTCCATCCATTAGCTACTGACGATAGGCCTAGAGTCATTTGTAGCTTCTCGAGAAGAATATGAGATCATTTCATCCATTATCATGAATGAATATGAAGTAGAAGCTCAAGTGTATCCTCAAGCAGAATGTGTCCTATAAACCATATGACCACCCTTGAACACACCCCAACATTTAGAATTATCCCAATTCCTTCACTCCTTATTACCTCATGAGATGGATTCTTCTCCTAATGCCCAATTACTCATTATAGATAAAGTTATTAAGATGAAAGTTGGTCTCAAAAAGGAGCTAAATGTAAACAATGCCTTACCACCTTCCCATCAAAAATTTATGTTGCAATTACTACAGGAAAATCAAAAAGCATTTTATTGGGAGTACATGAACATGAAAGGACTAGACCCTATGTTTTATACTCACAAGATTTACATTAGTCTTAGTTTTAAACCTATCTAGTAGCCTCAGAAGAGAATTAACCCTATTTCAAAGGATATAGTTAAAAATGAACTGCAAAAATTTTTGAGTGTTGGTTTTATCTACCCCATCTCTAATAGCTAATGGGTTTCACCCCTAGTTATTGTACCAAGGGAGAAAAATGGATATTTTGTGTAGATTATAGGGAACTCAATTTAGCCACTAAGAAAAACCACTTTCCCTTACCATTTATAGACCAAGTTCTTCACAACCTAGCTAGCAAAAAATATTTCTCTTTTCTAGATGGTTTTAGTGGTAACAATCAAATACAAATAGCTTTAGAGGATTAATAAAAATAACTTTCACATGCCCATGGGGTACCTTTTCCTACTCAGTCTTACCCTTTGGCCTATATAATACCCTAGCCACATTCCAATGGGTTGTAATAAGTATCTTTTTAGATATATCTATTGACTGTATAGAGATATACATGGATGATTTTATTGTTCATGAGACTAATTTTGAGGAAGCAAAAGCCAATTTAAAGACAGTGCTCAAGAGATGCCAAGACTATAACCTTTCCTTAAATAGTGAAAAATGTTTTACGATGATGGAAGAAGGAGTGGTACTAGGTCATTTCATTTCATCCAAATCCATCCAAGTAGATCCTACCAAGATTGAAGTCATTAGTACCTTGCCTACACCAAATAAGTAGAAAGATGTCTAAAGTTTCCTAGGACATGTTGGATATTATAGAAGATTCATCAAGAATTTTAGTCAACTTGCAGCACCGCTTTATAGCTTGTTAAAAAGATATTTTGTATTTTCTTGTGACTCTGTATGTGCTACATCTTTCCTATAGCTTAAAGAAGTCCTCACCACAACACTAGTTTTAAGAAAACCTAATTGGGGACTGCCTTTCCACATCCATATAGATGCCTCAAACTATGTTATAGGTGCAATATTAGGCCAAAAGGTAGACTTAGTTGAACATGCCATTTATTTCATCAGTAAAAATTTACAAGATGCAAAGTTTAACTACACAGTTACTAAAAAAAAGTTACTTGTAGTGATTTATGCATTGAATAAATTCAGACACTACATTACTAGATATGAAATATTTGTTCATACTAATCACTCTGCTATAAAGTATCTGATAAATAAGCCTACAATATTAGGAAGATTATCTTGTTGGTTGTTACTTATGCAAAAATTTGATATCACCATAATAGATAAACCCAACAAGGCCAATGTGGTAGCTGACTTTCTCTCTCAATTGCATGTCCCTGATGATCCTGTAACCATTGATGATAGTTTTCTAGATGAACACCTTTTCCAATTGTTAGCACAAAATCCATGGTATGCAGATATTGCAAATTACCTAATTACAAGAGAGATGTCAGCTCACTTTTCTGCCAAAGAAAGGAAGTTACTCTTTGAAAAGAGCTTTAATTATTCTTGGATTATTGGATTTATGTTTTATACTGGACTTGATCAAGTAAAGTGTCAGTGTATCAAAGAAGATGAAACATATGATATATCGAGAGTGTGCCATGATGAACCCTATAGAGGTCATTTTGTAGCCAAAAGGACAACCTTTATAATATTGACAACTGGGTACTATTGGCCTAGTTTTCACAAGGATGTAGCTCGATACACCAAGAAATGTGATAAGTGTCAATGTATGGGAAGACCCACTGAATCTAATGAAATGCCCCTACAGCCTCAAGTAGTTGTTGCACCCTTTGATAAATGGGGGATTGACTTTGCAGGCCCTATTGAATCCTTTTCAAAAGGTAAATCTTATATCTTAGTTTGCATTGATTATGTAACTAAGTGGGCAGAGGCCAAACCCATGAAACACCCAAGGGACAAAAATGTTGCAAAGTTCTTGTATAAATCCATCTTTACATGGTTTGGAGTCCCTAGGGAGTTCGCATCTGATTGAGGAGTTTATTTTACATCTAATCTGATAGCTGCTCTCATGGAAGAATATATTATTCGACATGGTAAATCATCACCTTAACACCCACAAGGTAATGACCAAGTAGAAGCTACCAACAAAGAGCTGGAAGCCATTCTCACCAAAATAGTAGCACTTTATAGGATGGATTGGGCCACATGCCTTCTTGTAGCTCTTTGGGCTTATAGAATCACCTGGAAATATGCCACAATTTTTACTCCTTTTGAGATCATATATGGTAGGTCAACTATAATGACTGTATAATTTGAATATAAAACATTGAGGACCACTTTGAAGCTTGTTATGGAACTCACTATTGTGAAACAAGATCGAATCCTGAGTTTAGATGGTCTTGATGATTGGTGCAAATATACATTAAACCACACTGAACTCATCCATCATTAATGGAAACAATGCCATGATAAGTTTATCAAAGATAAAATGTTTGTTATAGGAGATTTGGCCCTTCTTTGTGATTCCAAGTATTAGCACAATCTAGTAAAACTTGCTAGTTAGGACTATATAAAATTATTGTTTTATTTCAAAAAGGATTGGTCTAGTTGTCCACTATTAATCCTCTTCAATTCAAGTTACTTGTAAATGGTCATCGCCTCAATCTCTACAACAAACTAGTAAGTCATGAGGAGTTCCTACAGTAGTTTCAACACATCAAAGATATCCTCATTCTTGCAACTAAGCAGTCTGGGTCTTCTACCTTGATTGTTTCCAAATCTTGAATTCATTCAAGATTTTCACAATAAACACTTTCTTCTTCTTGCATTTCATCTCTCCTTCTCTCTTTTTTGTCCTTCCACCCCATCCCATCACTCCATCACTTCTGATGATCTTTTCTAGAACTCTTTCATGCAGCACCTACTAGGTATGTGCCACATACTATTACATATATTTAATTTTACTCACGCTTTATTTATAAATTCATGTTTTTTAACTTTATTTCTCTTGCATTTCTTGGCCTGGTGGGACCCATACCTAAACTTAGTTGTTTGGGGGGGAGAGGGGTACAGATATTCATATTATTTTCAAAAAAATTAGATTGCATGTAAACTTTAAAAGCTATTGTCTTATGAGATGTTTGTTGTTATACATTGATGACCTGTCATTCTATGATTGTAACATTAAGGGAGTTAAGGACATTAAAGTTGAGCTTAACCTTTAATGATAATTGGCAACATGTTTGGGGTGACATATCTGTACACAAGGGAAAATTATGAGACTAGATGTAAAAAAGGATATCATGAGATTATGTGCATTAAAAACCTTTATTAAGCATGAAGTGACAGTATGTCATTTTCTTTGTCTGGTGCCATAATATTGTGAATTGTGTTAACTCGTCATTATTGAACTCTAGAAAATGCCACAATCTTGTCAAAATTCTACTGCAAGTAACAATGGGTGGAGGTCTCTAGAGGTATGAACCAATTGATCAAAAAAATTTGTTGGGTGTCTGAGCTAGTTATGAAATGTTTCGAAGAAGGGGATGGTTAGATTACTACCTCAATCTTAAGAGATTTGATGAGAAGGTTGCCCTTCAATTTTTTAGTACCCTGCAAGATAGTTTTGCAATGGCTATTAGCCTCATAATTGAATTTATAGAACAAGTGGTAGCTGAAATCACTGGGTTACCTTAGGAAGGAGAAATTTGGGCACAAGATTTCGACCTATGAATGACTAGGGTAGATTTTGATGTGCATTTTGATCCTCCATTGGATATTGAAAAGAAGCAAGGTGCCTCCAAAATATCATTGTCATTTGAGTTTATCTAGCCAACAACGTTCATCATTCAATACTTCACTTGTAAATGTCATTAAAAATACCTACATTCCCTACATTTCAAGATTCTAGCTCATTTGCGACATGACTATCGGCAAGTAAATCTTCCCAATTTCCTATTTAACATTGTTAAGAAGCAAGCTTCTTTAGTACAATCAAGAAAGAATCAATTTGTCTCCCATCATTGCTTGATAAAATTAGTTGCTGAAAGATCATTGTAAAAATAATCAATTGGGACATGGGAAGAGTTCTTGTAGTTAAAAGAGGTAGAATCTAGGTTGGTCGGACCTAGAGACCAAGGGGTTGGACAAAGGGAAAAGACATCTACTAGTTTTTGTATGGTCATTCCCAGGACTGAAAATGTTCATGAAGCCTCTCCCTCTAGCTCTAGACCAACTAAGAAGAGAATCTATAAAGTTGATGCCTTTGTCTCTAGCAAAAAGAAAAGAAAAAATAGGGAAGTTGTCAGTTCCTCCAAGACCCTAACATTTGTTAAGACTAGGTTTATTGTTAAGGAAGTAAAAGGTAAAGCTATGGAACTTGAGGAGGAAAAATTAGAACAACTACATGATGATAAAAGTTAATGCTAATGAAACCCTGCATTTGCAAGAAGAGGAATTTTTAAAAAAACCTCCTGAAGCACCTACTGTTGAAATGTCTACAAGAAAGAGGAAGTGAAAGAATCCTCCATGCTTGTCTACACCTCCTACAAGGAAAAGTGCAAGGCTTTCTAAGGAAAATAAGGTTACTGAAGCCTCTATTCTAGTAGTTAACTTAGAATCTTCTAAGGTTGAGAAGGAGTCCCCTTCGAAGGAAGAATTGCAACAAAATACAGCCACTAATAATGAGTGTAATAACCAGAGTCCACAACCTGAATTTAACCTTAGTGTTAACTATGTGATTTTTGATAGTGATAAAAAGTTTGATGAGCTTGAAGCATTTGAGGAATTTGGAGAAAGCCCTATTATGAAAGATAATGGTGAGAATCTAGAAGACCTTCCTTCTAACGACTATCTAGAATTCAGGAAAGAAATTGTTGAGGAAGTAATGGAAAAGCTCAATCAGGATGGGCTAGATACACTAGCCACAGCAGTAGCTGAATCTAGTAAGGAAGAGAATGTGGTGACAACAATTATCATAAGTGAAGGAGAATGCTCCACACCACAAAGTGTTAACAAAATTCCTTATTTGACATCTGAATGGATAGACATTTTTAACCAGGAACCATTCCACCACCCAATTTGTCCACACCTTTGTTTGTAGGAATTAATTGGTTTCAATAGTTGTTATGGGAAAGAGCTCAATGGAAGCTGGAAAATAAAAAATTGAAACATGTTATTAATGAATAGAGCTATCAATTGAAATAGAGCTCAAACCAGAATGAATTTTTAAAAAGGAGGATTGAACAAGTTAGAAGATTGATTCCTGAACTGATGGAATGCAAATCACTATCACCAGTGTATGCATTGTTTCTCAAAGAGCAACTTGTAAATTTTAAGTTGCCTAGAATTTTGGAAGGAATTAATCCCTCTATTACAACTCTACATGAGTTTTATGATGCATTCTAATCTATTCCAATGCCTTTAAAGAATGTATTATGTGAATTATATCTCCATAACTTGGTAGTTCCTAATGACACAAGTAGTGAAACTCACTCTTGTATTTAGGGGATGTGCAGCTGAGAGCAATGATGTCTTGGATGAAAAATGCGATAAGTAGGGAACATCAACCTACACCTTATAGGAATAGTGAAGTGACAGTACCTCTTCTCATGAGATCAAAAGTTCAACACTCTAGATGGACATTTTTGGATTGGATTTCTATTCTAGGCAACCTTACTAGAGCTGGTAAAGTATGCTCAGTCAAAGAACAAGCCTTTGTAGATTGGGAACAACACTCCTCTCGAGATGTTGAGACAATTATTGTTGCTTCGAGAAAAAGGTGGACACAGATGCAAAATAACCTAAACATAAGAGAACCCCACTCTCCTCAAAATTTAACTCTTACTACTATTAGGATTCTATGGTATATTGTTTTGGGAAGGAATCATACAAATATTGGCTTCCATTAAAGTATTAGCCCCCTATTCTCCTGTAGCCACTACTAGCAATAAATGACAATGTAGAGGATCATGATATAATAGAAGAAGTGTAGAGATGGAGAAGGTTCAAGGTAAATTATGGGTACTTTGACTATGTTAAGAATGAGCCATGGGAGAGGACAACTAGCGATTAGAGAGTTTAGGCCAGAATCAGAAACTTCATGGTTGTTGGGGACCAACAATAGCTTAGTTAGGGGTAATAATGGGTCTCTAAAAGACCATTATTTTAATATCTTTTTATCTTATTTTTAAGCAATTATCTTGTAGAAACAATCATGACTTTATGGTTTTAAGAAAATGAACTTATGTTTTCATGTATATGCTATATATATAATAAGACATTAAGTAGAAGTATGGATAGTTCAAATATGATATAATTACTTGAATCTATGGAAAAAAATGGTATAATGAAGTGATGTTGCATGTTGATAAATGTTTCCTCATTTATGTTATGTCTTGGGTATTTTTCCTCCTGTAGCCATAGGATTTGCAAGAGTGGTAATTTGAACTTATACTTTTTCAAATATTAATGATAAAATAAATATATGTATGTGGAAGTGGTGTGCACATTGAATTTTTTTTAGGTACTTGCCACAGATATTCAAAGGTCAACACCTCAGTGTTAAAGTTAGAGCCAACTTGATTGTTGAATCATCATGAGTGGAGCAAGTCATAATATGCTTTCTATTGGAACATTGCATGAATGTAGCTTCCACAACTTTCTATATTCCTGGAAGATTTATTCATGGTTAATGTTGATTCTATTTCAAACTTTATGAGTTTTTAATTGATCCTGATTAATGGAGTGATCGTAGAGTTAGGGAGTAGTTGTAGTTTCCTTTTAAATAATGTTTGTTGTAGCTTTAAGGGTAGTTTTTGGAAAGAAGATAAGTTGATTTTCATAGTAGTCGAGTGTGATTCAGTTTTTAGTCAAGTATAATTCCTTCACCATGATTGAATAGAATGAGTAGTTCAAGTTTATTTCTCTTATCTTGATTGCCTTTTCTATTCATTCAACCAAGGGGGCCCACTTGGTGAGTGAACTATTCCTTTAGAATAGATTTCATTTCCTTGTTTGTTTCCTTGAAAGATAGAATTATGTTTATCCTACAGTCATTGATAATAGAATCAATGAATTATTCCAATAGCATAGGTGAATAGATAGGTTTATTGTTGAAGCATTACTTTCAAGCTTTAAGTTAAGTTTTTGTTTTAATTGCTAGCACAGAATTCCTTTAGCATTTCCTTCGCATTAGTTGTAATGACTTGAAGGAGAATTAGAGCATAGACTTTGCAATCATCCTCTCAAGTTTATGCTCCCAGGTTGACAAATTAAATGAAGTCAGTGTACTATTTTAAGTAAAACACATGATGTTGTCTAACCATGGAATCACTGTGAAAGGATGTCCAATGCTTTATTATTAAGGTAATAAGCTGACCGGACATGTACCACATACTGAAGTTTTCTAACCATTAATCTATATGTAGTCTGATCTACCTCTTTGGAATCATCATTTTTGGAAAGCTTATATCTAGTAGACATAGGTGCTCCAACTAGTTTGGAATCTTCCATTCCAAATTTCTTCAATATCTCCTTGATGTACTTTGATTAAGTAATGTAGATATCATCTTTCTTCTATTGAATTTATAATCCAACAAATAATTTAATCTCTCCAAACATTGACATTTCAAATTCCTTACTCATTTCCTCAGAAAAGGATTTGCATAAGTCATCATGTCCAGTGAATAATGTATCATCTACAAAAATTTATGTCAACACTATCTTCTTATTTGGTCCTTCCTTAATGTATAGATTGTTGTTGTCATTTGTCCTTTGAAAACCATTTTTTACCAAATGATTGTGTAATCTTTTGTACCAAGCTTTGGGGGCTTGCTTGAGACCATATAAAGCTTTGTGTAATCTACAAACCATATCCATTTTGTTAGGATCTATGAAACCTTCAGGTTTCTCAATGTAGATTTCTTCCTCTAGGATTTCATTTAAGAAAGCTAACCTTACATCCATCTAATATACTTTGGGTCCTTTATGTACGAGATAAGCAAGTAGTGTTCTAACACCTTTTAATCTTGCAATAGGAGAAAAATTCTCTCCATAATCAACATCTTCTTCTTGAGCATAACCTTTGCATACTAACCTTGCCTTTTTTCTTGAAACTTCTCTATTTTAATTCAACTTATTTCTGAATACCCATTTTGTGCCAATTACATTTTTGTCCTTGGGTCTAGGAATAAGATTCCAACTTCTTGTTCGTTTCAATTTGATCAATCTCTTCATTCATTGCCTCAATCCATCTTTCAATGTATAATGCATCTTTAATAGTTCTAGGTTCAAACTCAATATGTAAACATGTACCTTTTAGTTTGTTCCTTATCATTGTGCCTTTTGACTAATCTACAATGATTTTCTCGGGTAAATGATTCCTTCTAACATTTCTAGAAAGTACACATACCTTCTCTTTATATTTAGAACTTGTTTCATTCTATTCATCATGCTCGAGTCCCACTATCTATAACTTGGGTCTTTAGACTACAACTTGGCTTGCACTAGCTAAAACTCGAGTCCTTCTAATTAAGACTCGGGTTCTTCTAACTATGACTCAGGTTGTACTGGTTGCAACTCAGGTTGACTATTGATTTCTAATTGCATTTGCTTGAATCTTAGGTATAGTATCAAGTTCAAAGTAGACAAAGTTTTTGTAATTTTTAGGTTATTTCCTACTTTTTTCTTCACTCTTTTCTACAAACTCATCGATCTTTACATGTGCACTTTCTATGACCTTGTGAGTAGAAAGATTCAGACATTTATATTCTTTTCTCTTGTTGGAGTATCTCAAGAATATTCCTTCATCACTTTTCACATCAAATTTTCCTTTCTTTGATTCTTTCAAGATATAACATTTGCTTCCAAATACTTTGAAATAACATATATTAGTTTTATAGCCATACCATAATTCATAAGGTGTTTCATCTAAGTCCTTCTTCAATTGAACTTGGTTTAAGGTATGAGCTATTGTGCTGATTTCTTCCTTCCAGAATTTGATTGCAACATTTTTCTCTATTATCAGTGTTCTTGCACAATCCATAATGGATTGATTTCTTCTCTCTACTATGTCATTCTGATGAGGTGTACCAAGTGCAGATACCTATCTTTTGATTCCTCTTTCATTGCAGAATTTGTTGAATTCATTTGAGATGAATTATCCTCCTCTATCTAACCTTAGACATTTTAGTTTATTTATTTTTTATTTCTCCACTCTAGCTAGAGACCACTTGAATTTTTTAAAAGCTTTAGATTTTTCTTTTAGGTACATCACTATCATCATCCTAGAATAATCATCAACAAATAAAATAAAGTACTTATCTCCATAGTAGCTTTCTATGCCAATTGGTCCACAAAGGTCTATATGAACTAGCTCCAAAACTTCTTCAGAATGATAGTTCTTTCTTTTGAAACTTTTCTTTCCCATCTTTCTAATTTGATAATTTTTTCACATGCCCATATCAGGTTTCTTCAGACTATGAATGTCTCTCACTCTTTTATTCTTGCTTATGTTGACTATATTATCAAAATTCACATGACACAACCTTTTGTGCCATAATCAACTTTCCTCTACTTGAGATAGGAAACATGAACTTTCAGTTAGATTTAGATAGAATAGATTACCTTTTGTTTGATTGTCAGTCCCAACTAGATTTCCTTTCCCATCCAGTAGCTTGGCCTTTTCATTCATGAATTCTACCTTGAATCCAATGTTGTTCAACTATGCCACACTAAGTAGATTGTGTTTCAATCCTTCAATCCAGTAAGCATTGTCACATCTAAGTTCATCAGTCAATGTAATGCAACATTTTCCTTTTACATAACAAGGTTCATCATTTCCAAATCTAACTCTCCCACCATCATAGTGTTCCAAGTGCCCAAATTTTAATTTATCACTATTCATGTCGTGAGAACAACCAGTATCAATAATCCATGTATCATTCTTACTAATATGAGAAATGAGGGCCATCTTATCATTTTCATCATCTGATTCATCGTTAATAGTAATGTAAACCATTTCTCATCATCATTATTATCAAAGTCTTTAGCCATGTAACAAGATTTCTTACCTTTATCCTTGTAGTGTTTGTAGATTTTGAAATCTTTCTTTCCTTTGTACTTTCATTCTTCTTTTCCTTCTTTGTTTGGACACCTTGCAGCAATGTGACCAACTTCTTAACAATAAAAAACAAATTAGAGGTATTTTACCTTTGTACTTTAGGGAATCTGCTTGCAAGTAGGGCTTTAATGACTTCAAGGTCATCAAGAATTATCTTCATCTTCACTATCAAAATTTTTTCTTTTAGATTTTCCACCTTTCTTTTTGAATGATAGTTTAGCTTCAAATGCAGACTTAATGCTACTAGAGTTAGGAACATAGTTATCAAAGTTATCTAACTCAAAGGCTATCAACCTTCCCACTAGAGTGCATCCAATGTTATATCATCTTTAGAATCACATCTCATTTCTTGAATAACTAAAACTCTAATTTCATAAATAGGAAGAAGAGTTCTAAGTACCTTGCTAACCATTGTCACATCATCTATTTTCCCTCCTGAGTCTCTAATTGCACTTGCACTTGCTTTGATTCTATATTGTACAACATTTTCATCTTCTCTCATCTTCATCTAATCAAATTGACCTCTTAGACTTTATGCGTTAGCTCTCCTTACATTGTCATCTCCTCCATAGATATCTTTCAGCTTGATCCACATTTCATGAGCAGTAGGACAATCTTTAACTTCATCAAATTCATCATAATTAAGAGTAGAGGCAATGTCAATCATAATTATGTTGTGATTCTTATTTTCCACAATTTTATCCATAGACAAATGTCTAGTAGGTGCCACATATTTGTTCTCTAGATATTTCAGGCATGTGTCTCCAATGGTTTCCAAATGCAACTTCATGAGTTCCTATCATGCTTGGAAGTTCTATGTTCAACATAGGAATCTCCCTTCTATAAGACATCTTGATCTTTAGCTTAGGTACTTGAAACCTTATCTACAAGCACCAAACACTCTAATACTAATTGTTAGAAATGGAAAGGAGTAACTGGGAGGGGAGGGGTGAATTAGTCACTAAAAAAAAATCCAAAAGTCCCTTTAAGGTGTTAACACAATATAAAACCAATAACTTGTTGTAACTTAGTTAACACTAAATATTTTATTGTCACTTAGTTAACACTCAATATAATACTATCACTTGGTTAGCACATAGATCTTAAGATATTAATGTGATTAGCCTTTATTAACTTAGTTGCACAAACAAAAAGGAAATAACATGAACATAAGAGACATCAAGATTTAACATGGAAACCCAATTCGAGAAAACCACTAATTGCAACTAGTTACTTTTTTTCAATCTTCTAAAGTGAGCCTTGTTAGGAGACAACATTGTTAAAGGTTACAAAATACATTGTTAGGTGTAATTTTGTTAGAGGATTTAATTCACCCTATTAGGAGTGGCTTTGTTAGAGGTCTTTAGACACTTTAATCTAGAAATGCCACCTTGTTAGAGGATTTGCCAAATAGCTGTTAGACTAACTCTTTTAAGAGATTTGATTTTTACTCCTACAATTATTAGAGAGTAATAATGACTTGACCTAATTGCTGATGAATTTTATTTTCTGATTCAAATCTCTATTTTGGCTTGATTACTTGATCCCCTTTGATCAGATTATTATTTGCAGCTCAGTCAACTCATATGCTCTACCCTTCAGATTTTCTTCCTTCTTTCATTTTCTTCAATTCACACTTCAATCCTTAACTTGACCTTTCATATATATGATTAACCTTGTTAAGTCAACTTGAATACTCTTTTAATCAATCAAATATTAACCCTTAATTTAGTTTATATTAATCAATAAATTTATCAAACTTAATATATTGACAATCAGCTAATACAAAATTGAGTATTTGATCAACACTGAGAATCCTTTGTTAACCGGTCCAACTTGGTTTGAATAGGAGTTCTAACATTAATCAACCCAACTTGGTCAATACTAACTTCTTGCTACCTTTCCTTTGGTAACCAAGTGAACTTAGTTGATACAAGATCTAACTCATTAACCAACTAAGCTCGGTCAAAACTTTCTCTGAACTTGGTTCTTTTTGAATGCTCACCATACACAGGAAACTGCATTTGATGACCGAGTAAGCTTGACTATCACTGATTTCTTGGTAAAGGCTTGACATTTTTTGTAACATCAAAGAAAACATACAATTGAATAAAAAATTTTAACACAAAGGAGTTTTTTCATTCAACACTATGATAGTTATCATTTGATAGTTGTCCACACTTTTCTTGTGTATCGAAAGATGATTTTCTAGTGCACCTCTTTAGGGGGCTTTTATTCCTACTGAGTTTTCCCTCTTTCCTCTTTCCTTTTCTTAGGATTTTTTCTCCTTAATTAGACTTAAGGGGTGCGTTAGAAAATAAAACTTAGCACACTTTTAGTTTTTATCCATGCTTTTATTGGATAAAGCTTCTTTTCTTAGTGTATAAGCTAACTAAGGAATACTTCTAATTTTTCAGTTTTATTTCAGTTTTTCCTTTACTTTATGCTTTAAGGAAGCCTATATAATTGTAATTATTTCATTATAATTAATGAGAAGTTCCATTTTTAAATCTGTTTTTCTAATATTTTTTTTCCTATAGCTGCATATTTTGTTCTATTATTCTAGCTAGATTATTTGTTGGTTAAGCTAAAACTTTACAAGAACAAGTTACCTCTTGTTTGATCACCAGTTCTAATCAGCTTACCATTGGCATCATATATCTTGGTCTTTTTGTGATGGAATTCAACTCTGTATCCTAATTTTTTTAACTATAAAACACTCAACAAATTATAGTTAAGTCCTTCGACCCACTAAACATTGTCACACTTGATTTTGTCAGTCAATTGAATTGTATATTTACCTTTAACAACACATGGAATATCATTACCAAATTTAACACAACCACGTTTGTATGGTCCAATGTCCTCAAATCTATTTATACCATCAGTCATATTATTTGAGCATCCACTATCAATTATCCATCTATCACTTTTGTTTACATATGAAATTAAAGGAGTTTTCTCATCTTCATCAGAGTCTTCTTTCATAGCAACATAAACAACTTCATCATCATTACTTTCAAATTTAGTACCAGTTTCTTCTTCAGCAAAATAACAAGATTTCTTACCTTTGTCATTCTTTTTCTTCTTGTAGCCTTGGTCATCTCTTCGTCCTTTGTACTTTCTTTTCTTTCTCTCATCCTTGTCTTCTATGTCAAGACATCTTGCAATATATGACCAACCTTATTGCATGCAAAAAAAATTATGGGTAATTTACCTTTGTATTCAACTCTACCTCTTCCAAATCTTTTTGCAATAAGTACTCAAGTTCATCAAGATCATCATTAGAGGTGTCACTATCACTCTTCACATGTTTGCCTTTTCTTTTGCTAAGAACCAGTTGTGACTTAAAAGCATATTCAATAGTAGCAAGTTTTTAGTTATCAAAGTTAGAAATCTAAAAAGTGGTAAGTCTACCAATTACACCTTCCAAAGTCAAATTATTTCCTAGATTATATCTCAACTCTTTTATTGTAGAAACCCTAATGGCATATATAGGAAGTAGAGTTCTCAATCCCTTTCTTTTTCTTGTTTCATCTTCAACCATTCCATTTTCACCTCAAATAAAATTGAAAACTTCCTTGATTCTTGTACAATATTGTACTATGTTTTCACCTTCTATCATTCTCATTTCATCAAATTTGCTTCTCAGGCTCTTAAAATATTGTCATCTCCTCCATACATGGTTTTTAATTTTTCCCACATTTGTTTTGCACTATCACATTCTTTTATATCATCAAACTCGACATAGCTTAGAGCTAAAGTAATGTCCAACATTGCCTAATTGTGTTCTTACTTTTCTTTCATTTGTTGAGCAGTCAAAGGAACAATTGTTATCTTCACATAGTCATTTTCCAAAAAGTTTATTATTGCATCAATAATATTGGATATGTGTAGCCTCATTAGCATTTTCCATGCAAGAAAGTTCTTCTTGTTTAACTTTGTTACCTTCCTTTTGTGAGTTATGATCTTCAGCTTTAAGTACCTTCAAACTTCTCTTATAAGCACCAATGCTTTGATACCAATTGTTAGAATGTTTATAATAATTGAGGGGGGGATGAATCAGTTACTCAAGGTCCATAAGTATCATTTGAATAATCAAACATGAAACAATATATATTCTGCTATAACTTGATCTTTATTGTAAACTAAGTAACAAAATTAACTAGTAGTTTATTGTCCTAAGATAACAAACTTTTTTGAATGTAAACAAGTAAATGCAAAACATCATAGAAAATTCAACACAAGTTTGACACTAGGATTTAATGTGGAAACCCAATTTGGAAAAAAACCATTAGCAACATGTCACCACTTTTTTCACTCTCTTGAAGTGAGCTATGTTAGGAGCCAACCCTATTAAAGGTTACAATACACATTGTTAAATGTGACTTGATTAGAGGATTTAATCACTCTACTAGGAGTGGTTTTTTCAGAGGACTTTGATCATTCCATTAGAATATCATGTTGCTAAAGGATTTACATAGACTATTAAATCCTTTAATGAGTATTAGGTCAACCCTTGATCAAAAGGGTTTCAATACAAATGGTTTGCAATGATTAGAAAGAAAATAGTAGGGTTTGATCTATATGATTACAACTCACTTTTGCAATTTTAGATCTTTGTTCACTTTATGTGTTAATTCTCTGATAACCCTTCTTTGTCACCTTTGTCCATGACTTACTTGGCAGCCCTTCAGGTATTCACCCTTCTCAAACTTAAGCCTTATGCTTAGATTATCTTATCAACTTCAACAACTTTTTTTCCCTCTTACTTGAAACACACACAGATTCTTTTCTCTATTCTCTTCTTTGCATATCTCATTTATGCTCTTCACCACCCTCTTCATGTTCTCTCTCTCTCCCAATTTTGGCACTGCACCTCCTTAAATAGGTAACTCTAGTCCTTTTTCATTTTCCATGATCATCATAGATCTTAGGGTTCATAATTTGATTCATCAAATTCATTGTATCTATTCATCTTCCTTCTTTTCTAAAAACTTCTCATTGAATTTGTTTATTAGGTATGATACCTAATCCTCTCCTTGAATTAAATGATCCAACTCATCAATCTTGTCTTCAATGCATTTTCCAAATTCCAAGAAATCAACTGAGTTCACTAAAAATCATAACTTCACATACGCATTCAAATTATTGTCACTCGACTATTACTGAGTTCTAATGCTTAGTCATCACTGAATTGCTCCATCATTGTAGAACTCCAAACTCTACATCAGCTTGTTTTCTTGATTGATACTGATGCTCGAACAACATTAAATTTTCTTGGCACTTACTATGGCTCAGTTGACACTAGCATCACTCGGAATGAACTTCAAATTTCCTTAATATTTTACTCTATTGCTCAATCAAGCTTTACATAAATTATGTATCTTGACTTGTACTATAAATACTTGAACATCAACATGATTTAAACAATCCTTATGTCTTGTCAAAGTTTAACTAATCAAATAGCCATTGTAGCTTCCTTTTCATAACTCAACCTTTCCTTTAGGTGCTTTTGTTATGAGCAACTTCTCAAATTCTCTTCATCAATAAAATAGATATGACATTTAGATCAGATAGCAATGTGCCTCATTAGTAGATTTGACATTAATGACAATACAATAATTTTTCCAATTATATTTTCCAATACTTTCCTTTTAGAAAAATATTGATAACATGGTTAAGAAAAAAAATAAAGTTGCATTTCACAATCTACTGTTGAAGCTAATTATATTGTTGCTACAATGAATCAATAAAATATTATATGGATTAAGAAACTATTAAAAGGTATGCAAGAAGAGATAATAGATCATATTACTATTTATTGTGATAATACTCGTACAATAAATATATCAAAGAATCCAGTAATGCATGTGAAAACAAAGCATGTATCAATCAAGTATCATTACTTGAGGGACAAAGCATAAGAGAAACAAGTTAGGCTTGAATATGTGAAGTCTAAAGAACAAATTTGAGACATATTTACTAAGCCATTACCTAAGGATGCTTTTTAGTATCTAAGAGGTAAATTGGGTGTCCTTCCCTTATCCAAGACTCACTAAGTGAAAGATGCATGCTCCATCAATCCATAGATGTGTGAGGCCTCATCTGACCCATCTTTACATAGTCATTTATTTATATTTTGGATATTTTATGTTTTAAGACTTTGATACACTTTAAACTTATTCGAACAGTGATTTAGACTATTTGATACTATGTGATGATTTACTTTATGATGATTTTATCTATGATGACTAGGACTTACTTGTTATGCTTGATGATTATTTATATATGCACTCACTTGTTTACTTTATTGATGTATATAGAATCATGATAAAATGCAAGTGTTAGATGACTAGTAATTGTGAAGTGAAATGATGTTAATGATTATATCATGATGATCTAAATTATGCATGTATTTTATATGCACACTAATTTAGAAATGAAAAGGTTATTTGAAATTTGAATGAGAAATCTAAAATTTTGAAGTTCTAATAATGTAATGTAGATTTGATTTTATATCTATATGATTTTTCCTTGGACTATTGATATACAAATTTGAGTGTGTAGGAAAATAAACATGATAAAAGTCAGATCACCAAGGCTAAACCTGTGTGCAAACTATAAATTCCAAGTTTTGATCTATTGAAGAGATTGGGACCTTGTTGTTATGTATTTTGTTTCATGAATGTAATGTGAATGTATGTTAGGGATTAGATCCATTTTGTGAAATTGATATGTCACTTCTAATGTGAAATATATTTTATGGTGTTACTTGACACTTGTAATTTTTATGTGTATAGTGACATGTTGAATTAAGATGTTTGCAAGAGACACCTAACTCAAGACTAAACCATTTGAGAAGGCCTAAGTTAAATCCATTTACATATTGATGTCCTAAGAAGCTCCATTTAGATGAACTTAGAATTCATATCTTAGGGTGACTTTAGGGGGCTTAATAATGTTCATAGAGTGTTCTTTTAGTGAAAATAACTTAATTATATGCTAGTACTATGAGTTAGGACTTTAATATTGACCTCCTTTATGCATAAATCACTTTTGTTACCCTTAAAATATTCCTTTTATCAAAATTTGCAAAAATTGAAGAAGTCATAGCCAACTTTCCATCTTATCCACACTTAGTTGAACTTTCATTCATGAAGGGGGACTTAGGTGGAGCAAATAGGCTTCTCACATTTATGATGAGTAGAGGAGTAGGAGTTTGGAGGCTTTTTAGAGGAGATTTTTCAAACTTAGTGGTTGTCACCCACTCTCTAGTTTTGGAGACTTCTAGATTTTGGAGATTGCACAAGCTAAGCAAAGAAAGGGCTTCTTCTCAAGTTTTTATTTGTCATTAGTTTTGGAGGAGGTTGGTGTTCTTTCTAGGAAAGAAACTTATGCAAGTTGTTGATTCTCTTTGTTATTGTAGAATAGGATTGTAATGGTTTGATATGTGATTTGTAAGTAGTTCATGTTGTGGTATTGGGTGAGATTTGATTTCATTGCTTTTTTTTTATTGTAATTTTGTTAGCATGTTGTGAATGGGAGTGAAAGGGCATCACTTACCCTTGGGAGGGAAGAAATGGCCTTTGGCTTAAGGGGTTAGTTGGGCCAACCTTTGAGTGTAGAGTATCTTCCGTGGAAGGAAGAGGGATAAAGAATGAAGTATGGGATTCATGTATCAAATATGTATTCTACACTTGAGGTTGATAAGGGGACAAATTTTGTGAGAAATGGAATATGTATTGTGAGGCTTGTGAAGGCATGATTTTAGTAGCCTTGTGAATGCATCATTGTATTTGGATTCTCCTCTTGGGTTTGGCAAACCTTCACCCTTTTTGTGGGTTCCCTGGGAGACCTGTTGTGATGCTAAAAAATGGGAGTTCAATGTTGTACTTGTGAATGTTTCACATTGTGAGTTTGTGTATGTGTGCAACCCATTTAGTCTCAGTTAACCAAGCTCAGGCGTGGTCTTGAATGAGACCTTGGATAGGAGGTGAGCTCTCCATGGTTGAATTCATTGTTTTGTAGGTTTGAGTGGATTAAAGTATTCTAGAAAATCTTAGTAAATTTTCATCATGATTGGTTTTATTGTGAAGAAAGAGAAAATGATGTATTGTAATATTCATTGTAATGGAGGATTCTCCATATTGTACATTCTTATTGTATTCCATTGTTGCAAAGATTTTCTTGGAAGAAATGAGTCTGATTTTGATATGTAATGTTGTTGCATAAAAAATGTGAATATAATTTTAATGAGAATGGAATATTAATTTCATTGTGAAAGTTGGGTTGTTATGAAAATAAGTATTGCTTAAAAGTTTGATTTCCTTGTATTCAAATGGTTCTTGAAAATGGCTTTAAAAGTATTTGAGTTCATTTCATAAATGTAAAATGGAAATGATACTAATTCTTATTCAAGTTTTACTTGTAATGATGAAAGAATAAGAAGCTAGCTTGAACTCTTATGAGAAGTGCATTTTAAAGTTGATTGCATTAGTAAAGGAATGAATAGATTGTTACATGGAATTTTTTTTGTTAGTTTGTAAAATATAGATTAGAAGAGATTGTCATATGAAGTTATGATTATAGTTAATCTAGTTAAACCTTTTAAGGAAAAAAATGTTGGTGTGTATTGTGTGTGTCTTGTCTAAAATTTGGGCCTGATGGGGTAAACATAAGTTTCTTTATGGAATTGATGCAAGAGTTCACTCTTTAGGAGTTTCTTGAAGTTGTGAAGATGAAAATGATGAAATTTATATGAATAGTACATGCAAGATACAAGGAAAACTAAAAGGTTTTATAAATTTCACATTGAAATTTATAGTTACCTTTGGCAATTTTGTCAAAGGCAGAGAGAATAAGTAAGGGAGAGAATCAGTCAAGTAGTATACTAAAGGAGAAGAATATGTCAAAAGGGGGAGAGAATTTTTTTTTTTAAAAGGAGAAAATATGTATGAGATGGAGAGAATCGGTAAAGAAGGATGAAGATGAAATTAGAGTAAATGATGATGCTACTAAATAGAAGAAGATCATATCCTAAGGGGGATAAATATTGAAGTTTGTTTGTTTTGAAGATACATACTGAGTACACCTAATGATGAAATCTATTGATGAGAACTTTAGGATGAATTCAAAAAGATGAAAAGTTGTATTTTTGTCAACACATATATTTGATTATCTTATGTAATGTTTTGCAATGTAAAATCATATGTTATGTATTATAATCAATGCCAAAGAGGGAGATTGTTAGCCCCAATTGATGGTGTAACTAAGAATGCTATGAATGTATGTAATAAAGTTATATAATTTGTTATGTTCTCATTGATGTGAAGTATTAGTTAATTAGACATTACGCTAATTTAGTAGTGCCATATCATTTGATAGATGAAGAGGATTTGAAGAAAGTATGTTGATGACAAAGTTGATAAGTTGGTTGTAGACACTTAAAATTGTCCTAAACAATATATTAATCTATTTAATATTTCTATTGGCATTATAATTGATTATTTATTAATTAATTATAATTTTCATATTCTTCTACTTATTTAATTAAATAGGTTCACTTTGCTAATGTATTTGAATTTAATTTAAATGTATCCCTTCTGATGTATTAAACTTATTTAATGCATAGTGCTCCATAAATCCCCTTTTAAATAAATTTCAATTTATTTAATTCCCTCCACTTTATTAAATTCTATAATCTTATGATTAAGTTGAATCCTATTTAATTTAATCTTAATCCCACCTAAAACCTAGTCTACCACCCATCACTCTCATCCTTCTAAGCCTACCCACTAGTTAATCCTGCTTAATTATCCTAAATACCCTCCTAATCACCTTTTAGTCTCTAAGTGTTTGCTCACACATGTGTAAGAAACTTTAAATCTAAGAAAGTCTCCCTTTTATTATTTTATCCAAAAAGTCAAACTTTCTTACACACTTGTCCCCCTTTTCCTTTCTCCAAGGTTTCTCACACATGTGTGAACAAACCTTGGAGCCATCTCTATCACCAAAAAGGCTTATATTGACCTTTGCATGGCTTGTCCCCTTAGCCCATGTGTCTCCCTTGTGGCACCTAGGTAGATTCCACATAGATTCCACCTTCATAGGGCCTCTTAAGCCTATAAATAGAGCCCTTGTCTCAAGCATTTAGAATCTCCCTCATTTACATTGATATCATGAGAGTATAGTGTTAGAGTTTTCTTAGAGACTTGCACACTTATTACTAACCCTTTGGTAGATGTTAGATTTCTTGCATTTCTGCTTGCATATTTAATGATAGCTTATTATTGTTAGTTTACTTCATTACCATATTCACATCTTTAGAATCCTTTGAGGTTGGCTTACTCATAGCCATTTCTTGAAGGTATTCTACACTCATCTTAGTTTAGATTCATATTTCATATTGCATTTTGATTTCAATCACTTTGGGATTCATCATAGTTGTGTTTTTGGGGAGCACATCCACATCCCTTATTCTTGAGCACACTAATAAGGCCTCTTATGGGTGCTCTTGTTGAGCTTCTTTGAGGTTGCATGAGGATTCTAGTTTTTAAGTTGCATAGTTTTAAAACTCAAGTTTAACATTAGTATATTTTGATTTGTTTTGGATCTTTGATATGCACATGTACATTTAATGTTTTCTTGTTTACATGTGCTCCCGACAGGTTAGGTTTTCTTGTTTACATTTTGACATTCCTAGTGGGACCCACGTCCCTTTTCCATACTCAAATTTGGTCAAAAACTTGGCATTTTTTGTAGAAAAAAGTGCACTCTTGTCTCTGTTAGGATGTAGTGTCATCTGCAAAAATGCTTCATCATCTTTGCAGATCATTGTCTCCCCATTTTAGCATTTGTCCCAGTGATAGAATCAACAACTCATAAAAAAAACCAATTTTTTTTTAAAAATATTATTATTTTTATTTAGTCATTTCTAATGTTTGGATGTCTCTGCATACTTAACTATCATCTCCGCAATTTAATATTTTTTCTTTTGCATTGTGGGTGGCTAAAAATTAGCACTATCACTTAAATGTCATCTCTACCTTTGAAATGACATCTCCGCATGTAGACTATCATCTATGATTTCTTAGCGACCTTCTATTTTGGCATCTACAATTTGTCAGTGACTCCTAGTTTTGTCATCTGCAATTTTTCTAGCAATTACAAGTCTTGTTGTCTATGTGATTTGGTGTCTCCACTCTACTACTATCATCTACAATTTGCAAGAGTAAGTACTCGGTATGATCTTCTTGATTATGTTCTATCATCTTTGTTTAGTCGTCTATGATATTTTCTCATTTGCACCTATGTTTCATCCTCTATGCTTTTATTGTTAAAAAAAAGTATAAAAGGAAAATTAAATTTTAGTGTTTTCATAGGACATGGACTATTTTAAGTTAATTTACATGTATAGAAAATTACAAAAAAGTTAAAATAAGTTTTTCCATACTTAAGCTTTCATTTTTGGGGATTTTATTGAAGCTAATCAATTTGTTTATTGTAGCATTTCAAAAGGGAGTCTGCTGGAAACATCTAACCATATTTTCTTGCAAATTTTCTTAAATTTTTGTTGCTCTTGGAAAATTAACTTGAATGCTTAAAAACTTGTCTTTGAATGTATGTTGAACTTAATTGGATAAATCAAACACACTCTTGAATATCTTGAAGCTAAAACAATCCAAGACTCAATCTTGAATGTCTTAAGGGAACTTACAATCTATTATTGGAATGAATGTGCTAAACTAAATCTTGAATGCCATGGATTAAAACTTACATTTTTTCATTGGAATGAATACTAAAATACACTCTTGAGTACCCTAAAGAGAACATGTTTTTCATTGGAATGCGTGCTAGTGAACACACTCTTGAGTGCTTAAGGATCAAAAAACCATTGCAATGAAAAACTCAAGTTTGGTGCTTAAAACTAACATTTACTCAATCCTGAATGCATAAAGGAATTGACTCTTTCCTTATCAAATTTCTTATGTGGATGACAATTGATTTACTTATGTTGGCGAACTCTCAATTTTGATTATGTTGACAATATTATCAAGTTGGAAAGAATATTGTATGCTATAAACACAAGTGTATTCAACAAGAGATTACAAAATCTAAAGCTTAAATTGGGAAAGAACAAGTTTCTTTTAGAACCAAGATCACTTACATATTCAATCCTCTTGCACCTTTGGGCGATCTTCTGTGCACAAGAAATAAGTGGCCTTGTTTTACACTTTTTAGGAGGCTTGCTTGTGGATTTCATCACCCCTTGGGACAACCTCAACTCTAGCATTCTGGCAGAGTATAAATATTGGGAGGTGAATTGAAAGGCACCTCTCTTGGAAGTAAAATCTTGTCACTCTTGGCTAAGCCTCAAAGAACTTTATACCTTTGGGAAGTGAAGGTGGAGATTTGGGTTATCATCTCCTCCCGGATATGTGGCATTATTTTCTTTCATCTATAGATTTGGGCCTCACATACCTTGCATATATCGAGGACACCTCTAGTTGAGCTTGTATATCCTAGTCAAAATCTCATAGTATTGTTGGTGTGTTTGATGTTCTTGAGTGTTTGAAACCCTCCCTAGTTGAAGGGGAGACACTATCTAAACTTTTATTGTATATATTTCATTGTATTCTTTTGCATGTTATGTTTCAAAAAAATCCAAAAAATCATAAAAGTTCAAAATAAAAAAAAATAAAAAAATAAAAAATCTCAAAAACAACAAAAACAAGTCTTGTTTTAAGTCCTCTTAGTTAAGTTTTCCACATTATTTCCTTTCACTTCTTCTATTCATCCATTTTATCACACTCTTCAAAATCTCAACCCTCTTAATCATTTCCTCGTCTTCTTAATCATTCAATCAAATTCTTAATCTTCATCCTAGTCATGATTCATAAACCACATCAAATCCAACTCCCTCATTCAATGATTCATCCTCATGATTCTTAATCCAATCTCTTTTCAAAAAATTTCCTTTCTAATGAATTTTTGATTCAATCCATTTGCATCTTCATCCAAAATCAATCAATCTTTCTTCATCTATTCAAATATTCTTTTGATTCAATTTTCATAAAATCTTCTACTTTGGACTTAGGAGCACTATCATAATCCTTGGATGTTAATCCTAGTTATCTTGAATGACCCAAATCTTATCAAGGTTATCTCAAACCTTCATCTAATATCAAATCAAATCAAATCAAATCAATATCAAGTCAAATCTAATCCAAATCAAATCAAACACAAAGTCTGAAATTGCTCCTAGTCCCAAGTTCATATTTCACCCATCATCAAATCTTTCATCATCCCTCATCTAAGTTCCATGGATAAAAATTGGCTTAACCAAATGGTTGGGGACCTTCAAAGGAAATATGAAGTCACAGCTACAGCACAAACCACATATCAAATCAATCCTCAAAACTCCATATCTAATTCTAATCCATCTCATGTTCATTATTCTTCTACCTTTGACAAGGGAGATCCACCTCATTATCTTTCAATCACATAGGATTCCATTCATAGCCCACATAATTCCTCAAACAAAAATTTCATTTCCAAAGAAATTGAGGAACTCAAGAATTCCATCTTGAGCCAACAAATCAAAAGTAAAATCTACCTTCCAAGACATATAGCCTCTTCCCTCATGTTTTGAAGACCATAATCCTCATGACCCATCCAACCCAAATCTTCCATGTAATTCCCCATACTTCCAACTTAATGTCCAAAACTATCATCCCAATCCCCTACCCATACCTCCACCTTCACACAATCCTAATTCTCCAAAATCAACATCATCCCCACCTTGTAATAGGTTTGTCTCACTAGAGACCTTGTCTAAGTAAAAAACAAAAATAAAGTGATCCAATCACCCAAAGTCATACACCTAATTCCATCTCAAGATCTTCCTCCAAAGCATGTCATTATGGATTCCTCCTCTCCTTTCAATCCAAGCAATTCCACATCCCATAATTCCCTTATCCCTCAAGATCCATTTATCCATCTTAATCCATCTCATGATCCCCTTCCTAATCAAGATCAAGACATTCCATGTACCACACACATTATTGATTACCCTCCATCTCATGAGTTAGTATCCATTGATCCTCCACTTCATGAAGATTTTCCTTCCACTTCATATACTATGATTCCTCCATGTCAAGATCAAATCATTCCATCTCATGGTTTCATTCCCTTTACACCATTATATGATTCTATTCCATCTCATGATCCAATAATTCCACTTCATAATCCTCATATAAGTCAAGATCAAAGTACCCCTTCATTTGCATTTAATTATACAAATACATCTCAAGATCCTATTATCCCTCATAATCCCCATCATGATCCTAATCCTCCACATGACCCTATCACACCCATCCAATTTACTCATGGACCCCATATACATGGACTCACATCTTATATTGAAAATAATAAGTATCCCATTGAACAAATATTGTCTCAAGATATTGGTACACCTTCAACTCTTTCCAAATCCAAAATTCCTCCATCCAAACCTAAATGTTCCCACCATCCATATTCTAAGTCCATTTTGGGACCTTATATCCATAATTCTCTTCCTTCCTCATTTCCATCCATTTTGGGTCCTTATGTTCCAAAACCAAACCATTTGTCCCTTCCATCCATTTTGGCTACTTACATGCATCTATCCACCATATCCAATTCTTTCACTTCATCCCCTCATGCTCCTCATAAAGATCAACAAAAGCACACATCCTTGAATTCCTTCCAATGTTCACCATCTATAAGCTCTCCATATCCTTTATCCTCTTGCACCCATATCATGGCCAATGGAAGCAAATTTGATGCCAAAGATAAAGTGAATCATACCAAAAATCTGCAAAAATCCAAGGATCAACATGTCCCCTCTAACAGACATGTTCAAGAAAAGAAAAATATGATAAAAAATAAAGAAAAAATTCAAAGGCTGTAAAGGTTGAAAATAAAAAATGCAAATATCATGTGGATTCCAAAGCTAATTAAAGTAGCAATTATTCTCAAAGAAAAGTCCAACATGGCATCCAATTTCACTAATCTAAAGGCTTCCCTCATCCATAAATCCTCAAAACTTCCATTTACCAACTCTATTTTGGGTCCTTATGTCCCAAAATCTACCATCCAAAATCCATCATCTCCTTCATCCATTTTGGGTCCTTATATCCCAAAATTTCCACCTTTCCATCACCCTTCAAGGTGTGTGTCAATGATGATCTTTCCACCTCCTTCATGCACTTATTCACAAGTCTTCCAACCTAGCATCAATCAACCATGTCTTCATCCCAACCATTCCACCCCCTTAATTTAAAATTTTTCATCAGTTCCATTTCATCCTTCTTTTCACCATCCTACCAACATCTATGAGAAAATAGTAAAAATTCCTTGCAAATAACAAAGAAAGAGAAATAAATATGAAGAGATACCATCAATGTATCTAGATGCTTGAGTCCTCCCTTTGTATTTAATGTCTTCCAATTCCACTTATCCATCCATTCACTTATCCTCTTCCACTTGCACTCTACATTGGGGACAATCCCCATCCATACCACATTGCCTTACATATCTTCCATACTTCCATCTATCATTCATCATCCTTTTCCATCTTTGATCTTGACTATCATTTTCCTTTCATCCATCCACGTTCACTCAACATATCCCTTTCTCATTATCCACAATTATCCTATATATTCCCATCATCCTTCCATATATTTGATCTTGACATTATCTCCATATCTTGTATCTCATGGTCCATTTCATGTTCTTTTCCTCTATCCTCCATCCATACTCCTACATACTTCCATCCTTCTTTGATATATACTTGGTCTTGGTTATCCCATCCATTTCATGTCCCACATTTTATCCATACTCTTCATATCATTATCCCTATTTCATACTCTCCCTCCCATATCCCTTATTCATTCCACTTTCAAGCCTATGCTCTATTGGACTAACTGCCAACATTCCCCTTCAAAATTTGTGACATGGCTTAACCACCTCCTATGTTCTATAAGTCTAGTGGTTGTATCGAGCATTAATGGGTTGATCTTTTGGTGCAATGGCAACTCTAGCTTCTAACAAGTGGAATCACAGTTTAGTCACAGGTTCAAATCTCCTTGGGTAACACTAAGGGGGGAATTGCTGGACCAACCACCAACATCCCCCTTTGAGATTCATGACATTGCTTAACCACCTCCTATGTTCTATAAGTCTAAGGGTTGTATCAAGCATTAACAGGTCGATCTTTTGGTGCAACAACAACTCTAGCTTCTAACATGCTTGTGATCATTACTAGAGGCACAACAAAAAAATATTCATGTATTCTTTGGAAACAATTTGTGAACCTTCATTTCCTCCATGCATATCCTTTACACACCATCTTTCTATTTCCATGCATCCTTTCCCACCATATTTCCTTCCATTTTCCTATACTTGGTATGAGGCATTTTAACTCCTTTAAAACATGGTCCTTGGTTCCCCATTTTCCAATACCATATCCTTTGGTCCCCCATATTCTTTCACCTTTCATTTTATCCATTTACCATTCCTTGGTTCTGCCTTGTCATTGGTTCTAATCTATTCCACTTTCCATCAATTTTTACAAGTCTGCCAATCAATTCAATCAACTTGTTTATCCTCTAATATAATCAAATTCCTTTCTTCCAGTTAGTTCCTACAAATAAATTTCCATCCTATCTAAGTATATTTTTTCTTCTAACCAAATCTTATCAACATCGTTCAGCTCATTCAATCAAGTTCTTCCTTCATCCATCATCTTATCCAAATTCTTCTATTCATCATCTAACCTCATGACATTGAGCTTTAACCCATCAAACTAAGCTTATCAAAATAGTGATTGCAAACAAAACTTACATAAATTCACACTGAAACTAAATAATTTGAAAACCGTGTTCCTTTCACATAATTTCTAGCAAACAATCACAAATATTTTAATACAATTCAATCAAACAATCAATTTTCACCTTACAGGATGAATCCTTCCTACACAAGCTTTACGAATTCACCATCTAAATAGTGTTCATGGCAAGAACTATGGACTAAATGACTACTTGGTCATGAGCTCTTTTTGTTGATTTTATCTTTGTGTGTTAGCTACAGCCTTCCCAAGTGTGCCTTGATCTTCAATATCTTGGTATCATTTGCATGGCTTAACTTGATTACACATGACATTTTGCATTATGATCTATTTTCATGATTCTTTAACACATCTCTAATGGTTTCTAGTTATGGTTATGCATTTTTCACTAGGGGCAATGGGTTAGCACACTTTCCACCAAGATCCCTAAAAAGACTTTGGGTGTGCCCAGACCTCTCCAGTGTGCTTCTGACATTTGTTCTATCATAACTACGAAATCTCTATTATGTTGAGAGTCTATTCCATGCAAAGGAACCTTGTCATTTATGCTACTATAACATTTGGTGCATCACTTCTCTTGCAATATCAAACTAGGGTGTGTTCTCCCATATGAACACAACTGAATCTCATGCACTCAAGTAGTTAAGTTTCACGTAATATAGCCCTTTTCCTTCCCTTTTCCTTCTTGTGTCTATTTTCAAGAAAATGAGAGAAAATATATCCCTTTTTCACCCCATTTCCTCGATGAGGCACCCTCCTCCCTTGTCATCACTATGACACGACTCTTCCACTCCTCTCCTCACTAGGGCAACCTATATTTTCTTTTCTTTGATGCAATGTCATCCTGACACCACATTAAAGAGAGGCAAAATGTAGACACTTAAAATTGTCCTAAACACTATATTAATTTATTTAATATTTCCCTTGGCATTATAATTGATTATTTATTAATTAATTATATTTGTCATATTCTTCTACTTATTTAATTAAATTTATTCAATTAAATAGGTTCATTTCCCTAATGTATTTAAATTTAATTTAAATGCATCCCCTCTAATGCATTAAACTTATTCAATGCATAGTGCTCCATAAATCCCTTTTTAAATATATTTTAATTTATTTAATTCCCTCCACTTTGTTAAATTCTATAATCCTATTATTAAACTAAATCCTATTTTATTTAATCTTAATCCCACCTAAAACCTAGTCTACCACCCATCACTCTCATCCTTCTAAGCCTACCCACTAGTTAATCCCCCTTAATTATCCTAAATACCCTCCTAAGCACCTTTTAGTCCCGAAGTGTTTGCTCACACACATGTGAGCAACTCAAAATCTAAGAAAGTATCCCTTTATTATTTTATCCAAAATGTCTTACACTCTTACACACTTGTCCCCCTTTCCTTTCTCCAAGCTTGCTCACACATGTGTGAGCAAACCTTGAGTCATCTCTATCACCAAAAATGCTTATGTTAACCTTTCCATGGCTTGTCCCCTTAGCCCATGTGTCTCCCTTGTGGCACCTATGTGACTGCCACATAGATGTCACCTCCCTAAGGCTTTTCTCAAGCCTATAAATAGAGCCCTTGTCTTAAGCATTCAGAATCTCCCTCATTTGCATTGTTATCATACTAGTATAGTGTTAGAGCTTTCTTAGAGATTTGCATGCTTATTACTAACCATTTGGTAGATGTTAGATTTCTTGCATTTATGGTTGCATATTTCATGATAGCTTATTATTGTTAATTTACTTCATTTCCATATTCACATATTTAGAATCCTTTGAGGTTGGCTTACTCATAGCCATTTCTTGAAGGTGTTGTTGTCACAAAAGTTTGCACCCTAGTCCAAAGTTTTTACCTAAGGAAAACCTTGTGAAACATGGAAACAACCTTCAAGTTGTGAGACTTGGACAATGAGGTTGAGTCTCTAGAGTAGGTCGGCTTCCTTTGTTATCAAGATGCACCTAGACAACACTTAAAGAGGAAAAGGGAGGAGGAATGCATAGAAATGAACTACATAATCTATTCTAAGTAGGTGATGCACCAAAATAGTGTGTTTAGACCAATCTCTTCCCATACATGCATAGTACAATTACCATGACAGTCCAAAGATATATGGAGTGAGACTTGCTTTAATCCATTAGCCACACACAGTTCAAATAGCCAAATGAATGACACGAGGATAAAAGACTCACTTCTTATCATTCATAGGCCAAAAGAGATACAAAAATGTAGGTTATAGATATCCACAATACATTGAAGAGATGTAGATAAAGCTTGCACAGTACATCAATGGTTGAAGGAGATAAGAATGGATGTCATATAATTCAAAGGCAAAAGAGGGAATTTATAGTGGTATGTCAGATCAATAGCAAAGAAATAGAGAAGATCCAACCCTAAGAAAGATTAAAAAATTTTATTTTGTAGTGTAAGCATAACTTAGATAGCTTTCACTCTAAAATAAAACTCAACAACTATATTCAAACTTGGACAAAAAAATTACTGAAAAACTGGAAATGATCTGATCACTACACAAATCCAAACATGAGAAGATCACTTATCTACCAAATAATCTTTAAGAGGATAGGAATAGTGGCCATTAATCTTTTGATAGAGTAGATGGGTCAATAGGAAGAAATGGAGTGTTCTTTTGCATTTATTAGACTTGGGAAATGACAAAAGTGGTTGTACAAGATTGAAAAGATTAGATCTATCACCAAAGAGTTGCTTCCTCTTTCATCAACTTGCCAAATCAGATAAAATAACACAGGTCAGCCATATTGAACTATCACTCTGTACCCTTCCTGCTACTTGATTGGTTGGAAACTCCTCTCTTTCCAACTTGGTGGGTGAATCTCCTTATATATTTTGGTCAATACTAAAACTCATGATCCTACAAGCATCAACTATGGTCAAAACCCTTCATGTCACCTTTTTTTCATAACCCTAACCTCTATGATCTTATGATCTCTTATACCTCATAGCATCGAGCCCCTCCTTCATTCTCTTTATGATCCTTATATAGCAATAAGACCTACAATCTCACGACAGAACAACAACATGATAACAACCCTGGCATAAGGTCATGATGCCATTATTCTCCCCTTACAATGTCATGGACATAATTGATTTGACCTCCATGATCTTACGATTACAATCTATCATAATATCGGTAGTCATGGAAATAACCCTTGTGATCCTATGATTGCATTTTAACTATCTTTTGTTGTGACCTCAGGAAGCATCCTTGCTTGTGCTTGTGACCTTACAATAAAGGAATATCGTAAGATTGGAAGACCCAATGTCCATCTGAAACTGGCCTCCACCCCTTCTTACCTTGCAATCTTACAACTCTAAGATCATACAGCCAGCCTTCCCCCTTCATAGCATCGGCAACCTAGGAAGTTAACCCCATGATCCTACGAGGTCTTTGATATCATGACAACCCAATGTTATGCCAATGCTCTACCTCATGTCCTTAGAAGACATCCTTATAGTACCAATGATCTCATAATCATTTACAATCATAACATTGTGCAAGACTTTTCTTTGGCTTACAATCCTTCGATGTCTCTGATATCACAACCTAACCACTCGACCAACAAGAGCCTCATAGCATCTTATCACTATTTGATTTTCTCGATGATCCTTTGATACACGAGTTATCATAAGATTGGAACCATATCATTCTGTCATAGCCTTGGGACTTGAGATATAACAAGAAATTGAATATTGTGACCATTGGGTGGGTTTAAATATTTTGAATTCAATCCTTGGGAGGAGGGCACCTTTGGCCAACATTTCTAGCAACTTGAGGGGGATGCAAGCCTACTTGGCATATGACCAGTGACCATTAAAAGATCCATTGGACTATGGAGTCTTTGAAACCATGAAAACTCATCAAATTCATCACTTTTGTTGCATTTTGAGCCATAAAAAATGCCCTTCCTATCTCCTCTAGCTCTACCAACTCTGTCATTCTTACAGACATAGCATCATTTTCAATTAGTTCCAACTAATGAGCTAGCTCTAGGGATGGAAAATCCAATAAAATAGGAAGTCTAGCTTCCCTATCATACACTAACATGAATGGAGAATTTCCAATAGCCCTCTCAACCATTATTCTATTAGCCCATAAGACTGCCCTCAATTTCTATTACCAACACCTTTAATTATCCTCAATAGTCCTCTTAATGATTCTAATCAATTTTTTGTTGGAGGACTCAGCCAAACCTTTACCTTGAGAGTAGTAGTTAGAAGATGTGCTCAAGTAAATACCATGATCTACTACCCATGCATATATCTGAGCTCCTATAAATGACTTGACATTGTCTGATATTATGGTGGAAGGACCACTAAACCTAGTAACAATTCCATTAAGGAATTCCACTACTAAAGCCTCTATAGAGTCTTTCAAGGCTACTACCTCTGTCCACCTAGTAAAGTAATCTATTACAACCAAAATCTACCTATGACTAGAGCTAGATATTAGATTTATGGGACCTATGAAATCTAATTCCCACTGAGCAAAGGGCTAATCCAATTGAATAGGACGGAGTGGAAGAGCTGCAAGCCTTTTCTTAACTAAAAAGAAAACACATTTTTCACATTTTCTAACATACTTATGGAAATCATAGAATAAGGATGGCCAATAGTAACTAGCCCTCATGATCTTCATTGTAGTGGTTCTTGTTGAAAAGTGGCCACCATTAAGACCATTATGAATATCCTTAATCATTCTCTCTACTTGATCTACACCAATACACCTTAACAAAGCTCCATTGAAGTCCTTCCTAAATAGAATACCGTCAACTATGGCATAAGGAATGGACTGCAATCTAAACTTTCTTCTTTTTGCCCTATCCAATCCTTGAGGATATCCATTTCCTGATAAGAAGTTCATCATATCATCTATCCAACTCCTTGGATTGTCATCTCTCGCCTCCTGTTGTTCTATGAACATCAAGGCAACTCCCTCATCTTATCCATGAGATGAGATCATTTGCTTGCACAGTCCCTTCCCTCTTACCAACCTAGTGATTTGGATGTCCAAATCATACTCCATCACCTTAGGGATCCAATCGACTCTTTTCTTACTAATATCTTTTCTCAATAGGAAATCTTTAACACTTGCATGAGGGACCAATAAGTGGATCTTATTGTGGGATAGGAGATATCTACTTTCTTTCAAAGATCTTATGACTACAAGGGCTTGCTTCTCCACATAGCTATATTTGTCTTCATACTCCTTTAGCCCTTCACTAAAGAAAGCAATAGGTTGCTCTTCATTCCTATCATTCAATCGAATCAAAATAGTAGAAATGCTTGACTCACCTCCTAAAGTGTAAAGAATGAAATCCTTATCAAAATTTGGATTGATAAGGGTAGGGGCTAATGTTATGGCTGGTTTGATCTCTTCAAAACTTGCTTTCCCTTCCTTGGTCCATGAAAAGACCATATTCTTTTTAAGCATAGCTGTAAGAGGTTTCACCATGGTAGCTAAATTAGGAATAAATCTCCTTACAAAATTTATTCTACCAAGAAAAATTTATAGACCTTTCTTATGCTAGGAAGGGAGAGAGCAACTATTGCCTTTGTTCTTTCTAGATCAATGGTTAGACCATCCTTAGATACAATGTGTCCTAACAATTTCCCTTGATTGGTGGCAAAGAAACACTTGCTTGGATTCAAAGATACTTCATCCTCTCTACATGTTATAAATACTTGTCTGAGATGATGGCCAAAATAATCTGCTACATTATTTGAATACACTATGATATCATCAAGGTAGACCAACATAGACCTTTCAATCATGTTCTTGAAAGCCATCTCCATTGCCTTTTGAAAGGTGGCACCTACATTTGTTATTCCAAAAGGCATTTTAGTATAGGCATAGGTGCCCCATTTGGTGGTGAGAGAAGTTTTATATCTATCAACCTCCTTGACTAACACTTGGTTATAACATGAGAATCCATCCAAGAAAGAGAATCTCTCTGAACCACTAACCTTAGACAATATGTGCTCCATAGAAGGGAGAGGGTGATGATCTTTAATGGAGGCTTGGTTAAAATCCCTAAAGTCTACACATAGTCTAATTTCTCCATTTTTTTCCCTAACCAGGACAAGGTTGGCTACCCAAGAGGAATGCTTGATAGGAAAAATGATATTGGCTTCAATCAATTTGGACAGCTCTTGCCTCATTAATGGCTCAACCTTGAGATTTACTAGCCTCTACTTTTTCTTAATAGGTTTGACATTATCAACAAAGTCTATGGTATGTTGAAATAGACTTGGGTCAAAGCCCTTTAGATCATCATATGTCCAAGAAAATACATCATTAAATTCTTGACATAGATGAACAAAACTTTCTTTCTCAGTTTCAGAACATACCTTCCCCATGTTTAGCATCCTTCCATCAACAACTACAACTGGCATATGATCATCTTTGTTTGCAAAAAGGTTCATGCCTCTATCCCTTGCTTGGTCATTAGGATTGAAGACACTCTCTAAGGTAATGACACCCTTAAGAAAACTACTAGAGCTAAGGTTGATGATTTGATCACCATATTGGTCATGCAATCTTGACTAATTTCTCTTTGAGAACTCTACTTCATTCTACAAGAAACTTATGATTTGTGCATTAGATTCAAAGACATGCCAATTGATATTATTATCAGGGATAGTGGGTCTAACCACCACTTTAATCTTCCATTTCTTCTCATCTTCAAGGCTCCTTGGCACATCATAAGACACACCCACTAATGCAAGTTTGTTGGCATGTCTATTTCCTCTTCTAGGGATGTTATGAACATTAATTGCATTGAAAATTTCAAGAAAATCCCATACTCTATGTTTATAAGACTTGAGAAAAGTATTCTTGGTGATATTTTGATTCCTCACCTGATTAACTACTATCTTGTTATCTCCATATACACTTAAGATTTTAATTTCTCTTTTTTGAGCAAGTAGGAGACCCTAGATTAATGCCTCATACTTTGCCACATTATTGGTACAGCTAAATTGAAGCCTAAATCAGAAGTGGTATCTTTCTAGTGCAGGAGAAACCAACATCACACCAGCCCTTGATCCATTTTTATTCTTAGATCCATCAAAGTACATGCTTCATAATCCATTAGCATCTTCTTTGATTTTCATTAGGTTGGGAACAAGAGCATCCTTTTTTAATATACAATAAGTACTAAGGCCTATCTCTAAGGTTTTTGATATAGAATCAAATTGATATGCATTAGCCCATTCATCTAAGAGGAAATTAGGTATCTCTACTAGAGAAGTGGCAGGCTCATTCGTTGTATCATTTTCATCTATCTCTAGGATGGTACAGTTCATATTGATGAGATTATGAGTCTCTGGCTCAATATGATGAACAACTAATGCTTCTACTTTGATCGAAGCTTTGGTTCCATACCTTGTTCTAAAAAAAATGTGTGACCAATCAAAGGATATGTCACCACCTATTTGGGTGGTAAAGTCCCTAGAAAGACAGATAGAAAAGTGTGGTTTGACCTTAGCAATTGATATATCTTGGACAATAGTACAACCAGGGCATGCATGTAGGGCCATTTTGACATTCCTAAGGATTCACATAGTCTTGACAGTACTACCATCTAGTTCCAATACATCCTTAACAATGGGCTCATATTTCATTCCTAGGATATCAACAACACACTTAGGCATCACTAAACTACTAGCCACTGAATCTATCATACAATTATGAACTAGTTTATCTCCTATAATTAAAGAGATATAGAAAGGAGGAGGTCTAGTTTTCTTACTTGTCTCTCCTTCTTTGCTTGGTTGCACCAAGCTTGTCACACTCTCCTCTCTAGGTAGCTGATCTTTGAGTTCAATGCTTTCCAACTCCCACTGCAGCAACCTCTTCAATGATGGTATGGTAGCCACATCATCACACATACAAATGTTCACATTAGTCTTCATCATTTGATCTACCACACTAAAAGATGCATTAGATGCCTTAGTAGAAACTTTAGGAGCTACACGTGTAGAAGGTTGAGATTGAATAGTTCGAGGAACACCCATATCTCTTCTATTATCTTTTTTCCCTTGTTGTTCAGAAGCATTAGTAGGTTGGTTAGCATTGTGTTGTCGATCCACTGCTTGTACATAAGGCATTGCACTTGACATTGAGGCCTAACTAGGAGGAGGGGTAGCCTCTTCCAGAACTCTTCTTTTGCTTCTAATATTGTAAGTACATGATTCTTGGTTTACATTACAAGGCACTTCCACTTGATGGTTCATGAAGGAGCAACCTCCTAGTAGAGCAACATCAATAGGTTGATTAGCATTGTGTTGCTAATCAACTACTTTCTTTGGTACAGTTAATGCCAAGTAAGATTTTTCCTTCTGACACATGCAATCTCCATAAGAGTAGTTACAAGAAGAGCATAAATCTTGATCTTGAGCAAGATTATTCTGAGGGACTAAAACCCTATTTAGATTGGTATTCATAGCATGGGGGGTTTATTGATAGGTCTATTCTAATTGTATCCCCCATTTAGGTTGCTATTCATAGCATGGGAACTATCAATATGTCTATTCTAATTGTAAGGGGCATGACTCTAGTTTGGGGATCTACTATGAATGGGACCTTGATACTAGAGTTGGGGAGGCTTATTATTTTGAGCTTGCTACCTCTTCATAGTCACCAATGTTGACATTTGATTGAAAAGAACATTGATTAGAAAGATTGTTATAAGGGAGATTATTATGTGTTTCAATCATTATTTTGTCACTGATGTCAAACCTACTATTTACTGGTAAGACAATTGTTTATATGTTTCAAGTACTATCACTTAGTTGATTGATGAGGAGGATTTGATCAACAAGATGTAACAAAAGTACCTAAAGGTTAAGTTATGATTATGTAATGAAGTACAAGGATCCATTAAAATAGTGATAACATGATGTATTGATGATCTACTTAAGGTTACAAAATGGCTGGCTACACTTAGAAAGTTTAGAAAAATAAGTTAAACAAAGTTCATCTGCCAAGCTTGACCAAGTGGATAGTAGGTTTCGAGCAAAGTTAGTTCAAACCAAGCAAAAAGTTAGTTGGAACTGAGTGAAAGCAAATTCTAGTGGATGCCGAGAAAGACAATAGATGTCAAGTAAATTAAAGTTGATGTCGAGCACCAGTAAAATCTAGTTAATGCTGAGCAATTTTACAGTTGATTTCGAGTGACACAGTATGTATCAAGCATCAAAATATTGATAATGCTAAGCTATTACATTATGAAAAATATAGAAGATTCACCAAATAAAATCTAACAAGTTTGTTTCCTTGGAATTTGTAAACTAGGAGGAAGATAAGATTGATGATCTAGTGGCACAAAATCTTATGTAAACCATTTTGGAGGTGAATTCAAATGGATTCTAGGAGAAGTTTCTAGAGAAGACAAGATATGGGGTAGATACATTGTATCCTACCTAATCCATCCAAAACCCTAATTTAGTCAATCGACAATGAGCGAGAAAATGTTCTATTTTCCTGTATATACGAATGTCTAGTTATGAAGCAAAAGAGTTAGAGAGTTTGGTGCAAGAAAGTAAGAAGGAGAAGGAGAAAGGGGTTTTGTTTCATCAAGTGACCCAAGAGAATTTTCTGTAATGGTGTCCTAAGAAAGAAGGCTTAAGAAGATGAATGATTGAAGGGTGAACAAGCTATTGAAGCTGCAAAGAATTGAAGCCAAGCAGAATTGAGGACTGAACAAAGATTTGTAATCTACAAGTGAAGTTGTAAGTTGTATCAGGTCAAAGCTCTACTTTTACTTTCTAACAATTGTATCAGTCTAGGGTAAATAATTTGGAGTAAGGTTGACTTAACAGTCATTAAAAAATCCTTTAACAAGGTGGCATTCCAAGTGAATGGCCTAAAGTCCTCTAACAAGGCTCACTTTTAATAGGGTGATTGAAATCCCTTAATTGGGTTACATTTAACAGTGTGCATTGTAACCTTTAATAGGGTTGGCCTTTCATACAACATCACTTCAAAACAGTGAAAAAAGAGTAGCATGTTACTGGTGGTTTTTCCCAAATTGGGTTTCCAAGTTAAATCATTATGTCAAATGTTTTGATGAATGTGTTGTGTTTGATGTTTTATATTTATGCAAGTTGATTTGACAGTAACATATAAGTTTTAGTTGATGCACAATGAATGCATGCATCAGTATGAATGTTTTATAGGTTTACTGAATTGTGATAGAAGTTTTATTTATACATTTGGACCTTGAATAACTAATTCACCCCCCATCTCATCTATTATAAAAGATTTCCAAAGAGCCATCTGCTTAAGAGGACTAGTTTTAAGGTACTAGAAGCACAAAGATCAAGATGTCAAAAAGAGAAGTACCCAAGCTCAATAGAGATAACTTTCCTATATTGAAAAGTTTGATGAAGCTACACCATGGAGGACTTGGAGATCATGCACAATCTTCTATTTCAATGGAGCATGTTGATCTAGCAGGGGCCCTAACTATTGAAGATATGAAGAAAAAAGAAAGAATAAAATCAGGTGATGTTGGAGATTGCCTCTGCCCTAAGCTATGTTGAATTTGATGATATCAAAGGATGTGATAGTGTAAAGAAGATGTGGGATGTCCTCACCACCATCTATGGAGGAGACAAAAATGTTCAAAGAACCAAGTCTGAGAGCCTCAAAGGTAAGTTTGATGACATGAGAATGGAAGAAGGTGAGAATATTGCTCATTATGTTGCTAGGATAAAAGAAGTTGTTAGTGTAATAAAAGCTGCTACTAGTAAAATAGATGATGATACTGTGTTAAGTAAAGTCTTGAGGACATTACTACTTGTTTATGCTATTAGAGTTTTTGTAATCCAATAGTTAATATGTATACTAGGAAATCATCTAACCCTTGAAGGACTAGTAGGTAGACTCACTACTTTTGAGCTATCTAATTTTGACAAATACAAACTAGAGAGTATTGGATCAGCTTTCAAAGCATAATTGTTATTGAAGGATTATAAGGAGGTAAAGCACAAGAAGAAGAAAAGAAAGATAAAATATGCATCTAGTGATAGCAACACAAATGAGAAATACATTGAACAATTGGAAGCACTACTGGCAAGAAGATTTCACAAAGGAAAAGACTAGTTCAAAGGTAAGTTACCCATCATTTGTTTCAATTGCAATGAAGTTGGTCATATTGCTACAAGATGTACACAAAAGAAGAATTACAGAGAAGGAAACAAGCACAAAAATAGAAGACAAGAGGATATGTAGGATGCACCTAAACTACACTTGGAGAGGAAAAGGGAGGAGGAATGCATAGAAATAGATTACCTAATCTATTCTAAGTAGGTGATGCACCAAAATAGGTGTTCAGACCAATGTCTACCCATACATGCACAATACAATTATCATGATAGTCCAAAGATATATGGATTCAAACTTACTTTAATCCATTAGCTAAACACATATTAGATAACTAAATGAATGACACGAGGAAAAAATGTTCACTTCTTATCATTCATAGGCCAAATTTAGGTTATAGATATCCACAGTACATCGAAGAGAGGTAGATAAAACTTGCACAGTATATCGATGGCTGAAGGATATAAGACAAGATGCCATATAATTCAGAGGCAAAAGAGGGAATTTATAGTGGTATGCCAAAGCAATACCAGAGAAATAGAGAAGATCTGACACTAAGAAAGATTACAAAATCTGCTTTTATAGTGTAAGCATAACTTAGATTATTTCCACTCTAAGATAAAACTCAACAACTGCATTCACACTTGCAGAGAACAATTACTACAAAACTGGAAAAGATCTAATTACCATGCAAATCCAAATGCAAGAAGATCACTTATCTACCAAATAATCTCTAAGAGGACAAGAACAACAACCATTAATCTTCTGACTAAGTAGATGGATCAACAGGTGGTGATGGAGTGTTCTTTCACATTTATTAGACTTGAGGAATGAGAAAGGTGGTTATAGGAGATCGAAAAGATCAGATCTATCACCAAAGAGCTACTTCCTTTGTCATCAACTTGCCAAATTAGATAAAATAAAACGTCAACCATATTCAACTGTTACTCTATACCCTTGCTACTACCTGATTGGTCAGGGACTCCTCTTTTTCAAGCTTGGTGGTGAAGCTCCTTATATATTTTGGTCAATACTGAAACTCACAATCCTATGAGCGTCAACTGTAGTCAAAACCCTTCATGTCACCTTTTGTTCATAACCCTAACTTCTACAATCTGACGATTGTCTATACCTCGTAGGATCGATCCCCTCCTTCATTCTCTTTATGATCCTTCAATAGAAACAAGACCTAAAATCTCATGATAGAATGACACCACAATAACACCCCTAGCATAAGGTCACAATACCATTATTCTCCCCTTGCAATGTCACAGACATGGTTGATTTGACCTCCACGATCTTACGATCATAGTCCATCGTAATATCAATAGTCATGGCAATAACCCTAGTGATCCTATGATTATAGTTTAACTATCTTTTATGATGACCTCAAGATATATCCTTGCTTGTGCTTGCGACCTTACGATAGAGGAATATCATAAGATCAGAAGACCTAACGTTCGTTTGAAACTCACCTCCACCCCTTCTTACCTTGCGATCTTACGACTCTAAGATCATACGACCAACCTTCCCCCTTTGTAGCATCGACAACCTAGGAAGTCAACCCTACGATCCTATCAGGTCTTTGGAATCATGACAACCCGATACTACACCAATGCTCTACCTTGTGTCCTCGAAATATGTCCTTACAGCACCTATGATCTCACAATTGTTTATTATTGTAGCATTGGGCAAGACTTTTCTTTAGCTTACAATCCTTTGACATCTTCAATATTATGACAACCCGACCACTTGACCAATAGGAGCCTCATAGCATCTTATCACTGTTTGATTCGCTCAATGATCCTCTGATACACAAGTTATCATAAGATCATAACCATACCATTTTTTCGTAGCCCTGGGACTTGAAATATAACATGAAATTAAATCATGTGACCATTGGGTGGGTTTAAATATTTTGAATTCAATCCTTGGCAGGAGGACACCTTTGGCCAATAAGTATTCTACAATCATCTTAGTTTAGATTCATATTTCATATTGCATTTTCATTTCAATCACTTTGGGATTCATCATAGTTGTGTTTGGGGAGAGCACATCCACATCCCTCATTCTGAAGCACACCAACAATGCCTCTTATGGGCACCCTTGTTGTGCTACTTTGAGATTGCATGGGGATTCTAGTTTTTTAGTTGCATAGTTTTAAAACTCAAGTCTAACATGAGTGTATTTTGATTTGTTTTGGATCTTTAATATGCACATGTACAACTAACAGTTGCTTGTTTATGTGTGCTCTTGACAGGTTAGGTATACAATGGTATTCAATGGGCACTTGAATGAATTGGACATTGATAATGTAATGTTGGTTTGATTATTTTAAAATCATGTAATATTGTAATGTGATGAGCTATACAAGCTGCACTAAGTGATAAGGTGAAAGAAGGAAGATGGTACTCACTGAGTGACTACAGTTGTCACCATACAGTTGACAAGGCAAAGATAAAGTTTGGTGTTACTTGAGAAAGTTTAGTATTGAGGAAGTGATGTTTTACCTAAGTGAAATGTTATGTTCATTGAGTAATAGAAAGAAGAAAAAGTTTATAAAGATTGAATTAGAGGTCAACTTTTGGCAAAAATAAATAATGTTCAAGAAGTTCAAAGGCATGAGTCAAATTTTGTTACACAATCTACATCTAGAAAAATACAATAAATATGTGATGATGGAGATTGAATAAGGATAAGGTTGAGCAAAAATTCATATTTTGTAAGTGACTAAATGCAATGAACTTGAGATTGACGATTGTGGTTTAGCAAAAAAACCTAGAAGAAACTAGAAGTAGAGGGACTAAAATTGAAGGATAGGTTTAAACAAGTTTTGGTTGCTAGTTGAATGTTGATTAAGGAGATCTAAGTGTGAAGTTGTTGAAGCTAAAATAAATAAAGGGAACGAGCAGAGTGGAGAGAAGATCAAAGAAGAGAAGGTGTAAATCAACCAGTAAAGAGATCAGAAGAAAGAGATCAATAAGAGACCGAGCATAAAACATATCTAAATAAGCAAGGTAGTTCTAAATATAATAAATCATTTGTAGTGTTACTTTGTAACAATTATAGTAGAAAAAACTCTTAACTAAGTGGACCTAACAAGTCTGTGAAATTCTATATGGTAACATCAATTAGTGATGTTTGTAAGTTCTTTAGAACAAACCACTCTTTAGACAAGATCAAGGAGTGATAAGCTCTAGATGATCTTTTAGTGTAAATCCTCTAACCAAATCACATTAATAATGTGTATCTAAACCTTTGACAAGGTTGGCTCTGAGTAGAACTCACTTTAGAAGATTGATTTTTTTGGGTTATCGGTCCCATGTGGTTTTTCCCTTTATAGAGTTTTCATGTTAAAATCATGGTGTAAAATGTGTGATTGTTGTTATGTTTCAAGTTGATTTTCATTATATTTACTTTTTAGTGCAACTTAGTAACAACTAGAAAATAGTGAAGTTATAATTCTAATATTTAGTAAATTAATGAACAGTGAGTTAATAGTTTGGTGAAAATTGATTATAAATGTTATTCGTCAAGTTGAATGAGATCACTGAGTGATTGTTTATGATGTTTATGAGGTTTCATTTGGTACTAAAGTGCTTGAAGGGATTGTAGGATAATTGGGCATGTAGCTTATTTAACCCACACCCCCCTTCCTCAAGTTATCTAACAATAAAAGTATATATACATATTGATTGGGCTAGAAATATTGAGGATTGAAAAAATACAAGTGAAGGAGCTTTCTATATTGGTAATAGATTAATTTTATAGACTAGCAAGAAACAAAATTGTATTTCACAACCTACAACTGAGGCAAAATATGTTGTTGATAGAGTTAACTATCAATAATTAAAATTGGATCAAGAAAATATTGGAAGGAATACATGAGAAGGTAATTGAACCTAGATTATAATTCATTGACATAATACTAGTACTATAAGCATTTCAAAGAATTAACTAATGCATTCAAAGACCAAGCACATAGCTATAAAGTATCACTTTGTGAGAGATTAAGTATAGGATAAGGAAGCCAGATTGGAATATGTTTCTACAAAAAACAAGTTGTAGATATATTTACTACACCACTACCTAAGGAGAGATTGAATATCTTTGAGGTGGATTAGGGATCCTGCCCCTATATTTTATTAATTAATATGAAATAGGTTGCATAAGTTCATAGCATAAAATAGAAGATCATAAGCATACATTGATGTACAAGTGGTCTGCTCCATAAAGAGAGCAATCTAAGTAATTCAAATAGAAAAGGTTAGGTAGAACATGTATCTTACTAGAAAAAGATAAAGAAATGATGATGACCTTTGTTATTATTGTCAAAGGGGGACAAAATGAGAATGAGTATAGATAAAGTATTTAAGAGGTGAAGATAAGAAGTATCATAGAGATAGAACTAAGAAGTATATAAAAGGGATTGAAGCAAAATAAGAAGCAAACAAATGAAAGAAGCTAGAATAGTCCTAATGAATACTCCAAGGGAGAGTATTAGGAGTTTTGGTATTGGTAGAATAAGATTAATCATTGGATGATATTAAAATAAATGCAGATGATGCATATGAAGAATATAGAGGAAATGTTTCCACTTCTCTCTCTATAGTATGAATATTATTTTCAATGAATGCCAAAGAGGGAGACTGTGATGCAACAACAATGTGGATTGTGATTAAAATACACTACTCTCCACAATGTGTGGCTCCAAATCTTAATCAAGAAAGGAACAAGGGTCATCCCAAGACTCCCTATAGACTTTCCCGTGCCTTCCAAAGGTGCCAACTAATCAATCCTTCACTAGCTTCCAAATGTATAAAAACTTCATGTCTACTCTTGGATACTACCAATCTACCATTGAACTTCATATTCCTCCTAGCAATAGGATCTTGTTTCTTCAATTTAGTGTCCCAAACTTGTATGAACATTATGTTGGAAATTTGGCTAGGATAATATGTAAGGATGATATAGGGTTGTCATTTATGGCAACATACACCTACTATGAAGAAGGAAAAACATAAGATTAAGTTTTGGACGATTGAACTTAGAAAATTATGAATAAATTATACATTTTGGTTTAGTGTGGTTTACTAGAAGAAGTTGAGATCATGCATAACTGAAGGAAGCAAGGTTATGATGTAATAAGCATGTGTTTGAGATCGCTTAATATATTTGATGTACAAATAGAGTTATGGCAATTTTTTTAGGTATAGGTTGAATAGAAAGAACATGGAATATAACATAATAAAGACATTTTGATTAAGGGATCATTTGATTTACCAAAACAATGACTTAATAAGGTTGGGACGATATCCTAGATGTTAACCCTCAATTAGAAAAAGTAATTTTGAATTTTGGGAAACATGCAAGGAAATGAAGGCTATCTGGTTAAGAAGTTGGATATTAAGAAGACATTTCTTATTTGAAAGAAGTATGACATTATAATGTAATGTTATAATATTTTGATGAGCATTTTGTATGATCAGTATAGATGCAAGCTTGATGTTAGTATAGTACAATACAATGCAGATGCATGATCAATTTTGTGAAGAGAGCTACAAAAGACATATTAGATATTGAAGATATCAACACTATCATAAAGGTTTTTGTATCTATACCTTTTTGTGTACATAATATATCATTGTCTATCCATGTTTGATAAGTAGGCTCAACTTGCTACTTTTGTAATTATAATACCAACTCCTAAAAGGGTTGAGGCTTCTAACAAGGCCTAGTCCTCTAATAGGGACAAATACACTATACATATGTAATAGACTCCTAACAAGGTCAATATCTTTTACAAGATACTTTTGATTAGTGGATCATTTTGTGGGTATAGTTATAGAGAAATGGGAAAGAGCACCAACAACAATTATAGGCATGTAAGTTAACAACACTTGTTTGAAAAATGATTCTAATTTTGTTGAATTATGCCTTAGAGAACAATACATGCCAAGGAAAACATATCACCTACTACAAATACATTTTAAACAAATGTTGGCTTCTTATCTAGAGGAGCATGCAACCAAAAGAGGTATGGAGATTTAAACATCACAAAAATTGTAAAAGTCACAACTTTGACAAGTGTGAAGCTTTAAAAGGTGTTGGTAAAGTTTTATGGGTTTGTATTCCAAGTTTGTGAGATAGTTCTAGGTAAATTAGGAAAAGTAGAAAATAATCATTAAAAATATATTTGGAGAAAGAAAGGATGTTTTTGAAAGAGTGTTGATTGTTAAAGAAAAGAGATTGCTACAACATGAACACCATGCATTTCTATGATTCAATAGAAGTTATAATGTTACTCTTAACAATATTCACTACATGCTCAAAATTGGAGAGCTTATTTAGATTAATTAATTCTTAAAGTGATTATTGCAATTGGCCTACTTCTTTGATCAGATTTAAGTTACAAATTAAATGCATTATTGTTTTTTGTTGAGAGTAAATTGGTTTTGACAACAAACTAACAAAGATATGTTTTACAAATGAAAGAAAATTCTCATTAAGCAATGCAAAAATAATTGCAAAATGATTCATGTCTTTATATACGCCACACAAATCACAGAGCATGATTCATTAAGAATATGAAGTGTCATAATATATCAATACCATTATATGAGTTGAAAGCATCATAAAAGATAAAGGACAACAATTTGAATATGAGGACAATAAAATCCAAAAGTATAGTTATAAGGCATGAACAATAGCATTTTCGTATAATGTTCATTAAATACAAAGAATAATCAAGTAGAATATGTAATTACATAGCTAAAAGAAAATGGACAAATACTTAGTATTTAGAAGACAATAATACGTGAAGCTTACAATAAGTTATGTACAAATGATTCATTAATCTTAAAATTGGGCAAATATATTAGGTGCACAATCTTTGTTGTCATAATAGGAATGATAATGATAATGACCAAATGTTGTTGTTTTATACTATAGATTGTGTGTATAGTTTGTAACTATGAAATCTTATGACCATGTAGACAAAGTGATGTTACAGAGATATTTGAAGTCATGTATAAAATACCCAAAATGAGAATTAATGTTTGCAATAGTAAATGATGAATCTCTCTGATATAAACAATGAATGGAGAGATCTAGAAATAAGGAACCTTCCAGGGACAACCATAGAATTGATATAGAGGTCAATGATGACAAGGCTATCGTTACTTGCATACATACAACACCAAATCATTCATATATATTGTAGAGTTATGAAGAACAATGCAAGTACAATTACAACAAAGAATTTATACAACATTTCATTGTCTAAATCCACAAATACATGCTAGATTCCATTTTCCTTAACAAGTTATTAAAAATCCATCCAACATTCAACTTAAAAAATGGAGTGTTTTCAATTCATTTTAAGATAAAGTATTGCTTAGCTTTAGTATTTTCTTCTACAAAATCTCACCAAAAAGAACATAGAGCCATGGGTTGAATAATAAATACTACGGGTTCATAGGTTTTCTATGAATTATCACCAAAGACTATTAATGTTTTGATATATTTCAAAAAATGATTATATTTTATTTTTCCATTGTCAAAATGTGCAACTTTGGAACGACTTTAAGATCACAAATCTAAATTGAATACTTAACAACCAATACAACAACCCTTTAACTCCGCTTTGCAAAATCAAGATAAATTAGAAGATCCAATTTCTTATACAGTGAGAATATGTAATAGTGTATATAAGTAGTTTCACTTTTAATAATTGAACTTTTATTTATTTATTGAATCATCCCAAGTAACAAAGCATGACAAATACCAAAGTTGTTAAAAAGATAGAACATCACAACTTAAACAATACGATATGTCATAAAAAAAAACACCAATAAAAATATGCCATAAAAAAAACACCACTAACAAGAACAATTGAAAGGGTAAAATGTCATAAATATCCAAAAGAACAAAACAAGAGAAAACATCATAAATACAAACACCATACAAGCACCAACAGATATGTGAATTCCTACAATGTGTTGAGACTAGGTTGCATTCTAAAAGTCAAACTTATTAGAATTTTTTTAATAAAATATCTCATTAATGGTGTTAGCCATATCTTTGGGGTATCTTCCACTTCAAAAATAAAACAAATTATCCTCTCAAAATCAATGTACACTTATTACTCGTGCTAACCATATTTTGGTGGTGTCCCACCTTAAAGAATGTTTCCTTAAATCAAACTTTTTGCGATTGACTATTAATATTATTATATTATTAACAATATACAAGAAATAAATATTAATAATATAATATAATATAATAAAAATAATTATGAAATTAATGTGAAACGATCGACTTATTTGTTTGATTTTGGTGGACCGGCAATGTAATACGATTCCCTTTCCGCCCACAATTCACTTTTTATAGCTTTCCATAAAGAAGCAGCATGACATCAATATTAAGATTACATACATTTATCATATCAATATTAATTTAAAGTTAAAATTATTTTATAAAGATAAGATATTAAAAGTATCAATTATAAATACAAAGTTAAAATAACTTTGTATTATAAATATTAATAAAAAATAAAATATAAATTAGGGATGCTTCTAGATACAATTGTGTCAAAGTATTTAAATTTTTAATTTTTTTAATAATAAATTATAGAAGGGTTTAAGAACATATTTTCAATCTTTATGTCAATTGTATTAAGAAATATTCTTATTTGACTAGATCACATTCAAAAACATGATATTTTCATATTCTATTAAGATCAACCAAGAGCTTTTCAATAAAAGATTAAACAAAGACAGTCTACCATCAAATTTAAGACAAAATGATACGCAATTTAAATTATTAATAATAAAATGTGCATAACAGAAACTCTCAAAGGTATTGCCTAAGAATCCTTATTAATATTACTAGCTTTAATTTTGATCTTAAATACTTGATTGATTAATGTGTTGTTAATACTCTATTCTTACTATACCATAGACCAACACCTGTCCTACTTTTTATTCAAAATCAAAACAACTTATATTAATGATTTTTAATATCAAAAAATATAAAATATAGAAAGAGCTTTCCTTGTTTTAGAGAGAGAAAGATGACCCAAAACATTTGAAAAATCATAAAGTAAAGAAATAGCTATAATTACTAGGTCGTGTGTGCCGAACTTTAGGCCATCTCATGTTGCAAATGATGAATTTTTCTCTTTGTAAAGATTATTTAAAGGAAGGCCATGATTCCTCACTTCAGAATATCCTTGGTGTTTCCCGGGCTTCCCTCCTTTTGATTAATTGTATTATTTTTGACAAATGTCTAATGATGTGATTAAATTCATACCATGTGAGAAAGATGCATCTCTTCCATTGATATCTCATACGGCTATCTCATTATATATTGTCTTGGCCTCAGCTAAGTAGTCAATAATGCACAGGTCTAAGTGTACAATTATATGGAACAAATTATACTCAGCTCAAGATTATAATAATTAATAGTCATGCTATTAATATAATAGTTAAATCAGTGTTCATCAAATAAACAAAGAATTGACATAACTTTAAGCGTGTACCTTCGTTCAATATTTTTATGCTGAGACAAAGAGTCATGCCATGTAGTTTTCCTAAGGCTGGGCTGCTTTTTCAAACTTTGCCCAGGAATTGAAGGAATCGAAAAAAAACCCTGTTCAGAATGAGTTAAAAACATTCTCCAACATGGATATAAAGCCCATAAAGTCAAGTTGGCATTCCTGCAGTTAAGAGCTGTGTCTTTTGGAAATGTGCGGATGAAGGTGAGGAAGAAGTTACAGTTTTTGTTGTCCTTTTGGTGGGATCCTCAAAACAAAAGGAACTGAAAAAGAAATGAGGTCTCTTTTGGCTACTTTTGGAATGCACAGTAGGAGTGTTTTTATAGTGGGGTTATGAGGCAGAAGCATTGTGGGCTTATGGATATGTGTGGTGGGGAGGAGGAGGAGGAGAAGGAGAAGCAGCAAGAGAAGATACATCTATGATGATGTTGGGAGGCCTGGTGGGGACAAGGTACCTCTATCTTTTCTTACTTTTGAGTTTAATGGATCCATGACAGGAGGAGGAGATCAACTTGATAATTGAGATTTGTGGTTTTGAGTATGCTGCTTTTGAGGGCTGTTTTCCATCCCAATCTAATAAGCCTTTTTCCGTTGTTGATGAAAATCTCATACAAATTGTCTGCCTTGCACTTTCTGCACAAGTGTAAATCCATTTGATGTTTTTCGCTTTCTATACATTCAATCACCCATACAAATACCAAGTTTTCTATCTGGAATGAGAGCAGTGTTCAGGCTTTAGCTTTCTGCTACTGCAATCCTTGTGCATTTTGCATCGGAACAGCTTTATTATCTGTAAGAAATAATTACAGAGATCATCTTTTGACATTTGGGTTGTGAATTTTTTGGTTGCATTTACAAGTTGGGTACATGTGAAACCGGTCCTTTGCTTGGATACGTGCAATTTCTCAGCTGAATTTAGAATTTAGGTCACAATTGTGATTTGTTGGAGTTCGTTCCCCTGAGTAGTAATTTATCCTTTCAAGGATGCCGAATGCAACTTTAGAGAAGTCGGGTAGTGAAAGAGGAGACACCGTGTCTGAGCAGCAGGAGGAGAAAGGCTGTTTAGCTGTGGAGGAAGGGGATTCTTCAGCTGGATCTCCGAGGAAGAGCTCAACCAGTGACTCGGAGAACTATAGTATTGATGATGATGATAGCGACAATGGTTCTCCGTTACCAAGCACACTGCTGAGTGATGAGGTGCCTTCTGGTGGTGGGAATGGCAACAGTGGCGGCCCGGAGAGTAATAAGAAGGAAGTTTCTGGTTCTTCCTACAGAGAACATGATTACATAGGCCTCTCAGATGGGGGCTCTGGTGGTTCGTCGTGCACCACTCAAGAGGAGAGAACAAAAGGCAAAGAGCTTGATTTTGGGCCCAAAACAAGTGAAACTGAGCTCAGATTGGGGCCACCACAAGAGTCATCTTTCCAGAGCAACATTCTGCAGAAGAAGAACACAAATCCAGGGGCCCTAAATCATCAAGGAGCTCCTAAGCATGACGGAGGCATGACCAATTCTGTTGCTGTATTGCCCGTGGACTCGGAAGGAAGAGCGGGGAAGCCTTATGCACTAAATGACGCTCATCTTCAGAGATGGAATCGCCAGTCTTTTGGCGAGCAGCCTCATGTTGTGGGTAATAAATATGTTTATCAAAAACAAATGGAGTCCTCGGAACCCAAGTTCTTCAACAACGGCCATGAAGTCCATCCTCAACTCCAAGATTACAACAACACCACCAACAACAATGGCATGAACTTTCTCTTGACTTCTAAGAGCACTGCTGCTACCCTTACAGCTGGTGCTAAACGTGGGTTTTCAGATGCGATTGGAGGAGCTCATGTGGTCAGAAGTGCATTTAGTGAAGGGGGCAGAATGACCCTAGACTCTAAGGGTTCAAGCCAACATCAGTCCCACCCCTCCATGGGCCTTATGTACCCCTGGAGTAATGCTGTCCAGATGCCCAACGCTTGGCAGGTCAATATAGAGCAACAACAACAACAGCATAGAGCGAATTTTGGGCCCTTTCCTCCACCAACAGCGAGAGTTATGGTGGGCAACATGATGGCAGCAGGGACAGGGAATATTCCTACGAAGGAGGCTCCACATGGCAACCCAACTCCAACTGCAAAACCTTCACAGGACAGCATTTCAGCTGCCATGAGGCCACCAATGGCACCTCCCCCACCATCTGAGCAACAACACAAGAATCCCTCCTTATCTCCATCCAATGAGAATGGTGGTATACCAAGGTAAGCTGAAGGTCCAGTGGGTTGAAGGTTCTGCCATTAATGCATTGATCCACTTGGTCTTCTCTAGAATTTCTAAATTTAGGTTGCTAGCACCTAATAGTTAACTTTAAGCTGAAGTTGGTTGCTAGGCCTGCTTACATTATTGAGCTGCTACCCTTTTATCTTGTCTTTTATGGTCAAGAGGAATTACATTGGCTTACAGCTATCCATGAATGGACGCCTTATGTGGATTGAGTTCCTTGATCAAATTAACATGATTGTAACTTCATTCTTTGTGTTTCTTTTGTGCTTTGCAGAGCTCCCCCGGTTGTAGGGTGGCCACCCATTCGGTCATTTAGGAAGAACCTTGCACCTCAGCCCAAGCCTGACATTGAAGGCCAAGCTAATGCTTCTGATAATTCTTTTGCATCTGCTGATCGTGGACAGGCCTTTGGGGATTCCATGTTTGTGAAGGTGAATATGGATGGTGTGCCAATTGGAAGGAAGATAGACCTCAATGCCTACGATAGCTATGATAAATTGTCCCAAGCTCTTGAGGACATGTTTAAACGCTTTGTGAATGGTATGCTTTTCTTTAGTCACCGTTCTTAACAGATTTGAAGCCTAGATTTTTAGCAAGAATTCTCCAAACTAGAAATTGCTCAATTTGATTACTTTTGATACAGGTGTCTTACTCATCGGTTGTGGAACTCCTCTTTAAGTTGAATACCACTTTGTTGTTGATTTTCATATATTTCATGGAATTTACTTCCCCAAGTATTCATTTATTGTAGAACATGATATTTTGTCAACTTGACAAGCTTGGAGAAACTTATAGTCTAGCCTGAATACAGAGATATCTAATATTCTTTATCATGGATTTGTTACATTATTGTTACGAGTGATAAATGCAATCTGCAGTTTAAGCTCTCTCGTTGGAGTCGGAACAACAAATTTGGGGCAATTGAGAGAACCGTTAACTTGATTTTTAATTAGTGCCTTACTGATCTCATGTTGTTGAACCTTGATCCTATGAAAAGCTCACTCTGAAACTGATGCATCCCCTTAATTTATGGAGCATCCAAGTTGATATGTATCAAAAGGGTTTCTAAGACTTGTTCCATAGAAACCTCTCTCCTGTTACTGCTCTTTTTAGGGTTTCAGGCTTTGAAGGTTCTCAAAATTCTTTGGTTCTATGTCCACAACACTTCTTGAGACTTTATGGGACTGGGTCTTTCGAAATGATTGGTTGCATTCACATCATAAGTTGAGATTGATTGGTTTTTTTCAAATGGTTGGTTCCATTCATATCATAAGTTGAGACTGATTTTATAACTGTGGTTGATGAAAACATATAAAGCTTGTATTGTAGACATCAGACATTTTGGGTTACTGCATCTACGACTTAGCAGAATGTGTAAACTGAAAATTTCTCTAGTTTTTGAAACTTTAGTGTACTGAATAAACTAATTTACGCTTTTGGGCTACATTTTAGCTCAGGGCATCATGCAGAGGCCAAACCCGAATTCGACATCTGAAAATGCTCATTTTCTTTTGAGCGGATCTGATTATGTTCTCACCTATGAAGACAATGAAGGGGATCGGATGTTGGTTGGAGATGTGCCTTGGGAGTAAGTAACTTTTCACACAATTAATGTTTTTGATGAACTCTATTGTTTATTTGAGACTGCAAACTTCAAGGATTTGAGCATGCCTAATGTCCAAGTTTGAACATCTGCAGGATGTTTGTCAATACAGTGAAAAGGCTGCGTATTATGAAGAGCTCAGAGGCTCGAGGTCTAGGTACTGAATTTTCATGCCTGATCTTGTTTTTCTTACCCCAGTTAAGAAATTAGCATTTCACGTCATTAGAATGATGAAAATAGTTTCAGTCAAAGGTGAAAACATACTTTGTTTTTCTACAAGCATATTGCTTAACAGTTTCCATTCTATTTTTGTGTTCAGGAGTCCCAAGACAGCCTCCAAAACCCCAGGGTTAATTGACCCAGTGATTAATAATCACTCTAACACTCAATTCAAGAAATCCAAATGTATGATCTTTAATTAATAGTAGTGGAGATTGATGAAGTTAAAGAGTGTGCAAGCAGCTAGTCCTAGCTTTTGGAGGAACTGGGATTCAGATGATATGTTGTAAACTATGATTTGCATATAAAGACCAGCTGGGCAATGCCAGAGGCATCGTCTAGCAAGCATGTTTCTGAAGTATGTTGTATTGTTTCAGCAGTGTTTTTTTGAGGGCATATAAGAATTGCTCATTTTTCTCTCTTGGGCTGCAAGAGCAGTGTTGCCATTCTAGCTCTAGTTGCAGCATCCCTGAAGATTGTGTGGCTTCTTTCTTTGAAATCTGAGCAACTTGGACCTTTTTTGGCTACTTGCTAAATCATGGAAGCATTTCCTACTACATGTCTTTGAGGTACTGACCTTCATGGATTTGTTTGTAATTTATTTGAATCACCCTTTTTTATTGTCTTTAACTTCAACATCTGTGTGAATATCAGAGTGACTAATAAAACTAGTCTTTGAGAATAGCTAGGGGTTTTCTTGTAGGTTGTATTGCATGTCTAACTCTGGCATTGATGTGGAGCTACAATATGAACTTCATACCGGTTTAGATCTTTAAGATTAGTGCAGCAGGAATTTTGAAGGATTGTGATGGTTTTTGATTGTTTTTCTGTGCTGAAAAGCTTGAACTCTTAAGTTTTAAGTGAAAGAACAACGCCAGGCTTCTATTTCTTATTGTAACTCATTGCCGTTGACAGATATTAGTCGTTGTTGTCGACTTCTAAACTTATTTTCAATGGATAGTTTAGCTCACAAAACTCTTTTTGCAGTATGTACTTAACAATGAGCTGGAGTAGGCTTCTTATAAAATGTATCATTTTCTTTGCTCTAGTGTCTAATTATTCATCTCTTTGTGTAAAATGTTGTTTGCCTGCAAACCTATTGGTGCTCTACGGAGCTCAGAGTCCAGATGATGTGCTTATAAAGTGGATTTATTGATGCAATTCACGTGTCTCTAAATTCAGCTGATGTGTTTTGATAAAGATTTAATTGTTGCTTCTAATTCTTTTTCCCTTGTTCATGAGCTAATTTGTCCATCCTCGATCCCCCCTGAATTGCAATTTTATGTTATAATAACCTTTGAAACAGGGTTGATGCTTACCGAATCTGGATTCTGAAAGTTCTCTTGGGGCCAAATTTGGTGATCTTGATGTTTTCCCAATGTGCAATTTCGCATTTTAACAACCTGAAAAAGAGAACATACATTTGTTGAATAAAGAAGTCGCCTGATGTACGCAAATTCTCTGCATTGTTGCTTCTTGGATGGTGAATAAACATCTGGATTCATTGAAGCATGGTAACAGTGATGTTCCTTCTGTATGGCCTGGCTAATTAATTAGGATGATCTATAGAAATGGCATATATGGTTTTGGTAACTATGCCAAAACCTCTACTATGATTAGTGTTTCTGCAAAAACTGAGTCCAAGTGTTACCTGATTCATTGAAGCATGGTAACAGCTGGATGTTCCTTCTGTATGGTCTGGCTAATTAATTAGGATAATCTATAGAAATGGCGTATATGGTTTTTGGTAAGTATGTCAAAACCTCTACTATGATTAGTGTTTCTGCAAAAACTGAGTCCAAGTGTTACCTGCCATGAAAACCAAGATAGCTGAAGTCTGTTTACTTAACTACACTTTTTGTTTCACTGTTAGAATCAGGGCAAGCAGTAAAAGTGGAAAGGATGACATTGGTAAAGTTGGTTTGGTTTTTGTATAGTCTTTGTTCACAAGGGAAGTCTTAACTAGAGCTCTTCTAGTCTAATCCAGCAAGTATCAAATAGGTGGTGGTTTACAAGGGAAGTCTTAACTAGCACTCTTCTATTCTGGTGACAGATTGTAGAGTGATCAAAAATGTTGAGCAAAAGAAGTTCCAAGTCTAATATAGTAAGTCTTAAATAGGCTGTTGGATACAAGGGAGGTCTCAGCCAGCACTCCTCTATTCCAATGACTGATCAATTGAGATGCAAAATGTGGAGACAACAAAAAATTTCAGAGTCTAATCCAGCAAGTCTTAAATAGGTTGAATTATATCAGTAGCTCTATAGAATATATAATCTATACATCTCACTATTTCCTCAAGGTTGACCATACCAGATATTAGTCATCTAGAAATACGCGCCAAGGCTTAAAACATATATGATAATTCGGGTAACTATACCTGACATCATATGAAAGGAAAACAAATAAAATAAAAATAAAATCTTGTTGGCAAGAATGACATCAATTTTGCCTTATGTTTTGTTTTGTCTCCTCCAATGATTAATTAAAAGCATGCTGTGGCTTAGGGATCAAGCCTCTTAACTTTAGGCTTAATCAAGAATCATAAATTAATGAAATACCGAGTCATATGGATGGGATGAATGACAACGGATGTGATGCACATAAATGTCACTGGGGGGCCACTAATTCAATTAAGATTTCTGCATCATGACAGTAATTAGGGATTGGAATATATAATCAATCATTTTCTGTTATGTGCCATATTGGTTTACCTTCTACTGAATTAAAAGTATAACCGAAAGCAAAACCAATAGTGATCAGATCATGGGCTGTAACAATAACTCAGAATAAATTGTATTCTTTAAAGGCCATAAATACTACTGTAGAGAATATTTTTTTTGGAGTAAGTGTTCTCATTTATATTGTTACTTTCATAGAGCACTAGTTATTGTCCAACTGTTCATGTTTACCTTTAGCTCCTAGTTCATAATTCAGTCGATTTCACATGCACGAATAGCAGTGCACTTGTATTCACAATAGCTAGAATCAATAGGATCGGTTATTAGAACATTTGTGCATAAGTATTGACAATTTTTAAGGTGGTTGTGGTGTGTTGTTGTTAAAAGTTTGTATCAGTTGAAGTATTAGACGACTTTAATTTCTACTTTAAAACTAGAACAATAAATATAAATAACAATGGCTAAAATAAAAAAGAAAATCAATAAACATATAGGAATAACTTAAAGATACATAAATTTTTTTAAAAAATATTAACTATTAACCTCTTTGCTAAGCATGTTATGAGTGCTCTATCTTTAATCAACACAAATCTAAATTCTGTGTTATCTTGCTTTGAAGGGTTCTGAAGTCCATGGTGGATGCAGTCTTTATACAAAAGCTGTTAGCACTTTGAGAATGCATTTCCAATATCTTTACAATTGAGATACGTCAATCAATTGGTTGAGTTAAAGAATTTGACAGAAAACATATGTATTACAAGTATATACACTTAAATTAAGTAATTTACTTGAACTGTATCAATTACATTTTAAAATAAAATTTCCAACGATCTATAACTTCAACTATATGTTGTTGTTTTTATTATCGATTTAGAAACTTGTTTGAGCCGTCCCAATGATATTAAAATAAAACAAAACTGATTAAATAGAATTGTCGTGACATTGATATCCATTTCTCTGTATTACATGTTTGTTATGAGTCTTATTCAAGAGACTGTTTGCCTTGTGCACGATAACTCTTTTTTGATATAGGAGACAAATTTTTAGGGTTAGCTGTCCTCGGAACATTTTTAACTCTTACAATATGGAAAATATTAATAATAATAATAGGGAGGCACAAGTTTCTTTCACGCTAAATGCCAACATTCTAAGAAGCCCACACGGTGTCTCTTTTGGATGTCTAAAATACTTGTAACTAGGCTTGGAATTTTATGGTTCCTTGTAGCTATTAGATGAAAATGGATTATTTTTCTATTTAAAAAAATATCTCTAAGGTTTAATGCTCTTTAAATATATGACATAAATGTTTTTGATATTGAGTTATTGATTACGTGGATGGGTGAGGTTATAAATAGTGGATTTGTTCTATTTAATTATTGAATAATAATATTTCAACGAGTTTGAACTTTAGTGACAAAAAAACTTAACACTATAATTTAACCATTACACTATATCAATGTCAACATATATATTATTATAGTTTACATTAAGTTTATTAATATTAATTATTTTAATTATATTTAGAAATAAGAATATACTTTCCTATTGATTAATAGAAGTATGTATCACGTCTATTGAATTCATCCTCTACATTGATGGTATTTGGTGTTACTTCTCTTTTCTCAAGATAAATTTGGTTGACACTTTTGTTCTTATAATAGATTTAATCTCGTTGTTTACTCTTGTTCATTGGAAGAATTGCCACTACGATTTGACCATTCTTAGAATCGATGTAGTTCATTTTTTTTGTTTTACACATCATAGAATATAGATGTTAAAATACACTAATTTTATCTTTTAATTACATTTGATTTTATAGCTTTAGCATTATTTTGTGATTGAGGAGAATAATATTGCATGTGCTTTTTAAAAACTCAATGTGTTTTTAGAACATGACATATTAGGTAGCATTTGATTTCAAATTTGGATGACAGTTCAATATTTTGTTTTGTTTTTATAGGATTGTATTCTTGCAAACTAGGCACTTTTTCATACACTTCTTGAAGGAAGCTTATGAAGAAGAAAAGAGCCTATTCAACTCCAATTAGAAGTAGAACACAACAAAAGATTAAGAGGGGGCTGAATCAATCTTGAGAGAATCCTTAAAACCTTTTTCTATCACAAACACATATTAATTACCTTTATCTAACAAACTATCAATAAAAGATAAAACAATAAACACCACACATGAACGCTAGATTTTTATGTGGAAAACCTATTGTAGGAAAAAGCATGATAAGAATTATGCTTAATATAAATAACTTGATTCTATGTTTTAGGCCAAAGACCAAGGTAGTTCAATGCTCTTGATTTGGACTTGCAGGATAAGGCACACAACCTTAAGGAAAGATACAATGGATTTGCAAGGCTGAGATAAACAATCTTATGGACATATACAAAATGAATTACAAACTAAAGCATACTGCTCTAAGGTGGGATATATATCTACAAAAGCTTCCAAATGGACTGACTTCCTTCTAGGAGGCAGAAAGATATGATGAATTGAAATGAATGAGATATGATGATCATTAAATAGTCTTTCACCTCATTATCAAGTGACCAACCTCGTGAAAAAAAAAAAAAAACTCAACATTCACTGCCTCAAACCCCAACAATCTAAAATATGCGATCATCAAAGAACATTGTAAACTAATATTCACACTTCTATTCATTCACATGTACTTCATCATTCACAATCAATTCACACATCAAATCAAACATCCACACATATATTTGTATCAAGTTATTCATTGAAACTCTAAAAAATGTCAATTGCATACAAGATTAACATAATTTTAAAAAAAAGTTGACCACCATGAGTATCTGCACTAAATACAGTTCACTAGAAGATAAAGGGGACCCAAACACATCACACCACATCTATCCAAGTTGATACAAAATAAATGCATGCAACAAAAAATCCTCCAAGGTTGACATTGAATATAATGTGTATATAAATAATAAAGTAAGTTAACCAATCAATCCAAAAAAGTCCTCCAATACACATGGGTTGATATAGTCTCCCTCTTTGACTCCTTCCTTTGGCATATTGATAGACTTGATAGATGCACATTTTTTTTGAAACCGACCTTCATTCTTGGAGAATAATATCTTTCAATAAGTTGTGTCATGGTTTTATTAGCTCCAAAATGTCTAGCTAAACCTCCATAATATTTTTCTCTTATTAAATTGTGTCTCATTGGTCCTTGACATATACATACTTGTTAGCACTTAAATAACAATCCATCTTTTATATAGCAATCCATCCAAGATGTTCTATAAATGCTAGTAGGACACATACGTATTGTTCATGCATCCTTAAAGTCCAAATCATCATTGTATATCTCTTTCACAACATCAAATCCAACTACTCCATATCTCATTCAGTTTGTAGTTTTTCTCTTCTACTCAATGTATTTTCTACCTTATTAAAACTTCCACCCTAATGCTTGAGAACAAATATATACCCTTGTAGGAACTCAAACCTCTTTATATGTCATTGATTAAGCTTGTCTTGACTATAAAAAGATTACAAAGCATGGTAATCTATGTAAAGAAAAAACTCTTTAGGAAGTAAACAATTATGTCGCCTCTCTAAAGTTTAAGAAATTTGAGAGATTTTATAAATAATGATGTTACCTCTTTAATGGTGTCACTTTAGTTAGTAGTGTTTCCGTTCTATTCAATGCATATGAGCGAGTAGTCAAATAGATTTGTTGATGTATTCAATAGGAGAAGGAATTGGTTAATTAAGATGAGAATTGAGGTACTTGGGGTTTAATTATTTGAAGACCTTGTATGAGATCGATCTTGATTTTGTTGAACTTTGGAGTTCTTGTAAAACACTGACAACATAAAATCACAATAAGTGGGTTGATTATTTTATTTAAGAGGATATGTTGTTCAAGAGAGTTCAATTGTGCATAGTTAGAAGTTCAATGAGAAATAATATAATAAAGGAGAAGCTTAATGGAAGAGTTGTAGGACACTTTGGTATTGATTACCAAAAAGTACTTTTGGGCTCAGATACATAAGGATATTGCAAAATGTGTTAGAAGTTGCAGGGTATGTCAAGTTGATAAAAGGGTTAAATAGAATGTGAGATTTTATTCACCATCACCTATTCCTTGTATACTTTGGGAAGACATTATCATGTATTTTGTTCTTCAATTACCTAAGACTTAGAGGGGTATGATTGCATTTTTGTTTTTGTGGATATATTTTCCGAGATGTCCCATCCTATACCTTGTAGGAAGGCATAAAATGAAGTGCATGTAGCTGACTTATTCTTTAAGGAAATTGTGAGGTTACATGGCTTACTAAGGACTATTGTTTCAAATAAAGATATAATTTTTTTTTTGGCTATTTCTTGAACACACTTTGAAAAAGAATGAATACTGATTTGAAGTTTAGTTCTACATTTCATCCACATGCTAATGGATGAATAGAGGTTGTGAACATTAGTTTGGGTAACTTGTTGAGATGTTTTGTTGGGGGTAAGCTAGGCAATTGTGATTTAGTGTTGGCACAAGAAAATTTTTCTTATAACAATTCTACAAGTAGGAGTACTAGAAAGACACCTTTTAAGATTATTATTGGTATGCATCCTAGAGAGATTACATAATTTAGGAATCTTGGTCAGGAGGAGAAGAGAAGTGTTGAAGTAGAGGGTTATGTAGAATTCATAAAGAGATCACATAATGAAGTGAAGTATAGCTTGGAGCACAATAATCACAAATATAAGAGTATAGTTTCTAGTAGTAGAAGACATAAGGATTTTCTAGTGCTGATGAGGATACATTTCATTTGAAAAAGAATACGTTTCCTATTGGAACATATTATAAGTTGAAGATGAAGAAGTTTGAACCTTATAGAATCTTGAGGAAATTTAACATGAGTAATTATTTTGAAGTTGAGTTACCTGATGACATGGATATTTCATGAATATTCAACATTTTTTATTTGTATGAGTATCATGAACCTAATGATTATTCAGCTGTGAAAAAATATTATCCCAAGAAGAAGATGGATGAGAATGAGAAGATTTTGGACAACAAAGTTTGAAAGTGTACTAGAGGAAATGATTATTTAGAGTATTTGGTTCAGTGGAAGAATAATATTGTTGAAGACAACTCTTGGATTTCTCAGTCTGAGTTAGATCATTTTGGTTTCACTCAAGTTGTGAAGGGATAATAATATGGTCATCAACTTTCTAATAATACTAAGCATCTGATGCAAGAGCATCTTGGGTTCTTAGCAATCTTGTATCATTCTATTTGTGTTTTGTTCTTCTATTCTTGTTTTCTAGTTTGATTGATTGATTGTTTGTGTGGTTTTTCAATTGTGCATTTTAACATGTGCAATTTTGGCATCTTAAAGAGAACCAATCTTTGATCATTGTCCTATGAGGGCACATCTTATGATTTCATATTCTTTGAGATCAAATTCATTTATTCTTGGGTAGCATGTTCCTCATTAGCATCTTGATCAATGACAATAATTTCAATTGCATTGATCTATTCTATGCACAATTGTTCATGAATCTTTATGGTGATTTTTGGATCATGTGTGGACCCATATCTTAGATTGCACATCCACACGTGCTAATTTTCTTTATCATTAGTATAACCTTTAGGGTTTTCTTATTTGTTGTAACATGTTTCCTAATCATTAGAAAGTGTAATTCTTCTAAGTTAGCCTATGTGTCACCATGGATATATATATGTAATATACTTGATGTATCTTAGCAGTGTGGCATAATAGGAAGATCTAAAGATTAATCTCTGATTCATTTTGTGATCGCACATAGGATCAAGTCTATAATTGAAGGATACAACTAGATAGACCAATTGCCCAACATGTTTGTAGAAAAATTTCCATTGGATCTTTATTGAATCAAGTGAATATATTGTTTTCATCATTCCTTGTTATTTCTTCCCCATATTTACTCTTGCTTCTTGGTTGGATATATCCATTGGGGATTTTTCCATCCTTGATTGCATTAGTGTATCATCTTAAAATGGACATACTTACCTTTTAGAAATTTTTAGCACCCTTTCGATAATGCGTCCTTAAGACCATGAGTGTACCCGTGCTTGACATCATTTTCTCCTATCTTCTTCCACTTTCCATCCTATCTCTTTACATATTTGCCTCTTCTTTATGTGGCTCTCTAGACTTGATATCTAGGACTAGGTTGACTCAAGTCAGCCTATTTTGAACCAAGTCAACCTTAGGTCAACCTAGTCCCCGATGATTTTGGGGCTCAGGGCTCGAAAGGCCTTAGGGATTTAATTAGCTTTATTATACTCTCTAGACGACTTGTATTGTTTTCTTGCTTGAAAACTCATATATAGAGACTTGGAGGTTTCATTTTCATAACATATCATACCATAAGATCATATTCTCAAGCTCTTACTCCCAAGATAAGATTTTTGCCTTTTCAATTCAAGGAGTTCAAGCATTTTCAAGTATTCAAGCAAGGGGATTTGTAATGCCCCACCCGGAGATCCTTTGGAAAAAGGATAAACAAAAGCCAATATTTTTTTTTGAGCAAGCATGGAATTAAACAACATCAACATGCAATTGATCATAAGATCACAATGGGAGACTTAACCAACCAATCCAGGGAACCAAAAAATCTCCAAGCGACACCACTAACTAAAAATGACAAAGCTACAGAGGCCATAAAACACATTCAAATTTGAAAGATCCCAAATTCAAAAAGCCAAATACTAGAGTTCAAGAACTCTATAAAGGGTAGCCAAATCACCTCCTAAAAAGTTTTGTTCAAGTCAAAAAGTGCCAACTAGTCACCCACGTAGGTCTACTTACAGACTTAGGTGACACTCTTTACTATAGCTAGGTGATACTTTTCACTGTAGCCAGGTGATACTTTACTATAGCCAGACGATACTTCTTACTATAGCCAAGCAATACTAATTATCTAGGTGATACTTTTCACTATAGTTGGGCAATACTTCCTACTATAGCCAAGTTATACTTCTTACTATGGCCAGGTGAGACTTCACCAATATCATACAATATTTCTCACTACTATGGTGCGATACTTTTCTAGTATCACCCAATCCTAAATAAATATCGCCCAGGTTCAAAACCAAAAGGAAAAATGCTAAGTGTAGGAGGCAAACAAGGTAAGAAGCTCCACATTAAGGAGTGCCAAAATCACAGTAGTTGAGGATATATCACTCAAAAGCATGAAATACAAGACACTATGCAACAAGAAGGAGAAAACATATATCCATCTAATCCATAACAACATATGAAAGAATGTGCCGAAAATAACATCACAATAAACATATATGGTTCATAATCCAAAACATCTAAAACTTGTGCTTGGTTCCTCCCAACCGTAATGACATCATGAGATTACATGCATCCTAGCCATCTCCCAAGCATAACATCCCAAACTGCCAACTAGATAGTTGAAGCTGTCTTATGAGGGTGTTACTACTACAAACATAAATAACATCATAAGAACAAGAAGATCTAACATGCTAATCCATCAAGCACAAATACTCCAACTAGTAGTGAATCACACCATCTAACCATATGCTAAAACATCATAATATGAAATGCATCAAATGAAACTAACATCATCTAACATAATATCCAAGCATTCTAATTAAAGCATAAATCATAAGGAAACATACTTTAGAAACCCGAAATACTAAGTGAACATCAAGCATCAGTCTCAACTAAAAATAGATTGTTTCTACACACTAGTCCCTAGCAGTGGTATGGGTAGCTATGCCTCCCAATGACATGGAATTTGCAGGCCCACTCCCATTGTGCTAATGGAAATAATGTAGTGCTTGACCCTAGTTTATGTTTAGTTATTATTGCCAAACTCTTTTAGGCCAGTTTATGTTTATGCTTGATGATTAGTGTCATTATTTTCTAGACTATTGGATATTGTTTTCTTAGTCAGTTGATTATATGATGAGACTACTTGGTACTATTTACTTCATGTATGCATGATTATACCTTGATGATGATTATTTATAGTGATTTCAATTATTTAATGATGTTAGTTAGAGGGATTATTTATACGTGTTTTCTATGGATACTTACCCCATACTGCATGTGTATGGTGTGTGTGTATGTTTCTTTATGTATGACATTTTTGATGTGGTTAAGGAAGGGAGTCACAGTCACCTGCTAGTTAGGATCTACACGATGTACCACTTCTTGCCATTGCCTATTTAGTTTAGAATATATGTGTTTGTACATGCATGGATTTTATGCAGATTGCAAGTACTGAGTATTGACTACCCTGAATGACCAGGATGAGCATACCCTATAGCAATATCTCAATGGTAAGAGAGCTAGAGATAAATTCTTGAGTCCAAACCCTAACCTTTGAACCAATTGTCCTAGAAAATTAGGACAAGTATTTGAGATAAGTACCCTTTTGAATATGTTGTATGACGTAAATTCAGGATTATAACCCCTGAGTTTGAACTTGTATGTGGTATTTTATGATGGGTTTCCATATTTTGTCTTGTCTTTTGTGTTTTTTCTATTAATTAAGTCAAATTAAAAGATTAATTAATGATTTAATCTAATGAAAAAATATTATGATATTTTCAATATTTAATTAATTGAGAAATTAATTAAATAAAATAATTAAATTTAAAAAGGAAATTGTAGTTCTATTTTGAGAGCATAATAATATTTAATTAATTTAATAATAATATATTTAGGAGATCATTTTAAAATAAATACTAAATACTATTATTACTTAAGTTAATAAATATTATATTAGAAAATGCTTCAAAAATTATTAAGAGAGAGTAAACAATTATTTAATAAAGTTTATTTAATTAAATTGATAAAATTTTAGTGTAAATAATTATTATTTACACTTTACTTAAGTTTACTTAGGATAAATATATTATTTTATTATTTAGTAGTTAGACACCTAGGAGTATGCATACTCATATGAGTTGTCTTGTAGACAGCAAAAGAGTTAGCAACTCTATTTTAGCACATGGTGTCTACAACACTAGAGTTTGCATAATCAACTAAGTTGTCATGTAGACAACACAGTTGTTTGCACTCTTAATTAAGCACATGGTGTCTACAACATAATTTTACATGACATACCATTGTAGGCTTATCCTCTCATCATCACACTAATTCTTGTGCTCAATGGAGGATAATCCACTCTTGGTGGACATGTGCTTAGTTGTGAGGCTTATCATTTTGCTAACTCATAGACATTCTATAAGCATTCTAGAGGCCTTTATATATAGACACTCCTAATTTACTTGTACATCAATACAACATCAATACATCAATCAATTATCAATTATTGAATAATCTGATATCCAAAGATAATCAGTTATTCATTCTCATATTGTTATTCTGATCATACATTATTTGGTCCATATTGTGCTAGTCTTGTGCTTCTTGGTCTTGGGTGATTTTTCCCTAAGTAAAATTCTTACATGGTATTAGAGCCATAGGAGTGTCATTTCATAGCCATTGGAGACCATTTTTGCTTCACCTCTCGAAGGACCATTAATTCAAATCCGGAGTATCTATAGCTATTGTGAGCGTCCAAAGCTAAAACGAACCTCACCATTGCATCTAAAGCATTGATTCGATGAATTTTGATTATATTTTTGCCTACCCTAGGCTATAGTCAAATTTGAAGCAATTTTTTTTTTCAAAATGGCACCCAAAGGCTTGATTTACAAAATTGGATAGTAGGAGAGACTTTTTGTTGGTGAAGATTGGAGCTTGCTGGTGCAAATCAAATATTGGCATCATATGAATTTAGAAGGTCAACAAATCTCCAAATCAACTATTGTTTCATCAAAATTGGACATCTAAGGTGAAATCTAGAGTCAATTAATTTTAGGAGGTGCGATGACGACGATTTAGGAAAAATAATTACAGAGGTGATTTTCAAACAGTGATATCTCCCTTATATGGACTCCTTTTTTTCATTTTTTTGTTTTTGTTTTGGGGTAGCATTTTTTGATCTACACATTGGTGCAGGATGTTTGATCTTTGTTCCTAAATTTTTATGCAAATCACAAATCCCATTTTTTGCAACCTCAAAGGCTTATTACGGGCTCATTTGGACACATTTTTAGGTTCTTTTTTTTTTAAAGTGCATAATTTTTTTGTCTACTTTCTAGATTTGCAATCAAATTATAGGCTTGTGTGGACATAAATACCACTTTCAAAAATAGGTCCTTTTTGGCATTGTAATGCTCTGATCAAACTTCAAAATTATTGTATTTCTGAGCTACATTGTAAAGTTCCAGATTTGAACTACAAGAGGAGGTTGTAAACAAAAAAATCATAAGTCCACTCTTGTCCATTTTGGCAAGTGCCCTATTGTAAATACACTACATATAAAGTGCCAAAAGAATTCATTGGGGTGGGGGGGAAGGTTCATTGAATTTCTTTTTTTGCATTTTAGGGGGTACATACATTTATTGATCTCATGGAGTTTTATTTCACATGTCAGTTTAGTGTAAGACTGAGGTTGACAAAGAGGAAATATTAGAAATGGAGTGCCTTGATAATTGATCATCTAAGAAGAGAGCATAAGGAAGTATTTCCTTATCTATGTTCCAAAGAACCACCCTCTGATGATCCTACACCTATTAAAATAATTTTAGAGGTCATTTTTTTCAGTATTAATGCTTAGTGCCTTGATGTCATTAGAAAGCTCATTGAACCTTATGACATTTGGATGGCTCTTTGGAAAGCATATGGACATCCAACAATTCCTCCCTTTCTAGAGGACATTCTACCTCCAATGACTCCAGTTATGGTACCTTCAACTCCAGATGAAATCCCACCTCCTGATGCTCCTATTGCTTCTATTGCTCTAGTTCTAGCCATAGATGCTCTTGATTTAGTGCAATAGGATATACAGTGTCTCCCTATTTTAGTTTCATGGGATGACTTCCTTCCAGACATTGCAGGGTTGTTTGCAGAGTCTTACATTGAAGATGTGGGAGACATCATTGATGACATCGATCTTCTCTTTTTTGAGGAGACTTCTTCGCTTGTTATGAGGGAACACTTTGACCCTCAACCACTTGATCTTTCTTTCGAGATTGACATGATTGTGGACACTTCTTTCCAATAGTTGGAGAAGGACTCTTTTACTTTGGAGGAGACATATCAGTCTTTGGAGATTGTATTCCAATTTCCTTACACATCATATTTCTTGAGGATTCTTCCTACCAATTGGGGAGCATTCTCTACTACACCTATGACACCATTTATTCCTACAAGAAGGAACACCATTCATCTTTCATGGTGCAACTTCTTCAGTCATCAAGGAACTTCTTTTATGGGTGTGCATTCATTATTGAGGGGAGGCTACATTGCTTCTCTTCCCATATCTTCCTATAAGAATGCTTCATTATCTTTGGAGGTTGATTCACTTTCATATATGGACATGCTACCTTGTTTGCCACCTTCTTTTGAGCATCCACTAGCTTGGTTCGTGGCACCTACATTCATCAAGGACTTGTCAACATATGAGTAGGCTTCAGAGGCAACATTCACAACATACTACATATGGATCCCTCTTCTATCTTCTTATCCACAGTGGGAAGCATATTTGCACCTATACTTGGTGTATCTTCCTCCTAAAGAGAGAAATGTTGTTTGTCAGCATTGGATTTTCTTTTGTCTTCAAGCACTTATCATTATGAGATCCTTCACTAAGGGGGGGATTTCATGGAAGGATTTTCTATTATATATGCATGATGTATGTAATAATGGTGGGGTCTTGATTACTCCATCCATACATGCATCTTTCTTTATTATACTTATCTCTCTTTTTGGGGGAGGATTTTTCCCATGCAATTTTCCCTCTTTCTTCATTTTCAGAGAGATTGTTTTTCATTGCATTGCACTATATGTACAACATTGCATTTGTACTTGGGTACCTAATATGGCCTAGTAGTTGGAACCGATTATGCATATCATCATAGCTTTTGTGAGATTAAGTGCATTCCCCTAAGTTGCACTTAAGGGGGGGTGTTAGTGTAAATAATTATTATTTATGCTTTACTTAAGTTTACTTAGGATAGATACATTATTTTATTATTTATTAGTTAGACACCTAGGAGTATGTGTACTCATATGAGTTGTCTTGTAGACAACACAAGAGTTAGCAACTCTATTTTTACACATGGTGTCTACAACACTAGAGTTTGCATAATTAATTGAGTTGTCATGTAGACAATATAGTTGTTGGCACTCTTAATTAAGCACAAGGTGTCTACAACATAATTTTAGATGACACACCTTTGTAGGCTTATTCTCTCATCATCACACTAATTCCTATGCTCAATGGAGGATAATCCACTCTTGGTGGACACGTGCTTAGTTGTGAGGCTTATCATTTTGCTAACTCCTAGACATTCTAGAAGCACTCTAAAAGCATTTATATACAGGCACTCTTAGTGTACTTGTACATCAATACAACATCAATACATCAATCAATTATTGAATAATCTGATATCCAAAGATAATCAATTATTCATTCTCATATTGTTATTTTGATCATACACAATTTGGTCCATATTGTGCTAGTCTTGTGCTTCTTGGTCTTGGGTGATTTTTTCCTAAGACAAATTCTTACATGGTATTAGAGCTATACCAAATTCTTAAATAAACCTTATGCATGGGATTAAAATATAATAAATTAATTAAAAAGCGAAAGCAAGTAAATTTAATAAAGATATTTCATATTGCTAAAAACATGCATGAAAATATAAAAGAAAAGGATAATAAAGAGTTAAAGGGTTGTGATCAACGAGTTCTCTCAGGTGATCACACAATTAGTGCCCCAAATTTAGGAGAGAACTCCTTATTAATAATTGAGAGTTCATTTTCTAGGGATTGAGAATTTTGGGAGAAGGGAATTTTCAGAGAGAAGGTTTTGAGAGAAGAGATTTCTCTCACAATCTTCGGGTGTTTGTTAATTAGCATCAGAACCAAGTAGATCCTTGTGTTTTGTTCACCTAGTTAATTATATAATTTATTATTCCTATCTTCTTCATGATTGTTGAATCAATTTTCTAAATTATGTTGTGATAAACTTTTCAATCTTTCATTTGAAATTACTAGTATTCATATCAATTCCTTCTCTCAATGTGAGGATTAAGAATTTGTAAAGACCCTCATTCTATAGATTCAAAATTGTAAATTAAATTGGGAAGGGTTTTGAAAAAAATAAAAATTTTGGATTATGAATTTGGCTGTTGATCATAATTTTCCTATCAAATTATTGATAGAACTGTAAAAAAAAATATATCTCAAAAAGTTGTAAATGTGGAGGGGTATTGTTTTATTTATAAAAAATGTTTTTATATGAAAATATTATATAAAAAAATAAAATAAAAAAAGAGAGAGGTAGGTTTTTACCCCACCTCCCCCCTTACCTCCTCCCGATAGCATAATCACTCCTGCTTGCAAGGTATTATGATAGTAGTAGTAGTTTACTGTCGCTGAGGCAACAACTGTTAGGGTGGCTGCATGACAACCATTAAAGACTGGCCGACAGGCCTAAAATTGCCAAAAATGCATTTCCCTTTTTAAATTTTGATTTATAATATTTATTAATATTTAATAATTATTTTATTAATAATTTTATTAAATTATTACTTTAATTAATTAATGAATTTTAATATAGTTATTTTTAATTAATTATTAAAATTTTTATTAATAGTTTTTTTAATTATTAATTAATTTAATAATAAATAAAATATTAATATAGTTTTTTGTTATAATTATTAGTTGAATTTAATTAAATGAAGTTTAATTAATTAATTTTATTAATGATGAATATTATTCAATAAAGTTAAATTTATTCATTATGTTATTATTTAATGAATTCTAATTAGTAAAATGATCATTATTTATTAAAATAATAATTTAAAATAATTCATTTATTAAATTATTAAAATAATGAATTATTGTTTATCTCATAGGATAAGGACATTTGTGCATCACGTTCAAATGCAAGAAATGGGTTAAATAATAGGGGGTAAAATGCAAATCTTATGTACTAAAAAACTTACTTTGAATGAAAATTTTAACTTACTGTTAAACTCAAATTGTGTGTTTTCAAAATTAAACCAAACTATGAAACTACACTGTTATATGTGTGATATCTTATGTTTTGTGTTTGGGTTGACTAGAGGCTTGGGAGTTTTTTGTTTGTGATATTATGATGATTTAATCTTGATCTTTTAAACTCAACCATAATAATGTGTTTGATATGTTCTATGATGAGTTTGAAACTATTGTTCATTATTGCTTTCAATATTCTTGTGTAAAGCTGAGATGGATGGTATGACCTATTTGACTTAATCTTTGAGTCTTCCATTAGTTATTTTTGGGATACTTTCTAGTTGCTTGTAAAGAACTGAGGTGTTATTGTGGATTATCTTTTGATGCTTTCCAGTCACTTGTATAGGACTAAGGTGAAAATTGTGATTCTTTGATTTGTAATCTATATGTTAAGTTGGGAAGTGACTTGCAATAAAGGTTGGGGCCCAAAGCGGCTACTAGGGTAACCAATTGTAAGTACTTAATAAGTGAAAATACTATACTAAATGAGAGTAAAATGAACCTAATAAGAGTCTTGTCTATCCTCATCCATGCCTTGAGTGCCAGTATAGACTAGGATGGGAGGAGAGAGGATGCTTAGTTATAACCATGCATCGTTAGTATGCCTTATCAGTACGAAATGATATTAGTGCTGCATAGAGTCACTAGGGGGTCAGAGGATTAAAAGACTAGCTAGATAACCCTAGAGTTGGTTCATGTGATGACACTTGCCCACTAGCAGTATAAATTTCCTACATGTCTTTGTTTGCCTCTCAATCTAGATGTTGATCTATCTTGGAACCTTTGAGTTAGATTACTTTTAGGGTTTTCCTTGACATAGATTTTACTTTTGATTTTGGGATTGATATCTTGTTTGGGACTTGAGACTATCTCCTCAGCGTGGTGGGAGTGGACCTTTTTGGGTTACCACGAGGTCGGGTGGTAGTTCTTTTTACTTTTACCATTATGATCCATCTGTTGATGTAATGGTTGGAGTTCCTTGTCTGCATTTTCTTTCATTCTATCTTTGTATATTATAGTGGATGGTTATATCTATATGATGGATGATTTTTCTTATTGTATTGTATCTTGTTTCATGGATCCAAAAGAGATGATGTAATCTATTTTATAAATGTATATTCTTCCAGCCTTTCATACCTTGTGACATGTATAGTGATTGTGCATTCTGAATTTATTGCCAAGTGGCATTTAGAAATAAATGTATATTATTTAAATGGACTTAGACTTGTAATTATTCTTTCATGTGGATGTGTTATTTATTTGACTTAGTATTAATTAAAATTAAATGTGACTCAATGTCTTGGGATCCTTAAGGAATGCAATCTATTATGTTTGCTTATGTATGATTGTATGTTATTGCTTCTGCTACTTTGTGATTATTGTACATGTCATTCTTTAAAAAAAAATGACTGGCAAATTTAGTAAAACTTTAGGTTAGTTCTTTTGGATCCCTTGGTAGGGGCATTATGGATAATGATCCAACCACAAACACACATAAAACAAATTTCCATAGCTAACAATCATGCTAGACAATAAAGAGGGCTAAAACTAAGATCATGAGACAATGCAAATACAATAGATCATGGTCATACATTCTATGGGTCAACTATGTGGGGACTTAGTGGAGAGTAAGTTGCTTGACATCATGAAGCCTCAAGCTAAATATCATGCTGAATCTACTCCCTAGGGAGGCCATCACATCATGTCCTCATCTCAACATTGGGTGCTCACATTTAATTATCTTAGATTTATTATCTACTATTTTATTTAGTTATCACTTATTTAGAATCTTCTTCACACCAACCCTTTGGGAAATAGTCATCAAGGTTACAAGAGAAGCCCCTCCACGATCTACCCTACATACCCATGCTCATCACATGATGAGTGTCCATAGGAAATGCATATTCCCAACCCAACCCCAATGAACATAACTCCACCAATGATAACCAAGAGATCAAGCCTTGTGACCACTTGACAAACACACTTGCATGTGTTCATGTGGTGGCACACCAACAACATGAAGATCATACAAACAAGAGCTAGATGAGAATACAAGCTAAACAACACTCAACCGAGTACAAGATTGGGAGTATGGATGTAGAATATATAAAAAAGAAAACATAAAATGCAATAGTGGTCAGATGGACATCCTATAGATAATCCAAATCCATGACCAACACATGCCAAGAAAACCCAAGAAAACTAGGTGGCATGCAAATCAAGGCAAAAACCTTTAAAAACCAATGTTGACAAAAATAATAAAAATAAAACCCATTCTACCCTTGGTTGAATGAGCTACAAAAATCTAATAAAAATTAGGTTCGAACATCATATGTAAAAACAACCAGCATAACGGTGCAAAACCCCAAATCCCCATCTTGAAAAATAGGGAAATACTCATACCCACCCAATTGGGTAGAGCTAGCAATAAAAAATAGAGGGGAACACTAGTTCACAACCTCCTATCAAACAACTACCAAAAACAAAAGTAGAAATGGATCTAAAATAGAAAAGTAAGAGAGCCCTACCTAACATCAAAAGGGAAAATACAAGAATTTGAACAAAAAAATAAAAATCCTGTAGAAGCTGCTGAAAATCATGATAATCCAAGGTCTCCCCGACTTGGATCCAATGAGACTAATGTCACGATGATCCCACTCCTATAGCTCCTACAATGAACATAAATACAATACTACAGAAGAGGATTTGAAAATTTGCTCTCAATTTTCTATTTTTGAAAGTGAGAAGTTAGGAATAAAATTCCTTTTTGGATATTTATTCACTTTTCGAGTGAATAAAGGATTAGGGTAATTAACTAGGTCACCTAGTTAAACCCTAAATCAACCCAAACAAAAATAGGCTATTCCAAGTAATTGGAATTCAACTATGACAAAGCTACCAAGAATTAAAATAAATAAGATAAAGCCCAAAGTTTCCTTAAACCAAAATCACAAAATTCCTTAATAACTTTCACGAAAAATGCGAACCTCTAAATGTTCAAACACGATCTTGAGTCTAATCACATAATGAAATTGAGTCTAGATTTATTAAGTCTTCAAAGGGTTTAATTTAAACAATTAAATATGATACATTGACCATACAGGGACAACATTGGTTAAATATGAATAATTAAATCATAAATCTAGCATACTAAACAACACGATCAAGTGCAATTGTATATAATATTATAGCCAAAGCGATAATGCATTAATTCACATTAAATAACCATTTATTTAATTGCACTAAAATAATCCATTTACATCACTCACTTTTGCATAAAATATCACAAGGCAAGAATGAAGTAAATAACCATAGCATCAAATTCAAGTATGCATAATCTAATAAGTCCATGATATAAACATAAACAAAGTATATGTCTGAATACAAATAATCATATATCATCATAAAGCATCATGTCACATCAATACACATCATCATGCAGATAAGATCAAATTTGAATAACAGATCATTTAATATCTATGATACTAGCAATCAAAATATACTATCTGACCATTAGGTCATCTTGAATATCATCTAATATGAGTGTCAAAGTATCTCTCAAAATCAAAATATAACAAGGTACAAAATGCAAGCACGAGAGGCACTACATCCTCCCCCACTAAGCATAGGCTTACTCCTTGAAGCCTGCAAAAAGACAGGGTACAAATCTCTTAACCATGTAGCATCTTCCCAAGTAGCAAAAGTCTGATCACTTGGGTCCCACTGGACCCTTACTGCTCTATATCTCAACCTTTGAGGGTCAACCTCCAATGTTGAAGAATAAAAATGGGCTCCAAAGAAAGATGCCCATTGTCCACCTACAAAGCATGCCAATCAAGAACATGGGTCACATCGAGAATACACTAGGCCTCAAAATAGAAACATGGAAAACATCATGGATGCACAATAGACAAGGTGGCAATGCTGATCAATAAGAAATAAGACCAATCCTCTCAAGGATCTCAAACGACTTGACAAAATGTGATGCCAACTTAAAGCCTTTCCCATAATGGATGGGGCTCTTTGTAATACCCCACTTGGGAACCCAAAAGAATAAACCTAATATGTTACAAAGTTTACTAAACTATTTTTAAAAAAAAGTTTAAACAACATCAAAGTAACAATAATGCGGAAGTAATATATACATACACATCAAGAACATGTAATCAATTACAAATACAGTTTTAATATCTCAAGGGTTCCTTCATGTTGAGTCATATTTAAGAAATTTTTATTAATAAGTTTAAGTCTTAATTACAATGTCCATAATCATAAAATGAATAAACACATACATAATCATATAAGCAAATGTATAAGTACAACTAATAATATGAAAGCACATCTAATGAATAACATCTACTGCACATGTCATAGGGTATGTGAAAATAGATACAAGTACATCAATATGCAATACAATATCTCATAGGATCTCAAAACACATGATAAATAGATACATGAAATGAAATGAAGTCTTCAAGATAAGAGGAAGAATGATAATGGTACTACTATATCAAGGAGCATCCAACATCTATCAATCTGAGTGGGACCAAAATGGTAAGAATACACTACCTCCTGACCACATGGTCACCTAATCAAGCTCCCACTCCCATTGTGCAAGAGAGATAATATATGATCCACACACAAATAAACAAATCATAAAATAATCCTAGACAAGAAATCCTAATAGCTAAAAATACCTTGAGGGTAACACAAACTACTCAAGGAGAAGAGATAATCAAAATCAAAAGGACACTCATTCCAATATAACATCTCATACCAAGTCAATAGACAAATACCAAGACTAAAAATATTCAACCACCTCAAAATCAATGTCAAGTGTCACAAGCATAATGACTAACAAATAAAAACTTTTATCAATAAAAATAAACTACCAATCACTAACTCCAACAATAAAAAACACCACCAATCAATAATTGATCATTCATTAATAAAAGTTAGCTGTCAACAATAAATGACATCCAACCAATGAGTAACAACTCACAATAAATACACCATCAAAAGTAATATCCAATAAGTACACCACCAGAGACAAATATTAAAAAAAGTAATGAAGGAAACTCAAGCTACATACTATGGAGTGTCATCACATGAGCCAATTCTAATGTTACCTTGACAATCTCTCAAGACCCTGCCCCCTTAGTGACCCTATGCAGAACTAGGATACCCTCTCGTGAAGACGAGAACACTAGTCATACCTCTCAAGGTATCATCTCCATCTCATCCTTAGTCTATACAAGCACTTAAGGCATGGACGAAGAAAAGTCTCGAACTTATCTTTTTAATGTATCTCAAGGAAAATGGCTAGACAAGATATTTTGATTACTATGTTATCACTTGTTACACAACTTACAATGAGTTACCTTGGCAACCACTTTGGGCTCTGGCCTTCATTGCAAGCCACTCTCATAGACATGCACCTAGACCACCTTTCTAAAAATCACAAACCACAATAGTGTCCCATACCGCAAAAGTAATATTGATTGAACTCAGTTCCTTAATAGGCAACCCAAAAAAAATAATATTGGTTTTGAAAACCCAAGTTCTCATAATTGGTCAACAACATAAAACTCATAAAACATAAATCTCAATTCAAATCATAAAGTTCATCATGACATCTAGTCAAATAATCATAAAAAAAATCTCAAAAATGCCTCTAGTGCACATTCTAACTTGGCCAACTAAACAACTCACAAAGAAAAACTATCAAGAAAATAAATATCACAAGACCATAAATAGAATATTAGAAAACACATAGTTTTTAGCCACATGATTTAATTCCACTAGTTTTTCTTGTTTAGTTTGGGTCATAAGGATGTGTTTAGAAATAAAGCAAGAATATACATGTTAATATAAATTGTTATGTAGGAGATAATTTCCACAGCAAGTCAAATTGTGATATTGCTATCAGGATTTAATTGTGTGATTTTGAGTTAAAATCATTGACCCATGATTCATGAGTAGTGATTCAACATGAATCCATCTCTCATGAGAATAAATGGTACACTTAGCACTCATTGGATCTAGGTGATGCTCACAGGGGTGAAGCACCGGGACTTCTCGAGAGGTCACCCATCCTAGTACTACTCCAACCTGAGTGTGCTTCACTACGAAGTTTCTTCCATGGTTAAACCCAAAGCTTGCAACCCCATTTGCAAAACCTTCACCAAGTGTTGTGCCTTATGAACCATTCATTAGAAAGCCCCTCCTTCTCCTACTTATCAATTGATGAGCTTAAGGGGCTTCCTAATGAATGGTTCATAAGGCACAACACTTGGTGAAGGTTTTGCAAATGGGGTTGCAAGCTTTGGGTTTTCTTGGTGTTTTAAAACTACTGAACAACAAAATTTTCAATACCAGAATGATAACACTCATACAATCTAAGGATCAGCTAATTCCCATTATCAGCTACATGAGTAAACCATTTGGACCCAACTTCAACAAAACCAAAGGATGGTTTCCTACTCTTTTGGCTCTACTAAACCAAGGTGGGTATACCTAGGGATGATTCTAGTGCAAACTACTGTGTAGAGATTCTTTTAGTTTCATTTCGATTCTCATTTATTACCCACTAACACATGAGCAGTTTTACTTCACTTCTTTTAATGTTCTCAAACTTGTATGCATCCCTTATCAGCAGATCTAGTCATCATTCTCCTTGAATTTACAAATATTCCTGACAATAGCAGCTACCTAAGACTCAGAGAATAGATATAAATGAGTATTGACCAACATTTATAATTCTAAACAAATGGAATGAAATAATTTTGATTTTTTTTTTATAAAATGATTTGATATGCAGTAGTAGAATTCATCCTTGCTTGCTCCTAATTTATGAGACCAGTGCTTTATCCATTGGGCAAAAATTTAGCTATTGGTGGGAGATCTAATTCAGATAAGTTGTAAATGAATTAATCAATTGTAATCACCCATCTCCATTCTTATGAAATATCCCTTTATGAATTCACAAACCCTACTAATTCACTGAAGCATTTATATAATTTCTTGAATTAAGAGCAACAATGAAAACAGCATACAACCTTTCCAAATTGCATTTAGCCAATTAAACCTTATTTAAATGACTTCAAAGTAAACAAACCCATAAACTGGAGACATAAACTGATGACACAAATATAGTGTAAATACTCTTTTGTATTACCCTTTTCATATGACTAATACAGTGACCAATAGAAAACCCATTGAAAGCCAAGAATAGATTGCTATTTCTGTCATTCAATATGTTATTAGAAAGTACAATGGAAACAAACTCAAATCAGCTACACTCTATTGGACCTACTGAATGTACTTTTTTTGAGAGAAATTTTTTTTTATACAAGTCTCAGACCATCATATTGCCTTGAAAACTCACTTATATAGGCATGAGTTGCAACAAGCAAAGGGCAGATGTGACTGATAGGTGTCCTTCAAAAGATTTTTACATACATCTATAACAAAAGGACAAAACTATAAATAACAGAAAGGCTATCACATTGAACATTCCTTGGTGGGTCCCTTTCTATTATATTCTCATTGATTGAGACAAGAGCTTTTATTATTTTATTTATTCTTCATCCTCAGAGTAAGTGGTCATTAAATTTGAAAGTGATGAATCATCTGTGATTACCTACAAACTTACTTTAATTTGGGGATTTTCCTTGTCTTCATCATTAACCGTGAGGGTAACTTTTACTTTTGCATCTTCTTCCTCCTCATCTTTCGCTCCATCATCCTATAACAACTGCTCTTCTGACATAAATTTGTTTCTCCATTCATTATAAGTAGTGTCCTCTGGCCAATCAAAATTTAGAGCCTCTCTTTGCACAGTTAGTAAAGAATTTGCAATTGCCTCTAAATCAACAAAATCCTCTCTAATGGCATTATAAAATAGCTGCACTTTCACCAATTCCTCATTTGTTTTTTCCCATAGCTGGTAGCCAATTTCATTAATGATATTATTCATTCTTTCACACGATATCTAATCCAACTCCTTTTTCCATTCTTCTTTTTCCTTCATTTTGTCAACAGTATTTAAAGCACAAGGAAATAGACTAAATTTTTCAGCCATATATTTGGAAAAACAATTTATTAATCTTCTTTGAAAATAATCTCTTTTGTCATCAAAATCTTCTAATTTATTCAATAAATCATAAATCTTCTCTATTTGATGACATAGCAGCTAGATGACAGATATGCACATAATTGAAATATCATTATTTCTTTCCCTCCATTTCTGTATAATAGGTCTCAACCTAATCTCATCTCTCTATAGTTTATCCCTAATGGATGCAATCATTGCCAATTGATAAAAAAGGGTTAACCATTCTACCTTATCCATTAAATACATCACACCCTACCTCAATTTCTCTTCATATTGATTTTTTAATTCTACATGCAATTAATAAAGCTTGGCTTTCTCTTCTTCAAAATCCTCTGTGGTGTATAATTGAGGCCTTTCAGGGGTATCAGGTACCTCAATAATTGGAGTGGATTTGAAAGGCCCAATAGGTGGCCTGGGAGGGTATACAATCCTAGGTCTACTAGACTCTTCTATTTTCCTTTTTCCTAGTATCTTCTCCATTTGAGACACCTGATTCTCTAGTTTTTGTATCTGTGTACCCCTTTCTTCATATGCCTTTAGCACTTCTTCAAATCTAGCATTTAGCTGGGAAAATCTATCCTCTTCCTGGCTAGACGCCACACTACCAAATTTTAGCATTTCTGAAGCCATCCCAATTATCTTTTTACTGCCAACTTCACCAGCCCTAAAGACTGTCAATGCATCAGTATGTTCTACAGTAGAGATTTCCTGCATCCTTGTTTTATCCCTTTTCTCAATAGACTGAATTACAAGGGCTTGGTGGTCATCACTAAATTTGACTCCTCTATGAGCCTGTAGTATCTCTTCTTCAATTTTCAACTGGACATCCTTTTGTTTTCTTATTGAATAAAAAACCATAGCATTCACTATATCCCATTCAGGTAAGATAAGGACTCCTAATTGCTTAACTAATTGCATCCCAGCCTTAGGTGTAAATTGGGAAAAATCACTCAAAAACTTGAATTTTACCTCTTCTTTAATAATTGAGTCTAGTTTATTGGGTAGCTCTGTTCTTATCTTTTCACAAGCCTTTTCAAAATTGCCTATATTTAACCTCCACAAAAACTATGCAAATGCCTTAGATTTCACAAAAGTTTCATCATTTATAAACCTCTCAGAGGCTTGGGCAACTATAGGATCAATTTCCTTACCTTGATAATCAGCAACAGTGAGCTCCAAGGAAGGTGTAGGGGGTTCTTGCAGTTCCCCAATCTCCAGATCTATGGAAGTAACAATTACATCCCCTTCTCCACCAATTTTTCTAGGTTGTTCCCTTAAAGATATTTCATCATCTATTTGGATTGGGGATTGGCTCGGGGAGTATTGTTTTGGCTGAGAAGAAGAAGACCCTTGTTCTAACTTCTGCCTTTTTGGAGCACTGGTTGTAGGTGGACTTCCTGGCCTTTGTCTTTGATGAAGAGGACCTTGTTGCACATTTTGAATCATCACATAACCTGGCCTTCTTTGTAAGGTATATTGGCCAAGAGCTACTATGTTTTTACTATTGATTGTCCTCTACACTTTTGCAGCCCTGTCTGGATATGTCCCAACATATGTAGCCTTCTTTTCATTCATAACTTGTATTATCTCAGCAAAATTATTCATCAAGGCCTGCATCTTGGCTTCCCAGTATTTCTTTTCTTTTAATGGATCATAGTGGGGGTCAAAAGCATTAATGAATTCAAGGGTTTTGCTAAATACTATCCATTTTTCTTTTCTCAATTCTTGTTATTGTGAAGTAAAAAAATTTCTAATCACATCTTCAGGATAGTAAACTTGTTGCACCATGTGGGAAGTTTTTATTCTCTCCCTGAAGACATCATAGAATCCTTCAGGATCAATAAATCTGGCATGAGATTTTGCCATATTATATCTATCTAAAAAAAAATTCAGATGCTTCCACCCTTTCCTTACAAAGACAAAATCATGGGCCACAGTAACAATTGGAAAAAATGTGCCCTTCCTAGACAACTCCCTCTCATCTATGGTTCCTATTTGCCATAACAGCTCAGCTATTCCTATCTTCAAAGGCACATGAAATGGTAGCACATGAGGCTTTCCCCAAAAGCCATATACTCTTATCACTATTGAAACATTGTAGGGAATTATATCCCCCCAGTTATGATTGAAAAGTAACCCTTTAGCATGGTCCTTGGGTCTGACCAGTTCTAACAATGCTTGTGGAATTCTAGGGCCATCTCCTCTCAAAAGAAATCTAAGATTTAATGCAAAATACATATAAAATCTCACATAATTGGCATTTGTGGCTTTTGAGGTCATATCCACACTCCACAGCTGTACTAAATTCTTTTCTTCATCCCTAGTTGTCTCTAGCTCCATACCCTTGGAAAAGAATGCAAGTCCCTTATGAAAACATGTATACATAAGCATTGAATACCCACAAAAAGGTTTATTTACTTTTCCGTTTGCTATCCTCACCAAACCATTGTGAATTTCTCTTGCAAGAAATGTTGCGAAATCTAGAATAGTGCTCATTCTAAATTGAAGAGTTTAAGCCATTATGAGGACAATTGAGCCTGGGATTTGTTCTACTTCATCCACTCTAAAAATATTACAAAGAGAAACATATAATGCCCAAGCCCTAATGTTAAAATGTCTTTTCAATAGTGGCTTTGGGGTGCTAGTAGTAATCACAGACAAAGTACCAACTTTAGGAGCATGCTCTTGTAGTGACCCTTTTTTCAAGTAAATTTTCTGTGCATCATACCTTGCTTGAAAGTCACCCATATCAATAGTTTCATGCACAACATGGTTAGAGTTAAGATTGAAAACCTCTCTAATTAATTTAGGGCAAACCCTAAAGAGGTTTAGTCCAGCATGATTCGTTACCCACCCTATAATTGGATCATACTTCTTGGCCAAATCCACTAATAAATCACTATTGAAGAAAACTGTGGGGACTATTAATTTTCCAATATGGAACTCCCAAACATTGCTCAGAGGAGTATCTAGTCTTCGCTCTAAAAACCATTTTCAGAATAATTCCCAATCTCCCATGGATACTTGAGCATCTCGTACCCAATTAACCTTGTCATAGAAACCTTCTACTATGAATACTCTAGGGTTTTTAGGAATCAACTCCCTCCCCTTAGTTATCTCATGTACTGAAAAAGGAAATTGTTCCAGAAAATCATCGTGCATACCCCTTTTTGAATATTCATTTTGCCCAAAAAATTCCTTTTGTGGAGGCATTTTCTAAAATTTCTAAATCTTACTCAGCAGATTCTTGATTTTCACTAGTTATAGATCACTTACCTGCTAAAATCTACTCTTCTTTCTGCAATTTTCTCCACAAATTCGTTGAAGTCCTTGAGGAATTCTGTGCCCTAGCTCTAGAAATCCTTTTGCTTTGAGAAAATCTGCAATCTGTGCTTCAACAATGGAAAATTTACATGTTATATCAGAGCACTAAGGTCGCACAAAGGAAACTTTGTATCATATTAATTCCTGCAATCGTTATTTTCATGCTGTATTTTGAAATTTGAATTTTACTTGTCAATTTCCTATAGATTAGATGGCTTCGTTTCAAAAGTAAAAAGCCTTTTAAAACTTTGGGACCCCTGGCCACACGTCAGAAGCCTGCTTGCCCGCATTATTTAAAAACCTCACATTTTGATAATGTGAGAATGCGAGCACCGTCAATCTTACCTTGATCGACGGTGAACCAAGATCTCTTTATTTGGCAGCCCACTAAACTTACTTGACCAATGAAAAGTTATCTTTTAGTCCATGTGCTCTAACAAGTTTAATTATAGTAATTAAAGTTTCCATGCCCATGTCATTGCCGCTTCCAACTTGGCACACCTGTCACCCACTACCAATGAGCATGCTTCATTACATTTAATCTTTTCCAGCATGGCATGACTCAGCGTACTTCCTAAAGCTTAGTCCAGGTCCCACCATGCCCGCTTGCCCATATTATTTAAAAATTGAGCAGTTCCATATTGCGAGAATGCGGGCTTCGTCGATCTTACCTCAATTGACGGTGATCAATTCTTGTAATGACTGCACATCTAGTCAACTGAACGGACCAGTAAGAAACTTCCTCTGCATTCCATGTCATCTGACAGCTTGCCATGAAAGACACACTGCTATTACTTTTTTGAGAAAGGCAGGCCCCTGATGTCACTCTGTACTATGTGTCAAATGCTCGCTTCCCCGCATTATTTAAAAATTGTACAACTTCATAATGCGAGAATGTCGTAACCGTAGATCTAGACAAGATCCACAGTTGGTGAACTTTGATCATAAGGTAAACTATTTTTTAATTGAACAACCAATGATAGCGCAGGAAAAGAAAACGTGCATAGGGTACTGACAAGTTTACAAAAAGGGTTTCACCAATCCTGATACACAAGAATTTTTTTGGCGCACTGAGTTTTGAACGTCAGCAGGGGCTATGTGTCACAAATGCCTTTCCCTGCATTATTTAAAAAACTCTCAACTTCATAATGCGGGAATGCAGGAAACCTTGATCTTGAGAAGATCTACGGTGTTGAAAATATACTGTGATTTGACCCCTCTTTCAATAAAATAAAACAATTAAAACAACTTTATAAAGTTTATCAAAACATTAAAAGGTTATTCTGACGTAAATAAACCTTTAGGATAAACATGCCCCACCAAAATATATTTGAAATCATACCTTTTTGAATTTTTCAAAGACTAGGGCAACACAAAACAAAAGCATAAGGGTTTCTCACATACTTAAGGTTTTTCCATGGATGATTTGAGAGACAAACCCTGAGAATTTAAAAGGAAAATACAACACATGGAATAGGGCACAATTAGAGCAATCTAAAAACTTTCAAATTCACTTGAGATAAAACCCTAATCTGCACAATTCAAAGACTTAAATGATTTTTCATCCAAATATCAAATTTTTTTTTATCTTGTGAAAAATCAGACCAATAGGTTTAACCATGGAGGAAACTTTGTAGTTAAGCGTGCTTAGGCTGGAGTAGTACTGGGATGGGTGACCTCCCGAAAAGTCCAAGTGCTTCACCCCTATGAGCATCACCTAGATCCAATGAGTGCTAAGTGTACCATTTATTCTCATGAGAGATGGATTCATGTTGAATCACTACTCATGAAACATGGGTTAATGAGTTTAACTCAAAATCACATAGTTAAATCCTGATCAAATAGCAATATCATAAATTGTTATGCTAATATATTTATTTAAAACACTAAGTATTTAAATATCTAATTTTTTTGTGCATATAAAATACCATGCAATATTATCATATTATTAATTTAAATAATCTTAAATCATAAATGATTTAATTAATAACATAAATGTATATTATTATATTTAAATATTGATATTAATTTCAATTTCTAAAATATTAATATGACTTCTATTTAAGTCTAATATTAATATTTACTTTTCCTTTAATTCATAATGCAACTAGAGATACAATTTAAAATTTAAAATTTAATTAATTTATAATTTCTCTCATAAAGTCAAATGGTCATTAACTAAAGGATTACAAAGTGAACTCTACCACAACTCCTCTGAAAATTAAATAAAATTATAAATATTTATTTATTAACTTCCCTCTTGCATTAATAATTATGAAATTATTTATATGTAACTAAGAGTTTAATTAGACTTAAATAATCACTAATACTAACATTCACTTTATCACTAAATGGATAATATTTATTTAATTTTAGTAATTAATAAGTTATGATTACTATTTTTTTAAATAAATAAATTTAAAAATTAAATTATATAAAATAAAAATACACATGCAATTAGTATTTCCACATGTCTTTGATCTCTCAAATCATGCAACCATACTATACTTAATTTTTTTCTTTTCTTTTCTTTTCTTTTCTATTTTTAGCATATTGTTTTCACATGTATGTAACCATACTATACCTAGCTTTCTATTTTTAAGATATTTGTTTTCACATGCATGTAACCACAATATACCTAGTTTTCTATTTTTAGCTTATTTATTTTCACATGCATGCATATGTTTAGTTACAATGTGCTTTCCTTTCAAATAATCTTTTTCTTTCCCAATAAATAATGCAATTAAATTATTTCAGGGTAAGAAGAATATTGATCTATATTTAGAAAATTTAAGATAATCACATAGTTCTAATGACAAATTTAAAGTTGAAACCCTAATTGTTCAATTTATTGTTTTCTTCCAATTTTCAATAACTAAATTTGCATTATATTATAAAGGGGTTTATAAGAATACAATCACAATAATTTTCTACAAATTTTCTATAATTTTCCTTAGTCAAGTTTTCTTGATTAATAAGTTTTCTTTTTTTCAAAATCTACAACATAATTCTTTATTCAACAATCAATATAGTAAATTAATAAGCAATATGCAAACACTCAGAAAGACCCAAAGTAGACAAATTTTTTAATTAAATTCTACAATTGGTTTTCAAACCCTACCACAAAACCATAGCTAAAATTTGACACAATCTATGAATGCATGCAAATTCAAACCCTCTGAAACTTTCAACAAATATTTTGATCCAATTCTAAATTTTCACTCCCAAAATCTCAAAACCATATCTAAAATCTGAGACAATCTATGAATGCATGCAAATCCGAAACCCTTCGAGACTCTCAACAATTTTTTTGATCCAATTCTGAATTTTGCTCTCCAAAACCTATGTAATTGCAAAATGAGCTCTAGATCTCTGATAAAGTGTTTTCCCTTAAATTGGAGCTCTATTGTGCAATCATGAGAGGGAACTCACTGATCAATTACTATTTATTACTTTATTACATTTTACCTTTCCATGCACAACTCTTTTAGATATTTAAGTACCAAAAATACTAATTTAAATAATTAGCTTTCTCTCTTTAATTAATTTTAGAAGTATTTTTAATAATATATTTATTAATTTAATTAATAACATTATTTAGAGTTTATTATTAAAATAAAATTCCTAAATAATTATCATTAAATTAAATAAATATAACTAAGCCACAATTAGAACTATAACTTTATCTTTAAATTTTATTTTATTTTTCTCTAGTTTATTAATTAGTGCAAGCACTAATTAAAGCATAGCTTATTATTTAAATTAATAATAATAATTAAAGCTCATTGTTTACATGAAACTCTACTTTAACTATTATTAAATAAATAATTACAATAAAGCAATATTAAATCTTTAATATTTTAATATTTTAATTTTCTTTTTGTTCAACTTAAATTAAACTTTTAAATTAAATATTTTAAACTAAAGTACATATTTAATTAATTAAATATCATCATATTCTAATTTCTCTTTAACCAATTTTCTAAATTTATACTCCTAAATTAAGACTTTTAAATTAAAGCACATATTTAATTAATTAAATATTCTAATGCTTTAATATTTTTTTTAATCAAATAATATTTAATTATATGATTAACCCAAATATTATAATTAAATTATTTACCAAATAAATCACATAGTGAAATCCACATAATAGCAACATTACCAAAATAGACTAAAACTCAAAATCAAACAACACAGATAAAGATAAACTCATAGGTTTAAAAAGGGTGAAAAGTTAGTTACGAGTCCTTCTTGCAAGACAAGTATTTAGGCTATGGTTGGGATTGGACCTAAATATTATCTCTCCATTCTTACCATTGAGTTATTGTGATAGGGCACACTCATCCTAGCAATTTCAAGAAATCGATGCCTGATACCTACATTCTGCATAAAAGATGAGCATTTACATGTATATCAATATATCTAAACTAAACAAGCAATGACAAGGAGTGGTACATTATGTAGATCCTGACTAGCAGGTGACTACGACTCCCTCACTTAACCACATAAAATATGCCAAATAGAAAAGTAAAACAAACATGCACACCATACACATGCAAGTGTGGGGTAAGTACTATGATAAGTCTTGAGTACAAATCATCACATATTCAAACATGGAAAACTCATCATTATGAATATAAAATACTTATTGTTTGATATCATCTAGAAAATAATCATATTCACTAAGAATCATTAAAACATCATTAATGCACTAGTAATCATAAGCATCAATCAACATGTGAAATATAATCAACTAAATAATTCTTTATTGATATACATGTAATCCAAGTCATGAAATTATTTCATAATTATATGTTCAATACCCTTGAAACTAACACATGCATGAAATAGGCATAAAAAAGAGTTTGATAAATATAATAGAAAATAAAACTATAGGTGGGCACTATGCTGTTCCTTAGATGCACTCTCAAAAACAATGTGTCACCCACTAAAAAGTGACGATCCAACCTATGGGGATCTGCACACTTCTTCTTCTTGTCTTGAGTAGTAACCAAATTCTCTCTAATATGAATAACTTATTGCTCCATATCCTAAAGCATCTCTAGACCTAGAAGTACTTGGTCGTCCAAGTGATCCCAACTCAAAGGGATATGAAACAGTCTACCATACAAGGCTTGAAAAAATGACATGGCAACATAACTATGATACCCATTAGTATATGCAAAATCAACAAGGTATAAATAATTCTACCACTTCACCTGTCTATCCATCACATATATGTGAAGCATGTCTTCTAGAACCTAGTTAATTCTCTCTATTTGACCAGTGATATCTAGGTAATAAGCCAAACTAAAATTGAGTTGCATGTCCAAAGCATGCTGGAGAGATGTCCATAGTGGTAAAATAAACACTGGATCTCTATCTGATATAATATGACAAGGGATTCAATGCAATCAAATAATGTCTTTCAAGAAAACATTTGCTATAGAAGAAGCTATGTAGGATGTTCTCATGGGTGACAAATGTGCTACCTTGGACAACTTGTCCACTATCACCATGATACAATCATGTCATCATGATGACATAGGAAACCCTATGATGAAATTAATATATATGGTATCCCATTTCCACTCTAATATGATATGTGGTTGCAAAAGACATGCCAGATGTTGATGCTCTGTCTTCACTCTCTAGCACTTGAGACATCATGCAATAAAATTAACAACATTGTGTCTCATCCATGTCCAAAAGTACAACTAGCTAAGATTGGCATGCATCTTCTTGACACCAGGATGTGCATAATATGGTGCACAATGCACTTCTAGTAACATCAAGGTATGAAGATCACCAGACATTGGTACATAAATATGCCCCAAGTGTCACAATAGTCCATTAGACTCTAGCAAATAACCTAAAAACCTCCCCTCAAGGGTATGTCTAGACTCAATCTTTGTCCTCACCTCCTAATACCATGTGTCACCAAGAAAAGCTTCCAAGATACGACCTCACAAATCCACTCCTAGTGACAAAATTGATATCTCATGTCACCTCCTAATCAAGGCATCCACAATGATATTTTATTTCCCTTTGATAAAGTGAACATCAAAATTGTATTCACACAAGAACTCCATCTAGCAATGCTATTGTGCATTCAAGTTTAGTTGAGTAAAGATATACTACAAGATATGATGATCGCTATGCAGCTCAAACCTATGTCCCAAAAGGAAATTTCTCTAATGCACAAGCACATGCACCATGACCACAAGTTCCAAATCATGTGTGGGGTAGCTAAGCTCATGGTCCTTAGGTTTTCTACACTCGTATGCAATCACATGACCATCTTGCTATTGAAAATAATTGTTCAATTGTATATTGTCTTTGATGTTACACAAAATGTCAAGTCTTTACTAGTCAATGTTTGTCGAGCTCACTCAGGCAATAAAGATAGTTTCCAATGTCTGTCAAGAATTCTCACGATAATCAAGTTTGAAGACAATATCTATCGAGTTCACTTGGACATCAAAAAAAGTTTGCTGGAAGATGGTATCTTTTGAGTTCACTCTAGCACCAAAGAGAAGTTGGTACATAACAAGTGTTAACTAAGCTCACTCAGTTACCAAAGGAAATTCAATTCAAGATACAGTGTTAATCAATTTCACATAGTTAAAAAAGGAAGTCTAAAGAAAGTCTTTTATGAGTTAGTGTTGACTGAGATGGGTCGACTAACAAAGGATTTTCTTGAATTAGCATATATAGTTTGATGAATTTATTTGTTAAGTCTAGCCAACTTAAGGGATGAATATTGAATGTTTGTAAGTGTATTCAAGCTAACTTGAAAAGGCAAAAGATATAAGTATAAGGTCAAGTTGTGGGATTGAAAGAGAGAAGCGTGACACTAAAAAGATAAACCAAGAAAGTGAATTGGAAGGATAGTAGAGTATCCTAAGTTGATTGAGCTGTAAAATTTTATTTGATCAAGGAGGATCAAGTATTCAAGCTAGAACAGAGATATGAAATCAATAATACAGTTGCATCAGTAATCAGGTCATATCATTGTTACTCTCTAATAATTGTAGTAGTGCATCAGTAATTGTTACTCTCTAATAATGTAGACACCTAAATTTGATTACACTATTTTAGTAATCCTATTTAGTTATCTAAAAAGGGCATTATTAATTAAATTTCTATTTAATTAATCCTTTGTCATCCCCTAGTTGATTAATTTAATTAATCATCTATAGTCCTAATTGATAAATCAAATAATCTATTATTTATCAATTAAATCCTATTCTTCTATCTAATTCCAAAAATCTCCATTTATTAAATAAATCTATTTGATAAATGAAATCCTCAAATTCAAAAACCCCTAACCTATCTCTAATCCTCCATTTAGCTTAATCCACCCCATCCACCCATACTAACCAAGCTTAGCCACTAACTCACCCACCCTCATTAATGCCATCCACTTGCACATCTCTAACATCCCTAATCTAATCCTAAACCCAAGCCTAATCCACCCCCTAATGTTGTCACATTCCTTAAACAAGTTTAAGACTTTCCTAATCCAAACCAAAGTCTCCCCTCAAAAAAGCCCAACCACTAAGTCATGAGTGCTCTTACAAAACATAAAAGACTCTTACAAGCCCACTCATGACTCTTACACCCATCTTCCACACTCTTCCCTCTTCCACACTCATTCCTCTTACATCCCTCTTACATACTCAACCCCACTCATCATGCCCTTAACCAACCCTTAACCCTACCCTCTCACACTCATCCTCCTTGTGACAAGTGTCACCTTCCCATTGGTGCTAAACAAGCACAATCCATGTGCTCCCCTTTGAGTGCATCTTAGCCCTCCTTAAGCCTTCATCCATCCTTGCATCTAAGCCCTCCATCCCTCTACCCCTTAGCCTATAAATTGAATCCCATCCCAAGCCATTTCATCAACAATCTTTGAGCTAAAGTTACCATGCTATTTTGAGAACCAAAGCCATCAACCATACCCTTATAATGCCAAATTGAGAGCTCACAAAGCTACCAATTTGCCATTACCCATCTCCATTGAAGCAGCTTTTGAGCATCTTGAGCATACATCCACAGCAAAAGGACACATCTACAGAATCAAGAAAGCATGGAGTGTTCTCTCTTGTGAGGTTTGCACTTCTTGTTCTCTTTCTTTGTCTAAGCATATATGTGAATTTAGTTTTTGGTTTGTGAATGTTTACTTTATTTGTTAATGTTCTTTGCATACTAATTCTGGTTCTACATTTTGACACGCCCGGTGGGACCCCACTATGGGTCATTTAATCATCTATTTTCATCTATATGTCATTTTTCTAACCATCTAATGTTTGCTGTTGTTTGAGTATGTTGTGAGGGTGTTTTGCTTATTTTTGCAGGTTAAAGAACGCACTTAGGAAGAAGAAATACCATCTAAAAAAAAAAATTCGCATTTCTCAGCTTTTTTTGGCACAGTTTTGGCGTCTGCAACCTGTTCCTGCGAAAATCCGCGTCTGCAAAAATCGACATCTGCGAAAATCCGCGTCTGCAAAAATCGACGTCTGCGAAAATCTGCGTCTGCGAAAATCGACATCTCTGCTTGTCACCTGTGTTCTGTGCTGCAAATCTGTTTTGTCCTCTTCGTATTTTGGCGTCTCTGTAGTTCAACATCTTCTTATTTTGACAGACTGTCTTCTCTGCTTGCTTATGTTCCATTTCTGCTTTATTATTTCTGCACTTTGTAGCTTAAAAAAAAAAAAAAAAAAAAAAAAGAGTATAAATCAAAATTTGACTTTTAGTGGTTCCGTAGGATTTAGACCATTTTAAGCATTTTTACGCGTAGAAAAAATAACAAAAAAAGTTAATTTTTTTTTTTCCATAGTTAAGCTCTCATTTTTGAAGATTTTGGCTAACTAACTAAATTGCTTTTTTTTTTTTTGTCTCATTGCAGGTTGGAGCACATATGGAACCACTAACCATGCTTCTTGCAGGTTTTCATGTTGCTAAAAAATGAACTTGAATGTTTAACCATTTGTCTTTGAATGCATGTTGCTAAAAAAAAAAAATGAACTTGAATGGTTAAACACATTTTCCATTGAATGAATGTTGCTCAAAACACACTCTTGAATGTCATGGATTAAAATCAACTTTCTTTGGAATGCATGCTTAAAACAAAAAATCCAATCTTGAATGCCAAGGATCAATTAACCCTTACAATATCAAACACTTCATTTGGAGCTTCTAAAATTGAACAAAACAAATCTCTTTTTCACATGCAATCTAGGTAAAGTTTGATTTTTGAACATTTAAGAAACTTTGTTAAGTTAAAATACAAATTTACAAAAATCAATTTGAGTAGTTCCTTGGACTCACCTCTTTTCTAATCACCCATCAAATATTAACCATTGGTTGCAATCTCAGCGCCATTTATGGGGATGGGTCTACTTGAAAAAGGTGTTAAATGTTCCACAATCTAACTCACTCACTTGGTTTTTGAACGTTTGCTTTAACTTTATCAAAATTCTTAAATGGCCAAAACTCTAGATTAAATCGATCACACTTCAAGCTTGGGCACTAAAATTGAACAACAATTGACGTGGAGAGCCTCCGGGCGCAAGCTTGAAATCGAATCTCACACACTTTTATTTTGGGCTTAAAACAAACTCACACTCAATCTTGAATGCCTTAAAAAAAAATAATCGATACTTGACGTGGAGGGCCTCCGGGCGCGCGAGTTTTCTTTTGTTGACCCTAATTCTTCTTATTGTTTGCATTCTTCGATCGATTTACTTTTGTTGGTGCTTCAAGTTGGAATTGAACATTGTCTCTTAAACATGAGTGCTTGCAAAGTCTAGATTAGCACACATAAGAGTCAGTTGGTAAAAGAACAAGCGTGTTTTTTAGCCCAAGGTCATCCGAGTCTTCTCTCCCCTTGTCGTCTTTCGAGGCCATCTTGGGTGCATAAGATTAGGATCCAAAACCTTGTTTCTTTTTAGGATGCCTGCTTGGGGATTTCATCACCCCTTGGACGACCTCAACTCCAACGCTCCGGCGGAGTATAAGAATCGGGAGGTGAATTGAAAGACACCTCTCTTGGGATCAAGATTTTGTCATTCGGGCTAAGCCTCAAGGAACTTTATACCCTTGAGAAGTGAAAGAGGAGAAGTGGGTTACCGCTCCTCTCAGCTGTGTGACATCCTTTTGGTCTCATCTACGGATTTGGGCCTCACGTACCTTGCGTATATCGAGGACTCCCTAGCTAAACCAATTGTCAGCCTTGCAGAAAACCATCTAGGATGTTAATGTGTTTGGAGTGATTGATCAAAACATTTGTAGAACATACACACTCCTTGGCGCAAGTATCACATTCTGAGAACCACAAACTTCTATCTGGGTGTTCCTATCTATTGCTTGTTTTTATTTTACTTGTTGAATGAATGTTTGCCAGACTTGGTCAATCCTAGCTTAGGGCACACTTAGCGTAGTCACTGCCTATTTTGGAAGTTGAACAAGTTGAAGCAAAACAATTGAGTTTTTTCCCAAAGCCAAGTAAATTCAGGAATTTATGTTGGAACAACCCAAACCCAAACAGAAGTTTCACAAGGTCAAACTCAAGCCATCTCTAGCATACCAAGAACTTTCAGCCAAGAGAAAAGAAATAACACCAAGCCCACGAATTGCCAAACTCCACAAAGCAGAGGACAAAGCTACCGACGAAGCACTTCAAGAGGCCTGGTTAGAGCGCACCATCAAATTTAGCCAACATCCAGGAGTTAATCTTGCTTATGCCTTACCAACTAGGCATGATTTCTATGATTAGACACCCTTGTTTCTCCCCATCTTCTTGGATAAGCTTCACTTTAGAGTCATCTTTGTAGAAAATCCAGCCATCTTAGGTTATCCCCTTAAGCATTATTAGCTCATCCATCTCATTTAGAATCAAACCATCTAGCCAGCAATCCCAAAATCTGCACATCTAAGCTTTCAAAATTGTTGTCACCTTGCTAAAAGTTTGCCATTCCTAAAATCTTCCAAATCCACCAATCTCACCAAGGTTATCCCTTTGACATAGCTTTGTCTAGGGTAATCTAGCTTTGTCACTTGTTATCCCTCATCACCTTGAGCTAAAGGTTGGGATTCACAAGTGGTCAATCTCGTGTTCTTCCTAAAGGATCATCAGTCTATCCTTAAGTTGACACAATCACCACCAAGCTTGCACATAGGAAAGCAGACCTTTTGTGCTTTGACAACATATCTTTGAAGTTAGAATCCCCAACCCAATCCTCCTTAGGTTTTGTCATATAGCTTTGCCTCAACCTAGGAAATCATTTGCATAGAAAAGCCTTCCCTCTTTTTGCATCCATCAGCATTATTGCATCTCATCCCTAGGAGCATTTTTCATGCCACCCATCACTCGCTTAGCCAAGAAGAAAGAAACAATGGAGCCCTATCATTTGGATCAAACAACCTCACCCCCCTTGAGCACTCAGCCATCCTTTAGCCCAGAGCAAGCTATGCCATCACCTACTGACATTGAAGCTTTCATGAACCAACCAGGAAATGCAGTATTGGTAAACGCCATTATAGACAAAAACAAAGAGACAATCATGGCTAATTTTTGAAGGGACAATGTAGGAACCTTTGACTTTGGAAGACCCCCTCCATTATCAGATCCATCTCACCCATTGTTTGGGCAGCTACCACCACCCATAGGCTCTTATAATCCAAATTATCCTCAATATATTCCAAAAGAAGAGCCTCCAGCCAATCCATATGACCCAACAGACCCAAACATACCATCATCCACCCAAGTTGAAATCTCCATGCCGCAAGCCAACCCAGCCACCACCACTCCATCCTTGGTTCATACCTCTCCACTCCAAACCCCCTTTACCCAAAACATCTCACCGTTCACCCCCTTCACTATTGCTGCTGCTCCCACACCTAGCCTTCCAAATCCACCCATCTCCCAAATTAGTGCTAGCATCTTTGGCCAACCTCAGCAATATACAACAGGGATGCCACCCATGGGGCCAAGTAATCAACCTTTCATCGCCCCCAGCTTGTTCACCACAACCCAAAGCACAATCCCATCATTTCCATTAGGTCTTGGGAGCTCAATACCACCAGCCACAAATCCACAAGCTACTACCTTCACTCCAAAAAGCTATCAAATCCCACAAGCTACTGCCAATCTTCTACCAAGCTCCCAAGTGACCCCAACTCCTGCCACCACTATACCAAGCTTCCAAATCCAGCCACCAAGCTATCAAACCCCATCAATTCCATTCCCAAGCTTTCAATTCCCACCACCTCCACCACCAACTAATCCATTACCTCCAATTACCAACTACTTTTCAATGCCACTTCTAGGAGGTAATCCGCCACCCCAGCCAACCACCAATTATTTGCAGATGCCATCCCAAATGGGGGCACAACCCACATATATTGGTCAAACCCCACAAGCCCTCCGATCCTTTCCCCAAGCCTCACAACCATCTTATACCTTACCTCCTCAATCCCAACCTCAAATCCCATATCAACAGCAAGCCTCGCAGCACATGCAGCAATATGCGCCACCTCCCCCTCAACAACCCATCATCCACCATGCAGCTGCCCAAACAATGTACAATCCCTATCAGCAAATCCCTCATAACCATCCATATTCAATGGCCCCATCCAGCACATACCTACTTCAAGGCACTCCTACATTGAGGGCACCCCAACCATCACCTATCAATTCAGAGTGGGAGCAAATGAAGACAGCTCTGAAAGCCATCCAAGAAGGGAATGATCCAAAGACATTCAAGTTTGAGAATGTGTGTCCTTACCCATTTGACAGAGCCATTACCATGACACCATTTCTCAAACACTTTGAGGTACCTAAATTTGACAAATTCAGAGGAAAAGGAGACCCTGTCACACATATCGAAGAATTTTACATGCATTGCCAGGACGTGGCATACAATGATGTCTTCCTCTTGTGCCTTTTTCCCAAAAGCTTGGCTGGACCAGCTCTTGAATGGTTTTATAGAATCCCCTATGGCACAATTAAAAACTTTGCTGAATTATCTGAGGCATTTGTAGCCCAATATGCCCATCTTGTTGAAACAGAGCTATCAATAGTTGATCTTGTCCACACCAAGCAAAAAGGTGGAGAAAGCCTTGCCGAATACCTGCAAAGATGGCAAACCCTTACCACCCGCATATCTTGCACCTTGCCAGAACGCCATGTGGTGAAAATGTTTATTGATAATGCACATCCCAGCTTGGCTCACCACATGACCATGAACTGTTTGCAGACCTATAAGGATATCAAAGAGAAAGGAATGATCCTTGAGAAAGGACTCATAAAAGATGGTGTGGTAAAGATTTACAAAGAGGCCAACCAAAATCAATCACATTCCAATGACAAGTCTAGGTATTGGAACAAAAACAAGCATGTTGCAACAGATGGGGTTACTGACACCAGACATGTGAATATCGTTGGTCCTTCTCAAAACCAATCTAACCCACCATATCAAACAAACAACCAACAAGCTACCAATTACCAACAACAAAATAACCAAAGCTATCAAAACCACAATACAAGACCCAACTTTCAAGGGTCTAACAATCAAGCTAATGCCATCAATGTAGCTGCAGGGCAAAAGCCCAGATTCCAACCTGCACCTAGAAACTATACACCCCTTGGTGAGCCATTGGATGTTATTTTTGAGAAATTGGCTAAGGAAAACCTCATCAAATTTCCTCCTACCCAGCAAATTGATCCAAGCCAATCCAAAGCTGCATGGTACAAGGACAATGAGTATTGCAAGTTCCATAGGGTAAACGGTCACACCACCCTTAGATGCATGAAACTGAAAGACTATGTGCAAGACCTCATTGATCGGAAGGAAATCACTGTTGGTGCCCAAACCTCTCCCAATGCAGGCTTACAAATTTATCAAAATGCTTTTCCTCCACACAACAACCAAAATCCTGGAAAAGCACCTATCCAAAACAACACCAACAACTACCAGCCAAACCAACAGCATGGGAAGACCAATGACCACACTTCATCCTATATAGACTATGGTAGCCTTATAGGTTGTATATCTAAGAAAGAGCCTTCTATCAATGTTATCAATATCCGAGGACCAGACAATGAGTGTGCGGTCACCACTCGAAGAGCGTGATTTAACATCGCAGGCCCACCAATTTCATCAACACCATCAGCTCCATCAAAAAGCCGGTACAATATCTTGGAACACCTTGGGAACATGCCAGCCCAAATATCCATTTTAGACCTTCTCCGCACTAGTCCTGTGTACAAAGACATCCTTGACAGTGCTCTCATAGAATCTCGTGTCCCTTCTGATATCAATGCTACTGATTTTTGTAATCTTGTTGGACACCTTTCATCCTCATGTGCCCTATCTTTCAAACCCACCGACATACCCGCGGTTGAGCCAGATCACACCCTTTCGCTTCGCATAGCCATCATGGTATCCAATTTTGCCGTGAAAAGAGTAATGATAGATAATGGATCAGCCTTGAACATTTGCACCCTAAAATTCATAAAACAAGCTGGGTATACTGAGGCAGATATGATCAGTGAGGTTATCACCATCAAAGCTTATGACAACTTGGAAAGGACCACAGAAGGGACTATTTTGCTACCAATCAAGGTTGGGCCAGTCATTCAAGAGACAGTTTGCCATGTTGTTGATCTAAACCTACCATTTAACATCCTCCTCGGTCACCCATGGATTCATGCTATGAAGGCCGTTCCATCCACCTACCATCAGTGCATCAAATTTCCGCATCAAGGCACTGAGGTAACCATCCATGCCGATCCAGAACCCTTTGCTTACTGCAATGCGGTTGAAGCTTCATATACAAACCATTGCCTTGGAATAGACATTGGCACAGCCATCGCCAGCTCATCCCACACTTGTAATGATGCAGAAACCATCCTTGCCTCCACCCTATCTACTGTAAAGATCAACAACAAAGGATGTGGAGAATATAGTCTATCAGATGCATTTGCTGTCGGAGCAATCCCACTTGATCCACATACCCATGGACGACCAACATATCACAAAGCTAAGGAGATTCCACCTCCTTGATACAAACAGTTTGGCCCAACCACCTTTGTGTCCTCAAAAACCCCTCTTCATGAGGAGCTCACTCCAGATATCAACAATTGGCTACATAAGGATGCACCTCCAAGAAATCAAGCACGCCTTGATCACTTCAGCCAGAAGTATCCCCAACAACATAAGCTCATCACTAAAAAATGGAACTATCAAGGAGGTGGACTAGGAACAGAAGAAAGGGGCATGCAATGTCCCATCGAAGCACATGATTGGGAAATAAAGTCAGGTCTTGGCTTTGGCATACCCACAACTGGGGGCACCAACAAGAATGGTCACACTTTTTCGAACATCCACCGCGACCTTGTCGAAATCGAAGACATTCCTGAGGAAGTTGAAAAGAGAGCGTACGACGATATCCCAAACCAAATCTTCCTAGGAGACTCTGTTCTCTGAGAACTATCCATCCATCTCATTGACCTACCACTTGCTCATCCACAACTCATAGATTGGGACCAACCAAGTGTCATACATATTGATGAGTTCCCATCAGAGGAAGCGCTTCTAAGATTCATGGGAGCTGAAACTCCTCATAAGAAGACAAAGCCAGATTTTGCCTACATCTACAAGCTAGATCCCAAGGGGTATTTTGGAGAAAATCCCCAACCTAGTTTCGATACACCCAAAACTGGAACTAAGGTAAAATCGGAACTATCTAAGGTAGCGAAGAGAACCCCTCAGCAAGAAAATCCAGAGCCACAAGCAGAACATGAGGATTTAGTATTGCCTCCTCAAGATAATCGACCAGAGGTGTCTTCTATTCTAATAGAGGATACTAGAGAAGTCAACATTGGTTCTTCAGAGATCCCTAGAATTGTTCACATTGCTGCATCCCTATCACAAGACCAAGCTAACCTCCTCTTTGAGGTTTTACGAGAGAACATTGGCCAATTTGCATGGTCATATCAGGACATGCCAGGACTCGATCCAAAGCTTGTAGTTCATCATGTTGCAGTCAATCCAAAGATCAAGCCCGTCAGACAAAAGCTTAGGAAAATGCACTCCAAGGTGGCATTACTAGTCAAAGCTGAACTAGAAAGAATGTTAGCTACTAAGGTTATCTGACCTATCGACTACTCAGAATGGATCTCCAACATGGTCCCTATCACTAAGCCTTCCGATGACATTAGAATCTGTACTGATTTTAGAGATCTTAACAAAGCTTGTCCAAAGGATGATTTTCCCTTGCCCAACATAGATATGATTGTAGATATTACAGCTGGACATGAAATCCTATCCCTTATGGATGGATTTTCTGGGTATAATCAGATCAAGATTGCAGAAGAGGATCAACATAAGACAGCATTCACTACCCCCTGGGGAACCTTTTGCTACACCATGATGCCTTTTGGCCTAAAGAATGCTGGGGCTACCTATCAAAGAGCTATGATAGCCATTTTCCATGATCTTATCCATAGCATTTTGGAAGATTATGTGGACGATATCCTGGTCAAATCTCACACCTTCATGGATCATCTTGCTGACCTGGAAAAAGTTTTTGATAGGTTGGCCCAATATTATCTCATGCTAAATCCCAAGAAGTGTGTCTTTGGGGTCACATCTGGCAAGCTTCTAGGCTTCATAGTTTCTAAACGAGGTATAGAGATCGACCCCAAAAAGGTCAAGGCTATCTTAGACATGCCTCCTCCCCAGACACTGCGATAGCTTTGCTCTCTTCAGGGAAAACTTCAATCTGTCCGGCGCTTCTTCTCCCAACTTGCAGATAAGTGTACACCATTTTCACACTTGCTAAAGAAGAATGAGAACTTCAAGTGGGATCTTTTATGTCAGCGCAGCTTCGATCAGCTCAAGCAGTATCTCACCAATCCCCCTATCTTGGTTCCACCAGTTCCTGGTCATCCCTTGATCTTGTATATATCAGCAACACCTACTGCTCTAGGGGCACTTCTAGCACAACATGATGATTATAGCAGAGAGAGAGCCATCTACTATATCAGTAGAACCCTAGTTGGTTATGAACTTAATTACACTCCTATGGAAAAAGCTTGTTTGGCAGTTGTTTTCTCAACTCAAAAGCTTCGCCACTACATGCTAAGTCATACCATCCAACTAGTCTCCAAGATTGACCCTCTCAAGTATATGCTCTCCAGAACAGCACTTACAGGCCATTTGGCCAAATGGGTTATGCTACTAAGTGAGTTTGACATCCAGTATGTGGACAGAAAGGCAATCAAAGGGCAAGCTATAGCAGATCACCTAGCTGATGCACCTCTAGTAGATGCATATCCTTTGCTCATAGAATTTCCAGATGAGCATATCTGCCTAATTGAAGAACAGCCCCCATGGAAGCTTTATTTTGATGGCTCATACACCTCTTATGGATCAGGGGCAGGAATATTATTAGTTACACCTCAAGGATATTACATTCCAAAAGCCTTCAAGCTAGAATTCCCTAGCACCAACAATATAGCAGAATATGAAGCTCTTGTAGCAGGATTAAAGATAGCTGCAGAATGGAATATCACTAAGTTACAAGTCTTTGGTGATTCCCAACTCATCATCAAACAAGTCTTAAATGAATATCAAACCAAAGATGAAAAGCTATTACCCTACAAAGAGCTAGTTGATCAGCTGACCCAGCATTTTACAAAGCTTCAGTTTACACAAGTGCCTCGAATGCAGAACAAGGCAGCAGATGCCATGGCCACTATCGGCTCACTCTTGGAAATTCCCCAAGAAGCTATGCAGTATGAGTTTTTAGTTGAGCAGCTCCTCACACCTGCCTATGCGAATGAGGATTCAAACCGTGTTTGTATCTTGGTTGGTCCCCAATCCCCTTGGTACCATGAAATTCACACTTACCTTAACGATGGTATCATATCCCCTCACCTCACACGTACCCAACGCCAGAACCTCATCTGAAAATCATCCCGCTATGTTATCATAGCCAATACCCTATATTGTCAGGGTTATCACGATACTCTCTCTCGATGTTTAGATGAAAATGAGGCCGCGATGGCATTAAAAGAAGTACATTCCGGACTTTGCGTTGCCCACACGAGTGGTATTGTCCTAGCATGACAAATCCTTAGAGCAGGCTACTATTGGCCTACCATTCAAGAAGACTCTTGTGACTTTGTCAGAAAGTGTCTCCCATGTCAGCAGCATGCAAATCTTGTGTACGCTCCAGCACAGGATCTACAGCCTATTGCACCACCTTGGCCTTTCGCTTGTTGGGGCCTTGATCTAGTTGGAACTATCACCCCTCTCTCATCTGATGGATATAAATGGATAATAACAGCTATAGACTATTTCACTAAGTGGGTGGAAGTAGTCCCCCTAGTCTCAGCTACAGGAGTTCAAGTCTCCAAGTTCATCTTGTACCACATTGTTTGCCGCTTCGGCATCCCATCCACCATCTTCACTGACCACAGAGGTAACTTTGAAAATCTCAACATGGAAGAATTATGCACTTCCCTCCGCATCCATCACCGCTTTTCTAGCCCATATTTCCCACAAGGTAATGGCCAGGCAGAGGCAACTAATAAAACCCTCCTCAAAATCCTAAAGAAAGTTGTCAATGATTCCGGTCGTGATTGGCACCTTCAAATAAATCCGGCTCTATGGGCCTATCGAACTTCCTTCCGTACATCCACAGGCACAACTCCATACTCCCTAGTCTATGGTGCCGAAGCGGTATTACCTATAGAAGTTGAACTTCCCTCACTACGCATATCTTTGCGAGGGCAAATCTCAGATGAAGAATACAGAGTAGCTCGACTCACCCAGCTAGATCTTTTAGACAAGAAGAGACAACAAGCCTATGACCATCTCACAGTCTATCAAACTCGTCTCAAAAGGAATTTCAACAAGAAGGTGCTCCCACGACACTTTCAGCCAGGTGACATGGTCCTCAAAGAAAATATGAAAGTCCAAGTAGATCGAGAAAAGAAAGGCAAGTTTGAACCTACATGGCTTGGTCCCTATGTGGTTACTGCCTCCTTTGGCTCTGGAGCCTATCAATTATCTACACCAGAAGGAGAACTCTTGAATGATCCCACTAACATCATTCATCTCAAGAAGTTCTATGCTTGAAGATCCTTGGTATACCCAGCTTTTGAAAAATACAAAAAAAAAAAATAGTAAAGAGAAATAAGCGTCCAATGGTGAAAACTTGGCAATTCAAGCGCCTTGGATAGGTACCTTGGTGAAAACCTAGTAATTTAGACGCCTTGTGTGCTAAAGAATAATCCATTATCTATCACTATCCTATCCCTCATCCATCCACCCACCATCCCATAAAACACCTGCTTGTTCCCTTGGTGTTCCAATCAAATATCCAAAATCTGATGGAGCTTGTCAATACCTCCTGTACAACTTGTAAATCTTGTACCAAAGCTTGTATTATACATTGTAAATCTTGTACCATACCTTGTATATATTCGAATCTTGTCCAAAGCTTGTACCATATTCCATCTTGTAAATGATCTTGTATCCTAGCTTGTATCCTATCACATGCACACACAGAATCCCATTTTCCTTAAACTTTTCACAAACCATCTACCTATCCACCTATCAACTATTATAGACACCCCATCCTTCACAAACATTTCCATCTCACAAAAAACCAAAACATGAACAAACTTGTACATTTGTAACATATCTTGGTCTGTCAGCTTGTACATCCTCTTTAGCTTAGTATCATTGTATCTATCTAGCTTTCGTGTTAGTTCATCCTTGGTCAACATCTTGCACACATCGCACACCTTGGTTAGATATTCCAATGCATCCTTTAGCTAGATCTCCTGTCACCAAAGTGTTATCCTTCTTAGTTCAGCTTGCCAGACACATCACTCATCCTGATCCATCAGCTTAGGTGCTCTCTGATAGGTCCTTGCAGGATATAGCTTTCCTCATGTCTAATCTTGGTCCGTTAGTACCTCGTCCTACCCATCTTGTTGGCAACTAGTTCTCTTTTGGATTTTCACTTTCTTTTGATTTGGGATCTTCCCTTTTGGGTCTTGAAATATCTTTTCCAAGCAATCTCCTTGTTCCCTCCTCAAGGTTGCCATGATCTTCCATATCATGGTATGCTGCGAATGGAGCAATTAGAGCGTAAGGTCTTGATCAGGTCTTTTGCTTGTTTTCTTTTTCTGCTTGTGGGTTACCTAGTGTTGTTTCCACGCTGCTTCCTCTCGGATTCATGTGTGATACTGGGGCAATCATTGTGTGTTTGTTTTGAGTCAGTTCGTCAGTCCTCTAGACGGTTGGTAAAAAGGCCTTGATGTTCTTGGTAACCCTGGCAATTAACCAACAGTCTTATAGCATATCTAGTGCTCAACTACATGGTGGTACTTCTCTTTGAAGTATCCCCCCACTCAAAAAGCTTCAATGGATTCCCTTCATCTCCATTATCCCCCATCCATATCCTACATCTGTCACTCCTACCCCAGCTTATGCATCAGTATCTCTTTGAATCACTCCTCACACTTAGCTTTAGGGATCCACGAATCAAATCAATCCACCAAGCCTCATCTTTCGAGATCCACAATCCTAGTCCTAGGGATCCCCGAAACCCATCTTCCACCAATCTGACTCTTTGAAATCTTGTTGCATCAGCTTTATCATTCTATCATCCATCTCCCTACCATGGATTCCTTTTATAGCGCTCTGCTCCTCCATCTCCCCCCCCCCCCAATCCTGGAAAGTCTTAAGCTTGCTTTACTATTGTGCCTCTGATTTCCCTTTATCATTCTCCTGTAGTGAGAGTTTGAGCTAATTCAGCCCCTTCTCTTCTCCAACCTACATCTCAGCTTGCCTCAATTTTTTGTACTTTTCAAGAAGTTGTCGAGCCGCATTTCTCTCCTCGCCGCCTTCTTGAGGGGGCATCATCTAAGTCTAGTCTCTCTTCTTCTTATCCGAGACTGGGGCAACCTTGTTGCTAAAACATCTTCCTCATGTCATCTTCATTCAAACTTCTTTGAAATAGTGTTGTCTCAACACTATGTCAAAGAGGGGCAAAATGTAGACACCTAAATTTGATTACACTATTTTAGTAATCCTACTTAGTTATCTAAAAAGGGCGTTATTAATTAAATTTCTATTTAATTAATCCTTTGTCATCCCCTAGTTGATTAATTTAATTAATCATCTATAGTCCTAATTGATAAATCAAATAATCTATTATTTATCAATTAAATCCTATTCTTCTATCTAATTCCAAAAATCTCCATTTATTAAATAAATCTATTTGATAAATGAAATCCTCAAATTAAAAAACCCCTAACAAAGGATTTTCTTGAATTAGCATATATAGTTTGATGAATTTATTTGTTAAGTCTAGCCAACTTAAGGGATGAATATTGAATGTTTGTAAGTGTATTCAAGCTAACTTGAAAAGGCAAAAGATATAAGTATAAGGTCAAGTTGTGGGATTGAAAGAGAGAAGCGTGACACTAAAAAGATAAACCAAGAAAGTGAATTGGAAGGATAGTAGAGTATCCTAAGTTGATTGAGCTGTAAAATTTTATTTGATCAAGGAGGATCAAGTATTCAAGCTAGAACAGAGATATGAAATCAATAATACAGTTGCATCAGTAATCAGGTCATATCATTGTTACTCTCTAATAATTGTAGTAGTGCATCAGTAATTGTTACTCTCTAATAATGTAGACACCTAAATTTGATTACACTATTTTAGTAATCCTATTTAGTTATCTAAAAAGGGCATTATTAATTAAATTTCTATTTAATTAATCCTTTGTCATCCCCTAGTTGATTAATTTAATTAATCATCTATAGTCCTAATTGATAAATCAAATAATCTATTATTTATCAATTAAATCCTATTCTTCTATCTAATTCCAAAAATCTCCATTTATTAAATAAATCTATTTGATAAATGAAATCCTCAAATTCAAAAACCCCTAACCTATCTCTAATCCTCCATTTAGCTTAATCCACCCCATCCACCCATACTAACCAAGCTTAGCCACTAACTCACCCACCCTCATTAATGCCATCCACTTGCACATCTCTAACATCCCTAATCTAATCCTAAACCCAAGCCTAATCTACCCCCTAATGTTGTCACATTCCTTAAACAAGTTTAAGACTTTCCTAATCCAAACCAAAGTCTCCCCTCAAAAAAGCCCAACCACTAAGTCATGAGTGCTCTTACAAAACATAAAAGACTCTTACAAGCCCACTCATGACTCTTACACCCATCTTCCACACTCTTCCCTCTTCCACACTCATTCCTCTTACATCCCTCTTACATACTCAACCCCACTCATCATGCCCTTAACCAACCCTTAACCCTACCCTCTCACACTCATCCTCCTTGTGACAAGTGTCACCTTCCCATTGGTGCTAAACAAGCACAATCCATGTGCTCCCCTTTGAGTGCATCTTAGCCCTCCTTAAGCCTTCATCCATCCTTGCATCTAAGCCCTCCATCCCTCTACCCCTTAGCCTATAAATTGAATCCCATCCCAAGCCATTTCATCAACAATCTTTGAGCTAAAGTTACCATGCTATTTTGAGAACCAAAGCCATCAACCATACCCTTATAATGCCAAATTGAGAGCTCACAAAGCTACCAATTTGCCATTACCCATCTCCATTGAAGCAGCTTTTGAGCATCTTGAGCATACATCCACAGCAAAAGGACACATCTACAGAATCAAGAAAGCATGGAGTGTTTTCTCTTGTGAGGTTTGCACTTCTTGTTCTCTTTCTTTGTCTAAGCATATATGTGAATTTAGTTTTTGGTTTGTGAATGTTTACTTTATTTGTTAATGTTCTTTGCATACTGATTCTGGTTCTACAATCAGGTCATATCATTGTTACTCTCTAATAATTGTAGTAGTGTATCAAATCTCTTAATAGAGTTAGCATAATAGCTATTTACCAAATCCTCTAACAAGGTGGCATTTTTAGATTGAAGTGTCTAAAGGCCTCTAAGAAGGCCACTCCTAAAAAGGTGATTAAATCCTTTAACAAGGTCACAACTAATAGTGTGTTTTGTAACTTTTATCAGGGTTGGCTCCTATCAGGGCTCACTTCAGAAGAGTGAAAAATAGTAACTAGTTGCAATTGGTGGTTTTTCCTAAATTGAGTTTCCACGTTAATTCTTGGTGTCATATGTGTTCATGTTATTTTTTTTCTATTTCTGTAACTAAGTTTATTAAGGTTTTAACATTAAACATCTTAAGAAGAATTTATTTTAGTGATTTCTGAGTAATAGTAATTCTTGTGTTTGTCAAGTGATTTAGTGCTAATCGAGTTATAACAATATTTTTAGTTTCAACAAAGTTTGGTTTTGATTTGTATTGACATCTACGGGATTTTGGATTTATTTTTGTGGTAATTGATTCATCCCTCCCCTCTTAGTTACTCCTCTTATATTTCCAACAATTGGTATTAGAGCTTTTGGTGCTTGCAGAGAAGGTTTCAAGGACCTAAGCTAAAGATCAAGATGTCTCACAAAAGGGAGATCCCTAATTTGAACATAGATAACTTCAAGGCATGACAAGAACTCATGGGATTGTATTTGGAAACCATTGTAGACTCAAGCCTAAAGTACCTAGATGCCAAGTATGTGACACCTATTGGAACTATGACTATTGAAGAAATTATAGAAAAGAAGAATCATAAGATTATGAAAATAGATATTGCTTCAACCCTCAACTATGCTGAAATTGATGAAGTCAAAGACTGTCATATTACTTATGAGATGTGGATCAAGCTGAAAGCTATCTATGGAGGTGATGAAGATGTAAGGAGAGCTAAGATAGAAAGTCTTAGGGGTCAATTTGATCAAATGAGGATGAGAGAGGATGAGAACATTGCAAAATACAATGATAGAATCAAAGCTAGTGTGTGTACAATCAAGGCCTTAGGAGGAAATATAGATGATGAAACAATGAAGAAATGAGATGTGATCCTAACAATGACATATGATTTCATGCATTAGTGGGAAGCTTGACAAAATTTGAGTTAGATAACTATGGTAACTATGTTCCTAACTCTAGCAACCTTGAGTCTATGTTTCAAGCCAAGCTATCACTCAAGAAGAAAGCTACAAAATCTAAAAGGGAATCTAACAATGAGGATGAAAATAGTTTTGATGAAGATCTTGAAGTCATTGAAGCATTAGTTGCAAGAAGATTTACCAAGTGCAAAGGGAAGTACAAAGGAAAAATTCATTTGATCTACTTTTCTTGTGAAGAAGTTGGTCACATTGCTGCAAGGTGCCCAAACAAAGAAGGAAAATAAGAAAAGAACAATGACAAGTACAAAGGCAAGAAGGACTTCAAAAGCTATAAGGACTACAAAGAAAAAGTAAGAAATCCTATTATATTGCTAAAGATTCTAATAGTAGTGAAGAAGATGATGAGAATGACAAGATGACACTTATCTCACATATTGGTAAGAATTATACATGGATTATTGATAGTGGTTGTTTTCACCATATGAATGGCAACAAATATAAATTTGAGAACTTGGTATACTATGATGGTGAAAGTGTTAGATTTGTCAATGATGAACCATGTTATGTAAAAGGTAAAGGTTGTATTGCACTAAACACAATGATCTTAGATTTGATAATGCTCATTGGCATTAAGGACTGAAGCATAATCTACTTAGTGTGGCTCAATTGGATAACATTGGATTCAAGGTAGAATTCATGAATGGAAAGGCCAATCTATTGGATGGGAAAAGAAATCTAGTTGGGATTGGCAAACAAACAAAAGGTAGTCTATTCTACCTAGATCTTATTAGAAGTTCATATTTTATTTCTCAAGTAGAATAAAGCTGGTTATGGTACGAAGTTATGTCATGTGAATTTTTATAACCTAGTAAACATAAGAAAGAACAAAATAGTTAGAGGCATTCCAAGCCTAAGGAAACCTAACATGTGCATGTACAAGAATTGTTAAATTGGTAAGATGTTAAAGACAATTTTTAAAAGAAAAAACTATCATTCTAAAGAAGTATTGAAGCTAGTTCATACAGACCTTTGTGGACCTATTGGCATAGAAAGCTACATAGGAGATAAGTATTTTATTTTATTTTTTGACAATTATTCTAGAATGATGAAAATTATGTATTTGACGGATAAATCAGAAGCTTTTCCAAAGTTCAAATGCTATCTAGCTAGAGTGGAGAGAGAAATAGAAAAGAAACTAAAATTTTTGAGATTAGATAGAGGAGGAGAATTCATTTATGATGAATTTAATAAATTCTATAATGAGAGAGGAATAAAAAGGAAAGTGTTTACACCTGGTACACCTCAACAAAATGACATTGCTGAAAAAAGGAATAGATCAATCATGGATTGTACAAGGACCTTGATGATAGAGAAGAATGTTGCTATCAAATATTGGAAGAAAACAATCAACACTATAGTTCATACCTTGAATCGAGTTTAGTTGATGAAGGATTCAAATCAAACACCTTTTGAATTATGCTATGGCTATAAACCTAATTTTTTCTATTTTAAAGTATTTGGCAGTAAATGTTATATTCTGAAGGAGTCTAGAAAAGGAAAATTTGATGTGAAAAGTGATGAAGGCATAATTATGGGATACTCCAAAAAGAGTAAATCATATAAATGTCTAAATCTATCTACTCATAAAGTTATAGAAAGTGCATATGTGAAGATTGATGAGTTTACAAAAAAAGAGCAAAGAAAAAAGTAGTAAGGAACTTGAAAACTATAGAAACTTATTTTACTATGAGTTTGATATTTTGTCTAATGCAATTGGGAATCAATAGTATTCACCACTAGAGTCCCCAAAATCTCCAATTTAACCTAAGTTGCATCTAGTGCAACCTAAGTCATTAGAAGGACCCAAGTTTCAACGAGAGGAAACTAAGTCACAATATGATGGACTTCAGTCATAGACAGTGGGACCCGAGCATGATTTAGAAGATCATGGCGAACTTAGTGATTTTAGAAAGAAGGAGCCCAAACTTGCTAGATATGTCAGAAGGCATCATGCACCCAAGAAAATCATTAGAGATCAGTTAGTTGGCATAATGAGAAGAAAAAAATTAAAAAGGTACATGTTTGCTTATTGAATTTGAACCTAGATTTGTAAAAGATGCATTAGAGAATGAAATCTAGATTGAAGAAATGAATGAAGAAATTGATTAGATAGAAAGGAATAATACTTGGACTCTTGTTCCTAGACCCAAGGATAAGAATTTAATTGGCACAAAATGGGTATTCAGAAATAAGTTGAATAAGAAGGGAGAAGTTTCAAGAAACAAGGAAAGGCTAGTTTACAAGGGTTATGCTCAAGAGGAAGGTATTGACTATGGAGAAACTTTTGCTCTTGTTGCTAGACTAGAAGGTGTTAGGACACTCCTTGAATATGTAGCACACCAAGGATTCAAAGTGTATTAGATGGATGTGACATCAACATTCCTAAATGGAATCTTAGAAGAGGAAGTCTACATTGAGCAACTAGAAGGTTTCATTAATCGCAACAAAGGGGACATGGTTTACAAATTACACAAATCTTTATATGGTCTCAAATAATCCCCTAGAGCATGGCATGAAAGGTTACACAAGTATCTCATAAAGATTGGTTTTCAAAGAACTACTAACAAAAACAACCTATACATCACAGAAGGGCCAAATAAGAAGATTGTGTTGGTAGAAATCTTTGTGAATGATACATTGTTTATTAGAAATGATGATTTGTGTAAATATTTTTCTAAGGAAATGAGTAAGGAATTTGAGATGTCAATGTTTGGAGAGATTTAAATTCTTTGTTGGCTTGCAGATTCAACAAAAGAAGATTTTATCTATATTACTTAATCAAAGTACATCAAGGAGATACTAAAGAAGTTTGGAATGGAGGATTCTGGACTAGTTGGAACACCTATGTCTACTGGACATAAGATTTCTAAAGATGATGATTTAAAAGGGGAAGATCAAACTACATACAAATCAATGATTGGAAAACTTTAGTATGTGGTGCATACAAGACCTAATATAGCATTAATAGTTGAAATGATGGCAATATTCTCTACTAATCTAAAAGAAAATCACATGATGGCAATAAAAAGAACCATGAGGTATCTAAAGGGTATTGAAGATTATGGTTTTTTGTATAAGAAATGAGCAACTTTAAATTGAAAGCATTTATTGATGTAGATTGGGTAAGACACATTAATGATGGAAAGAGCATTAGTGCTTGAGCATTCTTTCTTGGAAAGAGGCTAGTATCTTGGACAAACAAGAAGCAAAACTATATATCTTAGTCAACAAAAGAAGCAAAGTATGTTGCTGCAACAATCAATTGTTCAAATATTGTTTGGTTCAAACAACTATTGATAGGTATGAAGGAAGAGATCAAGGATACAATTGTTGTTTTCTATGATAATACTAGTGCAATTAACAATTTCAAGAATCTTGTGATGCATACCAAAACCAAGCACATTGTAATTAAGTATAATTTCTTAAGAGAATTGGTGCAAGATAAGGAGGTAAGAATGGAATATGTGAATGAAAAAGAATAGATTGTAGACATATTCACCAAACCATTACCTAAGGATGCATTTTTGTATCTAAGAGGTAAGCTAGGGGTCATTCGCCTATCTAAAGCTCACTAATCAGATTTTAGTGATGCATCAACCACGCATGTTGAAAATTAGTCAAGTTGATGTAGTACTATAAAGTGAAGATTGCATATGAATTAGTACATCAGGTACATGGAAATTCATTGAATGCTACCTTTGGCATGAGATGTCAAAGAGAGAGAGTTCTGTCATACATCAAAGAGCTTTTATGTTTTATAGGGAGAGTTTTCTATCACATATCAGAGATATTCTTTATATATGTCAGAGATGTCAAAGAGGGTGAATGAACTTGAGTTGATATAAAAGAGAGAGAGAGTTTGATACTGTATTCATTGTAATCAGAGATTGATGATAGAGGGAGTTCACACTAATAGAGGGAGTTCTCATGGATGAGAACTAGAATGATATTAGGACATTATCCTTACTTTTATTTTTCTCTAAAATTTTATTTTATTATGACATTTTGTCTTGCCATCAATGCCAAAGAGGGAGATTCTTGAAAATAATTGTTCAATTATATATTATCTTTGATGTTACACAAAATGTCAAGTCTTTACCAATTAGTGTCTATTGAGATCACTCGAGAAATGAAGAAAATTTCTAGTGTCTACCAAGCATTCCAGAGATAATCAAGTTTGAAGACAATATTTGCTAAGTTCATGTGGGCACCAAAGGAAGTTTGCTGAAAGATAGTGTCTGTTGAGTTCACTCAGATACCAAAGAAAAGTTGGCATGAAACTAGTATTAACCAAGCTCACTCAGTTACCAAAATAAATTTAGTTTAGGATGTAGTATTAACCAAGTTCACATGGTTAAGAAAGGAAGTATGAAGAAAATCTTTTTTGAGTTAGTGTTGACTGAGCTGGGTTGGCTAACAAAGGATTTTACTATATCAACATATTTAGTTTGATGAATTTATTTGTTAATTCTAGCCAATTTAAGGGATGACTATTTAATATTTGTAAGTGCATTCAAGCTAACTTGATAAGGTAAAATATATAAGGTCAAGTTTTGGGATTTAAAGAGAGAAGCATGGGATTAAAAAGATAAACTAAGAAAGTGAATTGGAAGGATAGAAGAGTATCCTAAATTGATCAAGTGGCAAAGTTTTATCCAATCAAGGAGGATCAAGTATTCAAGTTAGAATAGAGATCTAAAATCAATAATATAGTTTCATCAACAATTAGGTTGTATCATTGTTACTCTTTAATAATTGTAGCAGTGTGTCAAATCTCTTAATAGAGTTAGCTTAAAAACTATTTTCCAAATCCTCTAACAAATTTGCATTTCTAGATTGAAGTGTTTAAAGATCTCTAACAAAGCCACTCCTACCACAATGATTAAATCCTTTAATAGGATCATACCTAATAGTGTGTTTTATACCCTTTAATAGGGTTGGATCCTACTATGGCTCACTTTAGAAGAGTAAAAAATAGTAACTAGTTGCAATTGGTGGTTTTTCCCAAATTGGGTTTCCACGTTAAACCTTGGTGTCATATGTGTTCATATTATTTACTTTCGATTTCTACAACTAAGTTAATTAAGGTTAATCACATTAAACATTTTAAGAAGCATTTATTTCAGTGATTGCCAAGTAATAATAATTCTTGTGTTTGCCAAGTGATTCAGTACTTATTGAGTTACAACAGTTTAGTTTTAGTAGAGTTTGGTTTTGATCTGTATTGACATCTAAAGGATCTAGGATTTAGTTTTGTGGTAAGTGTTAGGATAAACCACAGATAGAAATAAAAACTACATGCAAATATAACCAATAACAGAAAATAATAGAACACACAGAAATGAACACAAGGCACCAAGATTTAACGTGGTTCACCTAATCCCTGGGCTACGTCCACCAAACAGCAAGTTCGATCTTATTACAATCCAGTGATTACAACCTGATTACAATCCGTAATCCCTTACAGCTCAATACCGCCGCAAGAACCAATTTCGTATCACCACACATAAAAAATACCCAACCCTAAGCCCTTTTTATACAAGTATTAAACTGCTTTAGGGTTATAACATGTCGGCCATATGTCGGCCATAATATGTCGGCTACCATGTCGGCTACTTCCCAAATTTTTTTTTTTTTTCGGGGCGATGCCCCGAACCCCACTATTTATGAAGTATGTACAGTACTTTCCTGATCAGTCACCACAATCTAACAATCTCCCACTTGGGGACTGATCAGGCTTCGCACTAAACAACAATCTCCGACTTGGAGACTGATCCTGTAGCAATACAACTACTGCATGGGGCTCCCGCTAGATCAAACCACCCTGGACTCTGCTGTTCTTTTATTCACATTTAGTCTAAAAAACCAACTGAAGCTGAAGAGGAGTTCAGCTTCTCCCTTGTTACAACCTTTGTCAACATATCTGCTGGATTTTTGTTGGTATGTATCTTCTCCAGTTTTAACTGTTCATCCTCCAAAACTGACCGAATGAAATGGTACCGCAACTGTATGTGTTTGGTCTTAGAATGCCGAGCTGAATTCTTAGCAAGATGAATGGCACTCTGACTATCTGTGAACAAATAATTATCCTTCTGAGGATGTCCCAATTCTTCCAAGAAGAATTGAAGCCATATCATCTCTTTGGCTGCCTCTGTAGCAGCAACATACTCTGCCTCTGTAGTGGAGAGAGCATTAATCTTCTGTAGCCTAGAAACCCAACTCACGGCTGCCCCACCAACAGTAAAGACATAACCTATAGTACTCCGCCTGGTATCAATATCCCCAGCCAAATCTGAGTCAACATAGCCCTGTAAATCAGTAGTAGAGCTCCCAAAGTGTAAACACTTATTGGATGTTCCTCTCAAATATCTGAGAATCCACTTGACAGCATTCCAATGCTCAAATCCTGGATGACTCATATACCTGCTAACGACTCCCACTACATGTGCAATATCTGGCCTAGTGCATACCATAGCATACATCAAACTTCTTACAGCTGAAGCATACAGTACCTTGGACATCTTATCCTCCTCTTCTTGTGTCTTGGGACACATCTCCTTAGTCAATTTCAAATGACCAGGTAAAGGTGTGCTGACAGCTTTAGCATTCTCCATAGAGAAACGTTGCAACACCTTCTCAAAATAATCAGCTTGAGATAGCGTCAATGTTCTGTTCTTCCTATCTCTACAAATATTCATACCAAGGATTTGTTTTGCTACCCCCAAATCCTTCATAGCAAATGCATGTGCTAATTGGCGTTTCAGCCCCTTAATATGATCCATGTTAGACCCAGCTATAAGCATATCATCAACATATAAACATAAAATAATGTAGCTATCATCATCCAACCTCTTAAAATAAACACAGTAATCTGAATGACACCTATTATATCCATGCTCATGCATAAAACTGTCAAATTTCAGATACCATTGCCGAGGTGCTTGCTTCAAGCCATATAAACTTTTCTTTAATTTGCACACTAAGTTCTCCTTACCTTTGACCTTAAAACCCTGTGGCTAAGCCATATATATTTCTTCATCCAAATCACCATGAAGAAAGGCTTTTTTAACATCCATCTGCTCTAAATGCAAATCTTCAGTAGCCACAAGACTTAAAACAGTACGAATAGAAGTCATTTTAACAACAGGAGAAAATATCTCATCAAAATCAATTCCCTTTTTCTGTGCAAATCCTTTTACAACTAACCTGGCCTTAAATCTTTTCTTACCTCCTTCCTCTTCTTTCAACCTGTAAACCCATTTATTCTGTAAAGCCTTTTTACCTGTAGGCAACTTGCACAAATCCCATGTCTTATTTTTCAGCAAAGAGTCCATTTCATCTTTCATTGCAGACTCCCACTGAATCTTAGTATCCACCTGCACAACTTCATCATAACTTTCAGGTTCACCAGCATCAGTAAGTAAAATAGAATACAAAGAGGGAGAAAACCTTTGTGGAGGTCTAATTGGCCTTGTTGACCGTCTAACATTCACTAGTGTGTGTGGTATTTGTTGTTGTAGTTGTTGCACATCATGAGGAATGGCTGGAACATCAGCTTTTGGAGTATCATCCAACACTACATAATCATCTTCTTTCTTCTCATGTTGCTGCAACATATCTTTGTACAACACTTTTTCATTGAATATGACATCCCAGCTTCTTATAATTTTATGATTTTCAAAATCCCAAAGCCTACAGCCAAATTCATTAATGCCATATCCAACAAAGACACATTTCTTTGATTTAGCTTCTAGCTTGGTTCTATTTTCAGAGTCTATATGAGCAAAAGCTTCACAACTGAAGGTCTTGAGAAAAGAATAACTCACCTTCTTACCAGTCCATGCTTCCTCTGGAATACCATAGCCCAAAGGAGTAGAGGGCCCTCTATTAATCAAATATACTGCAGTATTGACAGCCTCCGCCCACATGTGTAAGGGCAACCCAGCATGCAACCTCATGCTCCTTGCGTGCTCCATTATAGTCCCGTTCATGCGTTCAGCCACTCCATTTTCCTGTAGAGTCCTTGGAACAGTTTTTTGTCTATGAATACCATTAATGGAGAAATAATCTTCAAATTCATGACTACAATAATCACCACCATTATCATATCTGAGACATTTTAATTTCTTACCAGTCTCATTTTCAACCAAGCATTTCCATTTCTTAAAAGTTTGAAATACATCAGATTTCTGTCTAAGGAAATAAACCCATACTTTTCTAGTTGCATCATCAATAAATGTAACATAATAATGAGAGCCACCAAGGGAAGATACCTGAGCCGGTCCCCATACATCTGTGTGCACAAGCTCTAATTTCTCCTTTTTGTTTTCCTTCCCAGTCTTTACAAAACTCACTCTCTTTTGTTTTCCATACACACAACTTTCACAGAAATCCATATTCACACATTTTAGACCTAGTAAAACTTTCCTTGAATGAAGTACTTTCATACCTTTCTCACTCATGTGCCCAAGTCTATTGTGCCACAACGCTGTATCAGAATCTACAGCAGCTATTTGTTCTCCCCGCTCAACTGCAGTAATTGTTCCTGAATATTCATTTTTCTCTGAAACAATCGAAGTAGAAGGAACAATATGACCTGTACAAAGATATAAGGTGCCTACTTTCACACCTTTTGCTACTACAAGGGAACCTTTTGAAACATTCCAATTTTTATCATTAAAAGTAACTACACAACCCTCATCACCGAGTTGCCCTGCTAAAATTAAATTCCTACTCAGCTTTGGAACATGTCTTACCTCATGTAGTAGCCAATGATTCCCATTCTGCAACTTAATCTTAATTTTTCCCTTTCCAACAATCTGACAGGGTTCATTATCCCCCAAATAAAAAAGCCCAAAATCCCCTTGGACATAATCAATGAAATAACCTCTATGAGGTGTAGCATGAAAAGAAGCACCAGAATCTAAAACCCATGAATCATCAACACTCTCTAAAGATAGAAGCAAAGCATCCTCTTCAAATTTGTTACTTACCACATTTGCCTCTTTGTCTCCATCTGATTTATCTCCTTCATTTTTCTTTCGAGTCCAGCAATCTTTCTTTTTGTGTCCTGGTTTCCCACAGTACTAGCAATCATTTGGTCCTCTCGATTGAGAACTCCTCCCCTTTGACTTTCCTCTTGATTTCCCACAATTTCCAGAGTTACTTCCTCTTTCAGTCGTTCTGCCCCTGCTTTGTGCATTTAAAGCACTTCCTGATGTAGATCCACCTGAGGATTTTCTACGAGTTTCCTCACTTAAAATAACACCGATCACATCATCATATTTTAGGGTACTAGATCCAGGAACAGAATTACTCACTGCCATTACCAAGCCATTCCAGCTTTCAGGAAAAGAACACAAAATCAAGAGAGCCCTAATTTCTTCATCAAAATTTATACCCACAGAAGATAATTGACTAGTAATAGTATTAAACTCATTTAAATGATCTGCAACAGATCCACCTTCTGCCATTTTCATATAAAGTAAACGCTTCATGAGAAATACCTTATTTGAAGCGGAGGGCTTTTCATACAGTGTCGCTAGGGTTTTCATCAAATCTTCTGTCATCTTTGCTTTTGTAATATTAAATGCCACCGATGGTGCCAAGCATAACCGAATGCTTCCGAGTGCCTTTCTATCCAAAAGATCCCATTCGGCCTCTGACATAGTTCCCTGATTCTTGGCTTTTCCTTCCAATGGCTTCCATAAATCTTTCTGATATAAATAGTCTTCCATTTGCATCTTCCATAACTGGAAGTTCTGCCCATTAAACCTATCAACCCTCAACTTACCCTCATCTGCCATTGCTCCCACTCAACTGTGAGACTCCCACTTAACCGTGAAACTTTCTTGCAGAGGATAACTGAAAGACAACCTTGCTCTGATACCACTTGTTAGGATAAACCACAGACAAAAATAAAAACTACATGCAAATATAACCAATAACAGAAAATAATAGAACACATAGAAATGAACACAAGGCACCAAGATTTAACGTGGTTCACCCAATCCCTGGGCTACGTCCACCAAACAGCAAGTTCGATCGTATTACAATCCAGTGATTACAACCTGATTACAATCCGTAATCCCTTACAACTCAATACCGCCGCAAGAACCAATTTCGTATCACCACACATAAAAAATACCCAAACCTAAGCCCTTTTTATACAAGTATTAAACCGCTTTAGGGTTATAACATGTCGGCCATATGTCGGCTACCATGTCGGCTACTTCCCAAAAAAAAAAAAAAAACCCACTATTTATGAAGTATGTACAGTACTTTCCTGATCAGTCACCACAATCTAACAGTAAGCGATTCACCCCTCCCCTCCTCTTATATTTCCAACACTTGCATCAACACTGCACCCACACCTTCCAACGAAGCATTTGTGTAAACCATGAAATCGCTTACATGATTAGACATTGCAAGGACTAATGCACTAGTCAAACACTCATTAAGATCATTAAATGCTACCTCACACTGGTCTTACCAAACATACTTCTTCCCTATTTATTGAAGAGAAGTGATGGAATGAGCCACACATGAGAAATCCTTCATGAATTGATAGTAGTAACTCGCTAAACCCATAAAACTATGAACCTTAGAAACATTAGTGAGCACCTGCCAATCCATGATAGGTCAAATTTTATTTGGATCCATTGTAGTACTATCACCTATGATGATATGCCCCAAATACCTCACCTTAGAATGGAATAATCCACATTTACCCAATTTTCTATACAACTGATGATCTCACAAGCATTGCAACACTTGGTATAAATGGACCTCATGTTCCTCTATAGTCTTAGAATAGATCAATATGTCATCAAAGAATATAATGACACATCGATTAAGGTATATGCAAAATACTCCATTCATCAGACTCATAAACATTGATGGTGCATTGGTTAACCCAAAGGGTACAATCATGAACTCATAATGCCCATAGCATGTACACAATTTTGTCTAATGAATTCTAGCCTAATAAATACAATGCTGATGGTATCCTAACTTAAGATCAATCTTTGAGAACACTCTTCCTCCCTTCATCTAATCAAAGATGTCATCTATCCTTGACAAAGGATACCAGTTCTTCACCATCACCTTATTCAACTATTAGTAGTAAATGCATAAGTGCAATGACCTATCTTTCTTCTTCACATAGATAACTGGTGCATCCCATGGGGATACACTAGGATGAATATGGCCATTGGCCAACAATTCCTCCAACTACAATCTAAGCTCACTCAACTTCTAAGTAGTAATGTGATAAGGAGCTCATGAAATTGGCCCCACTCTTGGTATGAGATCAATTTGGAAATAAATGTCACACTATAGTGGCATACCTGATATCTCACTAGGAAACATGACCGCATACTCACAAAGAAGTGGGTGACCATCAAGTGTCACTATATGAATCTTGACCTCCTCAAGGTCACTGATAGAGAATGAAAACATCTAAAATCCCTTCCACACACTCTACTTCAGCTGGTTAGCTAAGATCATCCAAAGTGAGACTGGTCTCTGGATCCCTACAAGCTCTTTCCACCTACCTGAGTCATCAACACAAAGCACCAACTTACATCGACAATCTATGTTCACTTGATTGGTGGCTAACCAATCCATTTCCAACACAATATCATATGATCCTAGAGGTAGGATGTGAAGATAGATTATGGTGGTGAAGGTACCCAAGTCCAATTCAAAACCACTAGCCAAAGAGTCCATAACCACTTTGGATCCTATGGCTAACTCAACTTGCCACCTATCAACCTAGTGTGCTGCCACTAGCCCACATCGCTGAATAAGAGATAGTGAAATAAAATAATTTGTAGCACTTGAGTCCAATAATATGAAAGATCAAATACCATGCAATGTACCTATAGCCTTGACTATGGTATCCTAGTGCTCAGCTTGATGGTTATCAACTGCTGCAAAAACTCGATGGGTTCTACCTAAATCTCCCACAGTAGGCTCCAACCTAGCTACACCTCTTCTAGCTCTTGAAGATGTCTTCGAAGGACATTCCATTGCTCTATGGCCAAGACAAATGCATATGAAACACACTCCTTTAATATTGGAGCCCAATCCACACCAACCTTGAGAAGCACTAGAATAAGGTGCACTTCTCTTGCTAGAGTTCTACTGACTACTCTAAGATGGGTGATTCTATTGAGACTACTGGCCTTAGCTCTAGTCATCTCCTTTCTTCCTTGAAGCACATGAATTTAGTCCACACTTAGTCCAATGTGCTTATTGTCAATTCTAATGACAATGACCATCATGTGAGGGTGCTAACTTGGTTTGACCCTTTCCTAAGGACTGTGACCAAGGGAACTGTACATCCTTCCCTAAAGTTTGTGCACTATGGCTATGAGAACCTAATTTTTCATTGAAACTGTTAGCCACATTGCTCTCCAGAATCCTTTCCTTTTTAGTAGCAAAGGTAAGTGTCCTAGGTTGATGCATCTAAACATCTCTAATGATTGAGTCCTTAAGAACTTGGACAAAATGCTAAGTAAGGAGTATCTCATCATGGTTATAGCATGACTATTGCTTGAGCTCAAAGAATCTCATGTCATACTAATCCATTGACATGTTCCCTTTTTTAATCTCATGGAACTCATTAGATCGAGCCTCCCTGAATTGAGGGGATGTGAACCTCTCTCTAAATCTCTCCTCAAATATTTCCCAGGTGAGATTTTCTATAATAATCTAGAGCTTCTATCCCTCAATGTTTCACCAAATAGATGTGTGGTCTCTTAGCTACATGATAACACAGCGTGATCTCAATTTGATTGCATATAGATACATGAAAAAATGATGTTTCATATCAAGTAACCAAGTCTAGACCTTGAGGCCACCTCCCTTACCATCTTAGTATGGTGGTTTAGACTGCTAAAGGGATTTCATCATGTCCATGCAAATGGAATCCTCACCATCATAGTCTTGACCTCTCTAATGGTGATCTCTACCACTAGGTGGTGTGTGAGAACATTCACACTTAGGTTATTCTTCCTCTCTATGATCTAAAATATGGGAATCTCCATGGTGAGATTCCTCCTCCTTGCCATAGTCATGTTAGTTTTCCTCTACATGAGGTCCCAACAGAGCTATAATCTCTTGTAGCAAGGGCATCAATGCCCCAATACCACCATGGTCATTGTTACCCTACTCTTCCCTACCATCTTGACATTCCTCCTCATGGTGTTCTTCCTCATTTTTATTTTGTTAGTTATTACCCTGACTACCAAGTCTATGTGCAAGAGGTATCACTAAGGAATTAACAAAATAAGGGTCAGAGTCATATGTGAAAATCATAAGAGTTACAAGCATAAGCTAAAATAAGATAACAATGTACATAATGAAAAAAATATTAGAATAGGAGGATAACACAAAGATCTCAATGTCATGGGCTCTAATACCAGATGTAATGTTGTGCCCACAAATCCTTAGAACAAAGATAAACAAAAGCCAATAATTTTTTTTATTTAACAAGCATGGAATTAAACAACATCAACATGCAATCAATCATAATATTGCAACAAAAGACTTAGCCAACCAATCTAGGCAACCAATGAATCTCCAAGTGACACCATGTACTATCCAAAAATGATAAAGCTATAGAGGCCACAAAACACATTCAAATTTGAAAGATCCCAAATTCAAAAAGTCAAACACTAGTGTTCAAGAACTCTATAAAGGGTAGCCGAATCACCTCTCAAAATTTTTTGATCAAGTCTACTTACAAACCTAGGTGATACTCTTTACTATAGCTAGGCAATACTTTTCACTCTAGCTAAGTGATACTTTACTATAGCCAAGTGATACTTCTTACTATAGCCAGGTGATACTTTTTATCTAGGCAATACTTTTCAGTATAGTCAAGCAATACTTCCTACTATATCTAGGTGATACTTCTTACTATGGCTAGGTGATACTTCACTAGTATCATACAATATTTCTCACTACTATGGTGCTATACATTTTGGGTATTGCCCAATGCTGAAAAAATATCACCTAGGTTCAAAACCAAAAGGAAAAACTCTAAGTTTAGAAGGAAAACAAGGTAGGAAACTCCACATTGATGAGTAGAAAAACCACTATAGTCAAGGATATACCACTTGAAAGCATGAAATAATAGACATCATGCAATAGGAAGGAGAAAACATCTATCCATCTAATCTATAACAACATATGAAAGAATGGGCAAAAAATAACATCACAATAAACATACATGGTTCATAATCCAAAACATCTTAAACTTGTGCTCAGTTCCTCTCAACCATAATGGAATCATGAGACTGCATGCATACTAGCCATCCCCTAAGCATAACGTCCTAAACTACCAACTAGATAGTCAAAGATTTCTTATGAGTAGCATTATAAGAACAAGAAAATTCAACATGCTAATCCATCAAGCATAGATACTCCAATTAGTAGTGAATTGCACCATCTAACCATATGTTAAAACATCATAATATGGGATGCATCAAATGAAACTAACATCATCTAACATGATATCCAAACATTCCAAGTAAAGCATAAATCACAAGAAAATATACTCTAAAAACCCAAAATACTAGGTAAACATTAAGCATTGGTCTCAAGTAGAAATAGACCATCTCTATACATTGGTCCCCAATAGTTGTATAGGTAGTTATGCCTCTCAACCAAATGGAACACATATGCCCACTTTTGCTGTGCTGATGGAGATAATGTTCCAACCATAAACACACACAAAATAGATGTCCATGGCTAACACTTATGCTAGACAATAAGGAGGACTGGAACCAAGATTATGAGATAGTGCAAATACAACATGTCTTGATTAGACACTCTATGGTTCAAGTATGTAGGGACTCAGTGGAGAGTAACTAGCTTGGCATCATGAAGCCCTATGCTAAATATCATGCAAAATCAACTCCCCAGGGATGCCATTAGACTGTGTCCTTAGCTCAATGCTAGGTGCTCACATTTAATTATCTTAGATTTATGACCCAATATTTTATTTAGTTATCACTTATTTAGAAGCTTCTTCACACTAATCCTTTGGAAAATAGTCAATAAGGTTATGAGAGAAGCCCCCCCCCACGGTCTACCCTACATACCCATGCTCATTGCATGATTAGTGACCGTGGGCAATGCATATTTCCAACCCAACCCAAATGAACATAACTCCACCAATGAAAATAAAGAGATTGGTCCTTGTAAGCACTCAATAAATTTATGCACACATGCTCATGTATGGGCACATCAACAACACAAAGATCATACAAACAAGGGCAGGATGAGAGCACAAGCTAAGCAACACTCGAGCAAGTATAACATTGTGAGTACATATGTGACATGCATACCAATGCAAACATAAAAATGAAATAATGGTAGGATTTAAATCCTATGAATAATCCAAATCCACTACCAACACCATGCCGAGAAAACTTGTGAAAAGTGGGCAGCACACGAATTGAGGCAAAAATATCAAAACCCCAACATTGACAAAAATTAACAAAAATAAAACCCATTCTATGTTTGGGTGAATGAGCCACATAAATCTAATAAAAATTGGGTTTGAACACCATATCCAAAAATGGCCAGCATAATAGTGCAAAACCCCAAACCTCTATCCCAAAAAAAGAAACAATTGGGTAGAGCTAGCAATCAGAAATGGAGGTAAACACTAGTTCTCAACCTCCTAATAAACATCTATGAAAAACGTAAGCAAAAATAGAGCTGAAATAAAAAAAATTGGAGAGCCCTACCTAACATCCAAAAGAGAAAATACATGAATTTGAACAATAAAATAAAAGTCCCACAGAAGCTGCTGAAAATCACAACAATCCAAGGTCTCCCCAGGCTAGATCTATATGCAAGAAATGTGGGCCTCATTCTTTACACCCACTTCAACATGATCATTATTTGAGAGACCATCCTAGAATAAACATGATATTATTCATTTGAGATGTCCAATAGTTCGATTTGTTGCCTTCTAACTAGATTGATTATACTATTGCACTTAAACCAAGAAGCTACTATCTAGACCTCTAGTATGAAGGACTTAATTAAACTATACAAGAATGAAAATATAAAGCTAAATGAAGTGCAATTAATCTAGAAATAAAAGAAGCATTTTAATCTAAATGTATGCATTTTAAAGCTAGAATGATATTGATATGTAAGAAATCAAAGCTAAGAATGCAAGAGCAATGAATAGATATTTCAACATAAGTTTGATGAAAAATCAATTCCACCTCTTGAATGAGGAATTGAAGGCTTCTTAAATAGAATCCTAGAAATCAATCAATGGTCAAGATCAAGTAAAACAAATGGTTGAGATAGGAAATGAGATTCAGTTAGAGTGGAAAATTCCTTGTGCAGATGAAGTTAACTGTTTCAGATCTGAGTGTCATGGAGAGTTAACTAATTTTTTTCTAAGTGTGAGAAAGAGTTAACTAAATTAACTCTATTTCCAATTCTAGTTCACTCAGAGTCTCCATTTTTGAATTGAAGAAAGAATTTGGAGAGTATATTTAATTTAATAAAATTGAATATGACCCAATGAATACATAATCTTAATTAATTGAATAATTAAACTCAATAATTAAAATGATGATATATCTTATTAAATCAAATACATTTAATTCCTTTGTACATTAGCTAAAAGGATAATTTTAATTTAATTAAAGTATGAAGATTTATAATTAAATTAAACTTAATCAATATGTTTAATGTAGCTAATTTGAGTCACTACTTAGGAATTAAATAAAGAGTGTGATTAATGCAGATTAGGGTTTTTTGCATTTGAAACTTAGGTCAAAGAGTGAGTATCATAATCAGAATTGTCTAGTAAAATAGGACTTAGAATTGGTCAAATAGACTAGAATTGGTTTAGCATGGCAATGCACTAATTTTGGGGTATTAAATTTGCCCCTCTTTGAATGAATGTGTGAGAAACACATTTGATTTAAAGAAATCAAAAGTATGAAGGACAGATCAAGAAACAAGATTTTTAAGGTTATCTCTAGAACAAAGCTTAACCTTAGGGAATCTAGATAGAACTCCTAGATACTGAGATTGATAAGACAAAGATTATCAAACTTCATAGAATTATTCCTAGAATGAGATTCAATTCTCAGGAATCGGGGTTAGATTGTCCCAATACATGTCCCTTAGAAGTTGACAAGATTAATCATGATTCATAGGATTATCCCCAGAATGGGGTTTAATCCTTAGGAGTTAGGGTTAGACTATCCTAATACCTATCCATTGAATAGTGTTCAAAAGTAAGAGCTTAGAATTGACCCTAGAATGAGGCTTAATTCTCAGTAAGAGTTAGGATTATCTCCAAAACAAAGCTTAATACTTAGCAAGAATTTGGAATTATCTCATGAACAAAGCTTAATCCCCCAGAGTCTAGATAGAACAACTAAATATTGGTCCATGAAGGAGATAACAAGACCTATCATAAGTTGTAGAATCATCCTTAGAAGGAGGCTTGATCTGTAGGAGTTAGGGTTAGATTGTCCCAATATTTATCCATCAAACTTTGACAAGAAGTGTTATAAGATTGACCAGCTAATCAAAAGATAAGATAGATGAAATAGATGCTAGATAGAGGCAAACAAGATGCTCTGAGTGATGAGATGCCCTTAGCTATGAAGACACAAGATTCAGATTGAGTTGAAACTAGTTTTGAAAGATTCAATGATATAATCATCCTACACCCTTCAAAGGAGAAATCAAAAGATGACACACCAAAATAGTGATGCAACAAATTATATTGAGAGATACTAAAGAAATCAAAGATTTAGAAGAATGTAGAATAGATCAGAAGAATTTAAAGAAAATTTGGAGTCAATTTGGAATGATTTTGAGGTCCAAAAGACCAAGTTTTACCAAAGTTTGACTAGAGTTGAGTTGACTTGAGTTGACTAGAATTGACTTTTTTTCTAGAAATGTTAGAAATCTAAAGAAAATATGATTTGAAAAGATTCCAAGATTCACAAAGTATTAGAAAAATGGACTACACAAGCATTCGATCATGTCGGTCTCTAAATTTTAAAATGCAATTTGAGCAATTTGAGTGTGTCAGATTTCAAATTCAATCCCGAATATGAGTTTAAAGTAGCCAACATAGCTAGGGGGTGATTTTCATGCCAATCAGAGAACTTTGAAAAAATGGGTCAAAACCTATATAAGGGCCCCAAGGGTCATTTTCCATTCATTTATGCTTTTGTCTTGAGTGAAGAAGAGAGCTTTGAGGAGAAAAATGGTGCTCCACATGCATATGCATCGATTTGAGCACTCTAGGTGACATAGTCAGCTGATGGACTACATGCCTTTGATGAGTCATTGATAAAATCACTTTGCATTTCAATTTTCATGTCTTTTGAGTCAGTTATAGGTCATTTTAAGGTTTTTTTCAATTTTGTTGTGTCAGTTTTCATGCAAGGATGTTGTTCCTCATGTGAAGCCAATTGTCCTTTGTATGAAGAAGTACCCAGCTAGTACTTCTTCACTAAGTTTTGTGGATTTCCTCATGCGATGGATACCCATCTCTTGTGTGAGAAACCCTAAAATTGGGATTTTTTTGGCTGGTTGTTTATCGTATATCATGCGAGAAAGTGTGTTCTCATGTGAAGATGTGCAATCTTGCATGAGAACATGAATTCTCACTCAAAAATTTAGTGTAAAGTGCAAATTTTAATGTTCAAAAATTGATATTCTTATCAATATTTTGCATTTTTATTCACCAGTTTCGCCTATCTAAGACTGACCATTTCCCTATTTTTTTCATGTATGCAGGTTATCTTTCTTGATGTTAGTTGTAGATCACATTACCCACCTTATGGAGCTTTTTTGTGATAGTTAGATGATGCCAACATGACACATATTGATGCACTTAGATTGTCATATCTTTGCCAGATTCCACCATTGCTAGTGAATCATGGCCTATTGACTGCATTGGTTGAGCATTTCCATTTGGAGATGAACATCTTCCATCTACCCCATGGACAGATGACTATCACCCTAAAGGACATTTACATGATACTTCAGATCTTGTTCCATGGGCTACAAGTTGTATATGACACAGTACCATAGAAAGGTATAGAGGCACTGAGGGCCATTTTTTAGAAGGATCTGATCATGGCTAGAGCCATCACATGAGATGAGCTGGTGCATATATATAGACCCACACACAAATTTCTATTAGTATTGGCCATATTTATTAGCTACTTTCTAATGCTAGATATAGGTTAGCATGGGTTAGAGTGTGAATGGGGGTAGATGTTGTAGTTGATGTTGGAGGCACCCAAGAGATATAGATGGGGTCAGTATATAATTGCCCAAATGTTCCATGAGATGCACGAGATTGTATGCCATGAGAGGAGGAGCATGGCCACTAGGGTCTATGTTCTTCAGGTATGGGCACATGAGCATTTTCTTGTTACGAGATGTATTTTTGTAGATGAGAGAAAAGCTATGGAGCCATACATATGTAAATATCAAGGCTAGTTGACCCAAATAGCTCTAGGGAAGATTGATTAGTGGAGAGGTTGATTGGATGACCTAGTAGCAATAGTGTAGAGACCGTGGAGGAAGACAAAGGCATGGGATGATGCACCTATAGAGCTGGGATACATGTTTACATCTCAACCACTAATAGGCCACTTTGTACAAGTTGTAGAGAGATTCCCACTTACATGAGTCTAGCGACATTATGGTTAGCCATAGGACATATCACAGGAGTACTATTCATATGCATGACTCACCATAGATCTAACTTGTGGATGGTCAATGAGGTTAGACCCAGGCCATTCAATGATTGATGTGTGGAACATAGTGACAACACATTAAGATTACTTGCTAGCTATAGAAAATGGAGGGATGACTTTGACATATTAGACACATCTTGTGAGTCATCCTTTCCCTTGATTCACAAATCTAGTGGGGATGGCCATATCCATATAGCTAGTATAGGCACCACAATAGCCACAATAGGAGAGAGTCACATAGAGAACACGTTAGGTGCCTATTCCACCTTGATAGATGAAATTAGACCCAAATTTTGGTGGTAGTGGGATAGGTCTAAGGCATCCTCAAGGTGAGATGGGCTCCCTAGGAGTGATCAGAGGAGATATCCAAAGACCACGCATAGAGGCAGAGTAGCCAACCAAGTAGCCAGAGCACATAGTGGAAGATGAGGATATGCAAGACCAAATGACCACTCTATAGGGCTGAGATATCATGGCACAAACCTAGGATGCCTTGAGGAGATATCAAGAGCAAGTTTAGATTGTGCAACATCAGCTGGGAGATATGACCATTTAGTTCACTATGAGAGAGACATGAATAGTAGAGTAGGATTGTGAGATCCACCACTTATGAGAGCAGCTAGAGCGAGAGGCTTGTAGATCAAAGTAGTAGTAGGAAAAGATTTGGTTGTAGTTAGTGAGGGCATCTTATTATTATGTAGCACATACCACAATAATCCTAGATGAGGTAGAGCAAGTTCCTTGATTTTCACAGTATGTGAGAGAGTCAGGAGGTGCATGACCTTCAACAAGAGTAGATATGCCTCCTCCTCATCCTCCTCCTCTGCTAGTTGGAGAGGAGGGAGTGGGATAGAACTAGCTCCTTTTGGTCCAATTTCTCTCTAGCTATGTATCAGTTGGTGTGCAAGTGCTATTTTGTATCATTTTGAGATTGATAAAACTCGAGTAGCATTTAGTTTTTCAATGATGTACACTTGATTCCATATATGTATGAGATATTTTTATTTGAGTACCTTTGCATGTGTCATCCTTCTCTCTTTATAGTTTTTTGTACATGAGATGTTTATGCTATGATTATGAATGCAAATTTGGTATGATGTTTGAATGTAGTGTAGATGAGATGAATCATGAAAGTATGTGTATGAAATGCAAAATGTGAATGAACTAACATCTCATGTAGTGATCCATTTTTTTGATAGTGATAGGTATCTCATGAAGATCAGGAGGATAAAACAAAGTACAAAATGTTTGTGCAGTCATGAAGAAACATGATACTTTGAAGAAACCAACACTCCCTCATCACAAAGAATGCAAGTATATTAGTGATTGAACCATGTGCTTATGCAATGTAGTCCTATTCTAGATGCCACCCTAAATCTTGATACTGAGCTTCAACAATTATCATCATTGAGCATTTAGAAAAATCCAAAATGTTGTACAATTCCCATTAACATTGCAATAACGAGAATATGAATAGGACATTTGTACTAGTTTTTTCAAGATTAAATGTAAGCATTCGAGGCATGAGAAGCTAGAATGATCAGAACATTTGTCCCTTTTAATGTGGTAAGTGAACATAAGCATCAAATCATAAATACTAGGATGACCAAATTTTTTCTTGTGTGTAGATACACTAGACATAGAAGAGATCCTTCTTCTGATAAGTAATTAGTAAGTATTCTAATCACAATGACCCTTGTATTCATAACCTAAGACAAAAGTGTGCTAGGGATACTCGCAATGACCCATACTTTCACTTAGTAGGATGGGTATTAGCATTTATTGTAGCATAAAGAGTTCACTCCAACAAGCAAGGAGAAGAACCAACCTCAATGTTGAGTCCATATAAAATGAGTTGAGATACACATGGCCATCCAATATGATATAGGGACTCTTATAGTGGACACCCCTTTTATATAGATGCTTCAGATCATTGGAACCAAACCATAAAACAAAAAGAAAAGAAAAGATCATGCCCCCAATCCTTGCTTCTCTTAGTAAAAAGTGACATCATTGAGTTGCTCAAAGAGACATGACAAAGAAAAAGAAAAAAACACAAAGAAAAGATCAACATATCCCAAACAAATTTATCATTTTAAGTTTAGTTTTTGTGTTATAGGATTGATGTCAAGTGTCAATGTTCAGAACATACATAAAAAAAATCTCTTCAACAAGGTGACAAAAGTAGATAGACATAGTTATAACAACTGGTGATTGGTGTCAAAGAGGAATCTTCAATAAGATGAAGCTTAGTAGGAAACTGAGTGATAGTAGATAGATGCAGTTAGGACAACTAGTGACTGATGTAAGAGAGATCTACCATGAGGGGAATCTCAAAAGTGACACAAGCGACAATAGATAGACATAGTTAGAACAACTAGTGACTAATGTGAGAGAGATCTTCCATGAGAGGAATGTCAAAAGTGACACAAGTGACAACAGGCAAATATATAACAACTGGTGACTAATGCAAGAGAGATCTTCCATGAGAGGAATCTGAAAAGTGACACAAGCGACACTAGGTAGACATAATTAGAACAATTGGTGACTAACACAAGAGAGATCTTCCCTAGGAAGAATCTCAAAAGTGACACTAGTGATAGTAGGAAGATGCAGTGAGAACAACTGGTGACTATCAAGAGAGAAATTTCTATGACACTATAGGGTGTTGTCCCTGCATTCTGATATGATTCAATCCATGGATGCATGAGTGAAAGTAGCGAACTAAAGTAGGAAAGAAATTGTATAGGAGCTAGAAGATGTGCTACAAGATATAGCATTTGAAACAAGAGGTACATGTTTACTAGGTTTTCACCTTCTTGGCAAGAATTCTTTTTTTGCTACCATGATACCTGTTTGCTAGGTTTTCATCAATGACACTTTTTTTGTTTTTTAATTTTTTTGTATTTTTTCTCTTTTGTATTTTTTTCTTTTTTGAATTTTTTTGGTATTACCAAGGTTCCTATTGCTAGGTTTTCACCAAGATAATGATTTTTTAAGGACTTTTAAGTATATAAAGGAATCTTTTGAAATTAGATTAGCTGTAGAATCACTTCAGATGGAGAGTGTTGATGGGCTCCTTGAGCACCTCTCCCTAGACTATAGAAAGTTGGCAAGCATTAGATCCAAGCACAGTAGTGACTATGTATAGACCAATCCAATTAGGTTCAAACTTCCCTTTCTATACTTGTTGTTGTTGATTCTTAGGGTTTTCTCTCAGAACAAGATCACTCAATTGAAAGTCATGTGGCTTAACTTTCTTATTGTAACTTCTAGACATACATTACTGGGAAGCTCAAAGGTGATAACCCGCCACTTGATATGTTTGTCTAAAAATTCTAGCTCTTGAAGCTAAGATATTCTATAGTCATCATCAGTAATTATGCCCTTCATGGAGATTCTCAAAGTAGGAATCTTGAGCTCAATTGGAAGTACATCATTTGCTCCATATACCAAAGCAAAGGGCATTGTACCTATTAGAGTTTTGATACTTGTTCTTTGAGTTCATAAAGCCAAATTAATCTAAAGGAGCTAGTCCCTTCTAGATTTGTTAACTATGTGATGCAAGATCTTAAGGATTTCCTTATTAGAAGCATCTACTTGACCATTACCTTGGGGTTAATAAATAGAGGACCAATGCTATTTTATTCCAAACTTTTTGCACAAATCCTTAAGATCTTTTTAAAAATTGTCCTCCATTCTTAGTAATGATGGAGAAAGGTACAACATACCTACATATGATGTAATTCATAATGAACAAAGCTACAATTTTTCCATTTTTTATAGAGAGAGGGACTACCTCTATCCACCTAGTGTAGTAGTCTATAGCTATAATGATGAACCTATGTCCAATTGAAGAGGATGGGTGAATCTGACCAACAAGATCAAAGGCCCATTGTTGGAATGACCACAATGTGATTGATGGAATTAGTTGCGTAGCTAGAGTGTGAATCAAATTTTTATGTAGCTAACATTTTTTATAGGACTTGGTGTATTTGATTGCCTCTTGCTCCATATTCAATCAATAGTAACTAGCTCTAATAATTTTACAAGCTAGTGTCAATCTGTTAGAGTGAGATCTACAAATGCCCTCATATAGATTGATTGATGCACATTTGGACTCATTAGTTTCTAGAAACCTAAGGAGTGTTTCATTGATATCTCTTCTAAACAAGTCATCATCAATAATAACATACCATGAAGCATTGCAGATAAGGTGACATTTTTCATTTCGGGTTAGATTGTCTAGAATCATTTGGTCACCTAGATAAGAGTATATATGGTGGTAGCAAGATGAGTTGTGTCCTATAATAGAATAGATAATTTGAGATTCAAGGGAATTATAGGTAGGGTAGAGTAATGCTTCCACTAGGAACTCATGTTGAAGATCATTCTTTGGCATCTATAACATGGAAGCAAGAGTAACCATTGAATCAATTGCTTTATTGTCTACCCAAGAAACTTGTTGGAAAGTGATATGAGCAAAGTATTTATTTAGTTCATCCACCATACATTTATAAGGGATCAATTTATCATCCTTTATTTGATATACATCATTGACCTAGTTGATTATGAGCTGTGAATCAACACACATATTTAATTTATCCACTCTCAATTCAACTGCAATCTTCATGCCATTAATTAGGGCTTCATATTCAACAATTTTGTTTGTACAAGGAAATAGGATCTTGTATGCCTTAGGTAGTGAATATATCTATGGTGTTATGAATAAGAGATTGGCATCAAATCCCTATTGTGTGAAGGAACTGTCAAAGAATATTACCCAAGTTTGGTGTGTTAGTATGAGAATTGATTAATTAGGGAAGTCAATGTTTAGTGAAAGAAGACTTTGCATTGGTGCTTCTACCAACTGATCAATAATTTCTTATCCTTTGATAGCCTTCTATTCAACATACTGAATGTCAAACTTTCTTAGTATCATGACCCATTTAGCTGACCTTTTTGTTAGAGCTGCCATGCTAAGTAAGTATTTTAGTGTATCAATTTTGGCAACTTGTTGCATAGTATGAGTGAACATGTAGTGTCTCAATTTTTGGGAAGCAAAGATAACTACCAAGCAAACCTTCTCAATGATGTTATAATTCATTTCATAAAAAATAAGTGTGTGACTCAGATAGTAGATAGCTCTTTCTTTGTTATCATTGCCTTCTTGAGCTAGCAAGATACCTAGAGATGACTTTGTTATTGAGATGTACAAAATAAGAGGCTTCCCATAGATAGGAGACATCAATATTGGTGGATTATCTAGGTATTCCTTTATTTTTGTTAATCTCTAATCACAGTCTTGACTCCAGTTATATTTCACACCTTTATGTAGAGTCTTGGTAAAAGGTTGTGACGTATTCGCTAGTTGTGAGATGAATCTAAGAATGGATTGAACTCTTCCTTGTAAAACTCTCATTTGACAGATATTATGGGCTGGAAGAATTTCCATAATTGCTTGAGCTTACTTTGGATCCACCTCAATTCCTTTTGAAGACACAATATAACCAAGTAGTTTCCTAGATGTTACACCAAATGCATTTTGTGCTCTTAACCAAAGTGTCATCAACATAGTCTTCCATTGTATTATGCATCATATCATAGAAAATTGTAGTAACTACCCTTTGATACATGGCACCAACATTTTAAAGATGAAATGACATCATGTTCCAATAGAAGATTCTCCATGCACAAGTGAAAGCTATCTTTTCCTAATCTTCTGGTGCAATTTTGATATGATTATAACTAGAAAATCCATCCATGAGTAAGTACATTTCATATCCTATTGTCATGTCCACTATCATATCAATGTTAGGGAGTGGAAAATCGTCCTTCATACATGCTAAGTTTATATCTTAGAAATTTGTACAGACACTGATAGATTTGTTGTGCTTAGAAAATGGAACAATATTGGATATCCATTTAGCGTAATCAATAGCATAGAGGAAACTAACTTTTAGAAGCTTTTTCAATTTGGCTTTGACAAGTAATCCAAATGAGGATGCATTTTTCTAAGTTTCTATTTGATTGGTTTAACTCTTGGTGTAATAGATAAATGATGAATTATGAGATCAAGATCTAAGCCTAGCATGTTTGAGTATGTTCATGCAAAATTTATCCTTTTCTCTTGGAAGAAGGCAATGAATTCCTCTTTTTCTTCTACAGATAGTGACTATGCAAGATGTATCATGTGAGGATGTTCCTCTATTCCCAAATTGATTAGCTATGTTGCTTCTATCAATAGTGATGATCTTTCCTAAAAATGACTAGGAAGTGCATCAAATATCTCATCTGTAGGTGCCTCAGAGAGGTTTTCACCTTTGGCTACATTTTTTTTTTCTATTTTAGGTTTTAATACTACCATAATATGGTTTTGACCATTTGACCTTCTATTTCTTTTCTTTTTGATTGTGTGACTGAGATATTTGATGTTAGCTTCATTCATATTAACACTTTGTATGTTGGTGTAAGATATTATAGGTTTGATAGTGTTTAAGTAGTAGGCAAGAGAATATTCATTTTGGAATGTAGAGACTTCACTAGATGCATTGGAATTCCAATCTATAAGCTGAAGATAGGTGAGTGAAAGAGATGTGGTGGGTTCGATTGTATTCATAGTGTAATCATTAAATTCTTGGAGAAGCAATTTGAGACCTTGAGAAACTTCATCTACAAGTGTGTTTGAATGTGTTTGAGTACTAACATCATTAATTGAAGACTCAAGGACACTAGTTGGATGAGACTCATCTAACCTAACCCCAGATGATTCACCTACTTTGAGTTGATTTTCATAGACATGAACTTGATCTAAATTTTTGTTTATAGTTGCATCTAAGAAAGTTGAATTCATACTCTCAAGAATCTATACTACATGGAGATAGATTGTAGAATTCTCCAATAGTGATAGAGACAAATTCTCCTTCATCATATAGATTTTTACAAAGGTACTCAATGACTAAAGCATGACTAGACTCTCCTTGTTTTTGTTGGACATGGGGAGAATTAGTAGTGTCATCAAAAGAATCACTATCACCATCCATAGTGGTGACACATAGTACAAAGTCATCTAGTTCTGTGAAGAATTTAGCAAGATCAACAAGAATTGGTGATGTAACACCCCAACCTTGCTTCCAAACCCCAAGCTCTCTCTTAGGGCTACCTTAGGTCATTCACTAGACCCACTAGGGCTTCTTCACACCCTATAATTACTAGGACCTTGCTCAAGAGATCCTAATCCTTCAGTTGGGGGTACACCAACAAAGTAACATCAAATTTCTTACTAGTCGGCTCCAGTCCACTATTAACCCTCAAGTCCATCTATAGCTCCAAGGGTACCAGTTCTTCATCTAGGTTTTTTTTTAGACTCCTTCTAACATCCATGACCCTAAAAATTGCTGATTTCATAGGCACATTCAATCTACTAGGGAAGATACACCAAATTGCTCCAAAAAGGCTACTAGGAATTAGCCCTCCTAAATAGCTGGAAACAAGATTTCTTGAAAAACTTCTTAACAACCCTACAAAAAAATTATATTTTTGGATACCCTTTTTAGAGTACTTCAAGATTCTGTAATTTTCTAGCCTCCAAAATTTTCGTACAATGAAAGTACAGTTTTAGGCCAAAAATGAGGATTTCAAGTGCTTTATCGCTGTTGTGATGGAAAACCACCTTAGACACCTTTCCAAGACCTCTCCTTTGGACTGGAGCAAGGTTAGACCTTCTCATTACTCGTTGTGTAGCTGGATTAAGGTATTTGTACACTCAATCCTCTCCATAACTCATTTTCCAACTGTGATTCCTAGCCAAGTTGCATTTGGCTTGCCTAGGGCATCACCTTAAAAATGCTTGCTGATGCTTTCAAGGGCCCTCCTTCTTGATACATAATGTAAATGGATCCTAGTTCCAAATCCCAAAATACCAGAGGTTTCCAATGGTGGGAAGTGGCCCTAAGATCCCATTTTCTAAGTGCAGCCCTGTTCAGATCAGCAACTTGCCAAGAACAAAAAGATTTTTCTACACTAATGCAAACGAATTAAAATGATCAAACCAACACTACAAAAAGATTAAAAAAAATATTTCAGAACTTTTCCAACACAAAAATCAGGCCATTCAATCCTCCTCTATTAAAAATGCCTTCAAATGCATAAAACCGGCAACAAAATACTTGCTCAATTCGTACAAAATGCAAAACCAACTTGTCCAACCCCCTAAAAATGGCTGTCCTCACGTTTTTAAAGGCTCCTCCATCAGTTCCATAACTATTCTAAACAGTTAGGACGTTCTAAACACACAAATGCCAAAAAGTTGCTTTTTGCAAGAAAATGTTGTCATGACAACATGACAACATTTCAGCAACTTTTGTTCTACATGGAGTTAGACCTCCAAATTTGGCACAAAAACAAAGTAGACATATAATATGCATAAAATGACTTCAAATAAACAATTCAAAGCCATTGGAACCTTTCTAGACCATTTTAGCCTTTTCCGGACCTAAGTCACCTAGTTGACAATAGTCGGCAACTTCTAGCAACTTGGTCACTTTGGGTCTTGCCAAGTCTCCTAAACACACCTAAGGACCACATAGGACCTATTATTAGAATAGTGATGTGGCTAGCATCACTACAAGCCAAAAATAAAGAAATAACTAGGTTTCACACTTAGCCTACCTAGGTGCTCCTCCACCATACTCCCCCCTCCAACAAAGAACTCAAGGTGGATCAGTTTGCAACAAATCTAGAGGTATGCCAACCTTCTTGAACTCTGTCTCAGCAACCCATGTAGCCTCTGAAATTGGTTTCTCCTTCCATTTGATGAGGTGTTCCATGTAAACCTTGTGCCTTGTAGTCTTCTTTACCCTTGAATCTAACACCTTTTCTACCTCCAACTTGTTGTTTGTAGGTGTTGAAGCAAGTTCAAGATCTTCATGAACATTGGGACTGAGCTGAGATGGGTCACCTTTGTATGCCACCAAGTCTTGCACATTAAAAATAGGGGATATGCCCAAATCGGAAGGTAAATCTACCTTATAGGCATTTGCTCCATATTTAGCCAATATTTTGCAAGGCCCTACCCTCTTCATCTGTAACTTAGTAGGAATGCCTTTTTGAAGCCTTGCTTTGTTCAAATGGACCATCACATAGTCCCCAACAACAAACTAAACATCCTTCTTCTTTTCATCCACCTTGGCTTTGAGTTTTAGAGTGTTGTCTTGAATAGTCTTCTTGACTTGCTCCTGAATCTCCTTCATGGTTTGTACAAAGTCTTCAGCTTGACCACTAATCTGATCCATGTTTCCAAGACACCTTAGTTCACACACACCTCTTGGGTGCATGCCATAAACAATTTCAAAAGGACTCTTTCCAGTAGTCCTATTCTTGCTATCATTGTAGGCATATTCTGCTTGTGAGATGATAACATCCCAAGTCTGACCATACTCCTTAGTTAGGCACCTAAGAAGGTTACCTAAAGTTATATTAACCACCTCAGTTTGACCATCAGTTTGAGGATGGTAAGCTGAACCAAAAGACATGTTAGTGCCAAGCTTCTTCCATAAAGTCTTCCAAAAGTGACTCATGAATTTCACATCTCGATCTGACACAATGCTTAATGGAAGTCCATGAATCCTTACAACCTCTTTGAAAAACAAATGAGCTATATGACTTGCATCATTAGTTGTCTTACATGGAATGAAATGTCCCATTCTACTGAATCTATCAACAACAACATAAATGCTATCATACCCTTGCTTAGTTTTAGGCAAACCAACAATGAAATCCATACTTACACAATCCTATGGTCTGCTAGGAATTGGTAAGGGCTGGTAATGACCTGCATTGTTCATTCCTCCTTTTGCCTTCATACACACCATACATTGCTCCACATACTTGGTTACATCTTTGACCAATTTAGGCCAATAATAGAACCTTTGCACTAGTTCTATTGTCTTGCTGATACCAAAATGCCCACTCAAGCTGCCATTATGCTTCTCTTGTATTAGGTTCTCTCTCATGGAACCTCTTGGTACACACAACTGGGTACCCTTAAATAGCAACCCATTTTGCAAAGTGTATTCTGAAAATCTGCTATGAAAGTGGTTTCCAAAATCCATGCATACCTTATAGGCTTCAACAAAGTCCTCATCATTCTTGTAAAGATTCTGAAAACTCTCCACTCCAATGCTATGGAGCTGAATCTCTTGGACTGTTAAAACCCTTCTACTTAATGCATCAACAACCTTGTTCATTTGTCCTTTCTTATGCTTGATTGTAAAGGTGAAGGCCTGCAAATATTCCATCCACTTCAAGTGCCTGTTGCTCAACTTCTCCTGTGTGTTGATGTAGCTAAGAGCTTGATTATCTGTAAACACAATAAATTCTTTTGGAAACAAATAGTGTCTCCACTTCCTACGACACTGGACTAAGGCATACAATTCTAGATCATAGGATGAGTATTTCTTCTTGGCCTCATTTAGCTTTTCACTATAGAAGGCTACTGGTCTACCTTCTTGACTCAACACCCCACCCACTGCTAGGCCACTTGCATCACATTCTAAGGTGAACAACTTTTCAAAGCTAGGCAATTTTAGGATGGGTTGAGTAGCTACTTGATTTTTTAACATATCAAATGACTTTTCAGCCTCTAAAGTCCACCTAAACTTGGACTTGACTCCCCCCTTTATGGTATCAAGAAATGGTGCACAAATACCACTAAAGTTCCTAATGAACTTCCTATAAAATTGAGACAAACCGTGGAAACTTCTTACCTCACTAGATGTGGTAGGTGTAGGCCAACTTAGGATAGCAGCAACTTTCTCCTTGTCCATCTTCAAAGTTCCTTTAGACACCACAAAGCCTAGATACACCAACTCTTGCTTGAAGAAGTCACACTTCTCAAGGTTGATAGATAGCTTCTCCTCATGAAGCCTCTTCAAAACCGCTTCTACATGCTTGACATGTTCCTCTTTGGTCTTGTTGTAGATGAGGATATCATCCAAATACACCACCACAAATCTGCCTGTGAAGTCTTTGAGCACTTCATTCATGAGCCTCATGAAGGTGCTAGGGGCATTGGAAAGACCAAATGGCATCACAAGCCATTCATAAAGACCATCAATAGTCTTAAATGATGTCTTCCATTCATCTCCCTCCTTTATTCTAATTTGGTGATACCCACTTTTCAAGTCCAGCTTAGTGAAATACATAGCACCTCCTAGACAATCCATAAGGTCTTCAATTCTTGGAATAGGAAACCTATACCTGATTGTAATGCAGTTAATGGCCCTTGAGTCAGTACACAACCTCCATTTTCCTCCCTTCTTGGATGCCAAAACCACCGGGACTGCACAAGGGCTTATGCTCTTTTGGATCAAACCTTGGTCCATCAACTCTTGGACTTGTCTTGCCACTTCAAGGTTCTGATCTGGGGTTAACTTGTAGGCTGCCTTATTAGGTAGTGAGGCACCTAGAACAAAGTCAATTTGATGGCTGATAACTCTTCTTGGTGGTAGGGTAGCTGGTGTACCATCACTAACAATCTCCTTATACTTTACAAACAACTCTTGTACCTCTGCTGGTAAAGGTTCTTGGACTGGCTTTTCTTCACTTGCAGCCTTTAGTATGACTACAAATCCTTGGCTCTCCTCATGCTTGAGGTCTCTAATAAACTCTTTCTCTCCACATAGCAGCACATTAGGCACCTTGGACTGTGGTTCATCCCCTTCTAACAATGACTGAATTTTGAAGGTCTTGCTTCCTTTCTTAAATGTTATGGTATTTTCCTTGCCATCATAGACCACTTCCCTATCAAATTGCCAAGGTCTCCCTAGCAAAGGATGACAAGCATCCATTGGCAAAATATCACATAATAAGCGGTCTTTATATCCTGCAATTGAGAAGTCCACCCATGCTTGTTCATTCACTAGGATGCTTTGCCCTTTGTTAAGCCATGTGACCTTGTAAGGGTTTTCATGAGGTATCTTCTTCAATTTGAGCTTTGTAACAGCCTCCTCTGATATTACATTATCAGTTGATCCAGAATCAACCACCACCTTGCATACTTTTCCTAGGATCTTGCACTTGATCCTAAACAATGCCCTTCTATGTCTAGGCTCATTAGAAGCTGGTTGCTTGATCAGCACCCTCCTAAACATAAGATTCTCACCTTTTTCAGACTCAATATGGTCTATGTCAACATCCTTGCAACTTCTATTATCTTCTTGTGCATATGCTAGCCTTTTATCTTGGCTTGAGGAAGAGGGTTTGTCCGGGCACCTATAGGCAGGATGGCCTAGTTGACCACAATTGTAACACTTCATTGTTGAAAAGTAAGAGCTGCTCCTACCTCCTCTACCCCTAATTGATCCTCCTTGATTGCCTCTCCCTCTATTATAACCACCTCTTGAAGAGTGGTCAATAGTTTTCTCCATGGGTTTGCTTTCACTTTGGCTCTTTTGATCACTACCTTTGCCTTGGTAGCCTCCTCTTTGATTTTTCTGATTTCTGCCTTTGCCTCTATCTTTGAAGTTAGAATCTCCTTTCCTCTTGTTCTTTTCTTCTACCTTCAAAGCTAGCTGATGACATCTTTGGATAGTGGTAGGGGCCCATAAGCTAAGCTCCTCTTGAATGTTCCACTTCAAGCCACCAAGATACCTTGCCACCTTGAGTGACTCCTCTTCTTGCTTCTTGGATCTCAAACACAACTCTGAAATTCTTCAGTGTAGGAGGTCACATCAAGATCTTTTTGCTTCAGTCCTTGTCTCTTTTTATGGAGTTGGATCTCAAAGTCTTCAGGTAGGAAGTTCTCCTTGATTTTGTTTGCCATAACACTCCAATTTGCAATTGGATTCTTGCCCATGCTGACTCTTTCATCTTGTACATACTTCCACCATGTTAAGGCTGAGCCTCTAAGCCTTGACTTAGCAACCTTAACCTTCTATGCCTCTGAGATACCCTCACACTCAAAGTGGTTCTCCATACCCTCTAACCAATCCATAACTGCATCAATATCCATCTTACCACTAAAAAGTGGCACTCCTTCCAAAGCTTTACCTCCTAAGGCTTTGATTGCCTTCAAGAAGGGCTCTTCTTGCAAGATAGGATCAGGTTCAGGTACAATATCTTCCTCTGCTACCTTTTTACCATTCCCATCTTCTTCTTCATCTCTTTTCTTGGCTGCCTCTACAACTGCATCTAGTTTTTGCTTCACCTCTTCTAGTGCTTCTTCAAGAAGCTGATTTCTTTTCCTTTGCTCATCAACTTCTTTAGCTAACTCCACATTTGTCACCATCATGGATTCTCCTACTGATTCTTCAGCAGCTTCCAACATTAACTACCTTTCCCAAATCTTTAACTGGCTCTGATACCACTCTGATGTAACACCCCAACCTTGCTTCCAAACCCCAAGCTCTCTCTCAGGGCTACCTTAGGTCATTCACTAGACCCACTAGGGCTTCTTCACACCCTATAATTACTAGGACCTTGCTCAAGAGATCCTAATCCTTCAGTTAAGGGTACACCAACAAAGTAACATCAAATTTCTTACTAGCCGGCTCCAGTCCGCTATTAACCCTCAAGTCCATCTATAGCTCCAAGGGTACCAGTTCTTCATCTAGGTTTTTTTTTAGACTCCTTCTAACATCCATGACCCTAAACATTGCTGATTTCATAGGCGCATTCAACCTACTAGGGAAGATACACCAAATTGCTCCAAAAAGGCTACTAGGAATTAGCCCTCCTAAATAGCTGGGAACAAGATTTCTTGAAAAACTTCTTAACAACCCTACAAAAAAATTATATTTTTGGATACCCTTTTTAGAGTACTTCAAGATTCTATAATTTTCTAGCCTCCAAACTTTTCGTACAATGAAAGTACAGTTTTAGGCCAAAAATGAGGATTTCAAGTGCTTTATCGCTGTTGTGATGGAAAACCACCTTAGACACCTTTCCAAGACCTCTCCTTTGGACTGGAGCAAGGTTAGACCTTCTCATTACTCGCTATGCAGCCAGATTAAGGTATTTGTACACTCAATCCTCTCCATAACTCATTTTCCAACTGTGATTCCTAGCCAAGTTGCATTTGGCTTGCCTAGGGCATCACCTTAAAAATGCTTTCTGATGCTTTCAAGGGCCCTCCTTCTTGATACATAATGTAAATGGATCCTAGTTTCAAATCCCAAAATACCAGAGGTTTCCAATGGTGGGAAGTGGCCCTAAGATCCCATTTTCTAAGTGCAGCCCTGTTCAGATCAGCAACTTGCCAAGAACAAAAAGATTTTTCTACACTAATGCAAATGAATTAAAATGATCAAACCAACACTACAAAAAGATTAAAAAAAATATTTCAGAACTTTTCCAACACAAAAATCAGGCCATTCAATCCTCCTCTATTAAAAATGCCTTCAAATGCATAAAACCGGCAACAAAATACTTGCTCAATTCGTACAAAATGCAAAACCAACTTGTCCAACCCCCTAAAAATGGCTGTCCTCATGTTTTTAAAGGCTCCTCCATTAGTTCCATAACTGTTCTAAATAGTTAGGACGTTCTAAACACACAAATGCCAAAAAGTTGCTTTTTGCAAGAAAATGTTGTCATGACAACATGACAACATTTCAGCAACTTTTGTTCTACATGGAGTTAGACCTCCAAATTTGGCACAAAAACAAAGTAGACATATAATATGCATAAAATGACTTCAAATAAACAATTCAAAGCCATTGGAACCTTTCTAGACCATTTTAGCCTTTTCCGGACCTAAGTCACCTAGTTGACAATAGTCGACAACTTCTAGCAACTTGGTCACTTTGGGTCTTGCCAAGTCTCCTAAACACACCTAAGGACCACATAGGACCTATTATTAGAATAGTGATGTGGCTAGCATCACTACAAGCCAAAAATAAAGAAATACCTAGGTTTCACACTTAGCCTACCTAGGTGCTCCTACACCAATTGGATAAGGATAAGGATCCTCCTCATCAACATCATCCTCATGGTCATCTAACTTATCTTGTGACTCATGTTCAGATGAATTATCAAGTTTTGGTATGAATTTGTTAATCCCTAAATGGAAGAGAATGTTCTTTATACTGGATGTATCTCGATTCCTTCTAGCTATCACTTTGATAAGATTAATTAGGCCATTTTTGTTGCGTCTAATTAAACCATTCCCCTTGTAGCCAAAGTGTTTCATGAGTTTAAGATCTAGACCATACTTTTTAGGAGTAATTTTACAAGACTATTTTGTGAGGTCAATTGGAGTTTCCTCTTTGTATATCCGTGCAACAATGGCTCTATTTTCATCTTCCTCCTCTAGAGGTACAATAGCTTTAAAAAAGTTACCATTGCATTTAGTTTGATGTGTTAGCATGAAAGGTCTCTTCAACTCAAATGGTCTCCCAAATGCCAAGGAGATTTAGGAAGAGATGTCAAAGATAGAATTGGTTCTATGTGGTATTCACCGATTCTAGTTTCTTTTAGCTTGAGTGACTGCTCAATTTGTTTTAGCTTATTATCATGATGGTCTATAGGTTCCCTATTAGTAGGTACAAAGATTTTAGTAGATTTTAACATGTTACAAGTGTAGCTACTATTTTTAGGTATGGTGACTTTAGAGATGTGAAATAGGAACTTTACATATTGATGATAAGTCGAGGGCATAACTCACATCTCATGTATCCATGGTCTCCCTAGTAGGATGTTGTATGCTAATGGAATGTTGAAAAATTTTCATGTGACATCCCTTTCTATAGGACCAATTTGGAGTGGCAACACAACAAGACCTAAAGATTTACACTCAACTTCATCATATGCCTTGATAGTTATCTTGTGATGAGGGTTAATGGACTCTTTAGAATAGCCCAATTGTCTAAGCAGAGTAGCAAAGATAATGTTTAAACCAGATCCATTGTCAATGAGCACACAAAAAACACATTTATGGTGTATCATCACTTCAATATGTTGTGCTGATTATGTGGACGACTCAGTGAATTTTAATCCTCCTTAGAGAAGCACATATAGTAAGGTGAGGTCAGATGAACTACCATGGATTGGAACCTATCAAGATCAAGATCTTGAGGTACATTTTACTTAGTGAGGGATTTATTGAGAATCTACCTATGAGAAGGCAAGATATTTAGCATTTCAAAGATCATGATTTGAGCATTTGTTCATTGTAATTGATGGAGGATACTGTAACTAGTAGCCATAGAAGATGATATAACTTTTTTTTCTTTGCCAGATGGACCAGCAAGAGGTTTGTCTTTGTGTTGTTCTAACTTAGAAGAAGAAGGCACATGCCTTTTGAGTACTAACTTAGTATAGGAAGACATAATAACATTGGCACAAGATTATGATGATTCATTTTTAGATATATTGGATGTAGGACCCCTTAAGACAAATGCTATCTTAGGTTTAGTGTTGTCCTATTTTTCCTTGACAGTGATAACATCACTGTACTCAAAATCCACTAGTTCAACCATGTGGACTATCTCATCATCATCATTAGAGTATATATAGCTGATCTTGTTATGAGATTTTTTTTTTGAGTTTTCTCCTTTTTCATAAGATGGGAATGGCTCCTTGAAAGTGTTGTGATCTAAGTTCTTGTTATGTCCATCCACAACAATTTTACCATCGTCAATTAAGTCTTGAACTTGGTGAAGCAGATTGATGCAATCACTAGTTTTGTGACCTTTTTTCTATTGGTATTTACAAAATAAAATTTAATTCCACCATGGAGGTCATGGTTGTGGATAGTAAGGATGAGAGTTATCCAATGGAGAAATGAGCTTGTTTTGTAGCATGGTCTTATAGACCACAACTAAAGGTTCACCAAGAGGTGTATATTCTCATTTTTGGCATGTAACCTGAGATGAGTTTTTTGGTCTTTTTCCAAACATTTTGTTGTTAGAAGGAGTTTTATAACTATTCTTGGATTCTTTGAGATTGTTTATAAGATTGAACGCTACTTTAGCAAGCTTAGGAGTAATGTTATCAACAACTCCATCATGCACAACCTCTTGATTCTTGTTCACATACTTATATTTGTCCTTATTAGAGGTTGATCCTTGTTTGGTGTCCTTTTGAATGGTTATTTTTCCCTTTCTGACCATTAATTTCTCTATTTAGATAGCTTGTGTGACCATGTCTTCAAAGGTATGTGGACCTTGAAGTTGAACTTTATACCCAAAGTTAGGTAAAATATTATTAGTGAAGATGTAAATTTTTTCCATTTCAATGATTTTGCATGAATATTTGGTGTAAAGTTGTCTCTATCTTTGAAGGAATGTGAGGAAAGGTTCCCCAACTTTTTGTTTAAGGATTCCAAATTGGGTTTCTCATATTCTGTACAATGCTATACCATTCAGTAGCAGACAACAGAACTCTGCCATTACTTCTCTGGCGTCTCACAAAAAATGGCAATTATAGAATCTTCATAGTTATACCCTGTCATTTCCTATCTGTGCTGCAATGGTAATCTAATCTGAGCAACTTTAGCAAAGCAAATACTGACCACTGCATTTAGGTAAAAGAAAAGAAGACGTGGATAAGTGCATGCCAAAACTCAAGTAAATTTTAGTAGGTATGGTGGAAATTCACAAGAATGACTGCTGGAAAGCTAATAGCACTTTACACTATTACTTGCTGTCAAATTGTTTCTGTCTATGTGCAATATTACAGATATATTATGAACAGTTTGAAGTATGGAAATCTATATTCTAATTGACAGGTTTTACACAAGTCTCATATGTTAACTAGGTATTGTATGTTGGGTGAGTACTGTTGAATAAACATGTTAGCAACTTCATTGAAAGTTTTGATACCAATAGAAAACTATGAAAACCATTCCATGGCCTAAAAAACTAGACTTCATGGGAATAGATACATGAGATAAGTCTAATCATGCATAAATTCCATAGACAAGGCACCAAATTCCCACAGATGATCTTGGGGATCAGAAGTTCTAGGAAAGGAGGCATGTCTATACTCTTGTCAAAAGGAAATGGACAAAGAGTGTGTAAGGTGTATGTTTTTGTAGGTTTGTCCTTATCACACATCATTTGGGCTAACTATTCTTGCATGATCTTCAATTGTTTTTGTAATTTAGGTGTTTTAGTTCACTCTTCAAGTGTAATGATTGTTTCAACATTAAAGTGAGGAGGTAGCTTGGCTCCCTCTTGAGCAAGTTTGAGAAAGTATTTCTCTTTCTCTTTGTTAAGAAAGATTTCCATGACTTTCTAGAAGTGTTTATCCTTAAGATATCTTTCAACATCTTTAGGAAATACCTCTTCAGTTTCTTAATTCTTATTAGTGAAAGATTCTTTACACCTTTCATTCCTTTGGAGATCTTGTTCTCCACTATGTTCTCTATTTTTTGGGTCTTGATCAACCATTTTAGGAATGTGGTAAGTTTCAATGTATGTTGGTTGAAAAGGTTATCTAAATAAGAATTCAACTAGAATGTTTGGAGATGTATGAACTTTGCTAGTTTTAGGATTCTTTTGATACAAGGGATTCATTTTTTGTTGTAAGTTTATGGAAATTTTTCTTTGAACATAAGGAGATCTAATTGGTGAAGGAGATCGTGAAGACTCCTCACTAGATGTACTAGATACAGACTATGTATAAGCTAAGAAGTAACCTTTTCCATGATTATGACCCCTAGATCTACCTTGTCTAAGTCTATGGGGATAAACCATGTTTTTTCTTCTTGTTTCCATAATCATAGACAATGACAAAAGAAAAAGCCTAGATAAGGACCACACTAGAACATAACCTGAAAGTGAGATAAGAGAGTTGTACACTTAGGTATGAGTCATATGAGTAATGGCTAGAATAGCCAAGCATTATGACTATCATGACACAAAGTATGACAAACAAAAAATGATAGAATAAGATAAATACGTGAGGAGACTAGTTTAAATGTAGATCACAAGTTTTCAACTAAGCAAGAGGTCACTATTTGACACTATTTATAGATAGAGAAGTGGTAAAATGTTGTAGATATATATTAAAATTAGAGCATAGATAGCTCTAACATAATAGTTTGAAAATTTTTAGGACAAGATCCCATGTGATGATTCATAGAGAACTGTGCGAGAAAGCACAATAAACTAGGTAAAGATTTGAAACAACAAAATTTGACCAATTTTCTTATGTGAGGACTTGCATAGAGCTATGTGAAGAGTTGACAGTTTGACAAAAAGATAGAATTTTGGCTTAGTAAGTAGTATTTGGTAGAATCTCATTTGAATATTTTCAGATAGTTGCATGAGGACTTGAAAAGAGCTGCACGAGGAATTGTTAAAAGGGAGTTTTTTCACATGAAATTTTTTGGAACTAGGCACAAGGAAATGACTAGACCAATAGTTTTTGACTAAACTTGAAGAGATTTTCAATGGTTTTGATAGTATTGAATTAAAGGTTGATTGTGTTTACAAGTTTTAGATAGATATCAACAAAATTTTCAAGGTTTCGACAATATT